>JAVIAB010000139.1:98250742-98633242 GCA_032433765.1 Megaustenia siamemsis | reverse complement strand
TTTCACAGTTGTTACAATATATTCCAGCTGTTTCCTTCTCATTACATGGCCAAAAAATTGTTTCTTCCTAATATTAGAAAGTATCTCTCTTTTTGCTTAGGCTCTTTCGGAACGTTTTCTTTACTCCTGGCTATCCCTGGTTTTCTCAATCATAGGCCTAGCATAAATCTTATTTTCGCATTTTGGTATCCTCTATACAGGTCAGTGTAACTTCTCTAAACGTCGACTTTGTGACATGACGGCTGTTCCTGGACGTGGTCTCTGCACCAAAACAAGAAAAATACTACACAGTGAAGTCTTGCCGTGTGAGTTACGGGAATAGTGTTCGCTTTGGTTTCTCCCAGTTAAGATTGTAGCGCTCTCAACATGTGAGATCAACTGAAAAGCAAGACCTATTTGAGTGGACAAATCTTCCAAAGAAGTGAAGTACTAGAGTCAAGCAGAAACTGTTCCAAAAGCAACAATCACGTGACATAAGTCACGTGAAGGAATAGTATTAAGAATATAGAAGCACTTTAGTTAACAGCTGAAGAGTTATATGGGAAACTGTAGGGTAACCACAACGTGAGAACGGTCACAAATCTGGTGGCTAAAAGTTAACGAATCAGAAAGGGGGAAAATATCTAATACAAAAGATGAATAACACATTATATTAAGAAGATTGAACAACTGCAAAATGTAACATAGAGAATCACACAGGAAGATTAGAATTTCATACAAGAAAACAAAGGACTAAAGAGAATGGATCGGTCGGTGCGTCATTTGCAAAAGTAAAAACAAAACAGTGATCACAATGGTTTCTGAAAATAGCCTCAAGTAAATCACATGGGAAAGGGATGCTCTGAAATACACGAAGAAGAGTAAACAAGTCTCAGTGACAATGGATTTAGTGGCTGGCAGTTAATGTTCTGGAATAGGGATGGGTGGAATGACCTTGTTTGTTGTTTATGATCCTAAAAGAGATCTGATTGCTTTGATTGATTAATTGATTGATTGATGTAACTTCTTTGCCACCAAGACGATGCTCTTGCTGTGTTCTCTCTTGATTGATGTTGTTGTGTGTCTAATGGTAGGCCAAGTTTAAGTTTCACTTTGCTTGTTTGTTCAGCTCCTGAAGAAGGTGTTCCATTGCTCATCCCATGCAGTGGCATTCATCGGAGTGGGTTCGGTAGTGAGGGAGGGGCTTCAGGTGTCTGCAGTGGTATTCATCGGAGTGGGTTCGGTAGTGAGGGAGGGGGTTCAGGTGTCTGCAGTGAATGCGCAGACAGCTGGTGGTTGTGTCCTGCTTGTTGTTTATTTGGAAGATCTGTTTCCTGTTAATTCTTCATCTGTTTCCTGTTTTTTTTCATTTGTTTCCTCTTATTTATTCATCTGTTTCCTGTTATTTCTTCATCTGTTTCCTGTTATTTCATCATCTGTTACCTGTTATTTCTTCATCTGTTACCTGTTATTTCTTCATCTGTTACCTGTTATTTCTTCATCTGTTACCTGTTATTTCTTCATCTGTTTCCTGTTATTTCTTCATCTGTTTCCTGTTATTTCTTCATCTGTTACCTGTTATTTCTTCATCTGTTTCCTGTTATTTCTTCATCTGTTTCCTGTTATTTCTTCATCTGTTTCCTGTTATTTCATCATTTGTTTCTTGTTGATCGTGCTCTCGCAAGTCGCTTTGTGAAGTCACACATTTCAGTGCCACTCTTGTGGACAGCGGTAGCTGATTTAGTTCAGAGATGTTGTCATGTGAATCATGGACAGTAAACAAAGAAATGAAAAGACGATTAGATGCCACATAGAAGGTATTTCTCTGAAATATGTGTCTTCTTCTCTGTCATCAACACCTTATTCTCCGGACTTCTTCTCTATAACTTTGGGTCCACTGGGATTACTTACAGTTGTTGGCACTCATTTCTAGAGTCAGGATTTTCAACGAGACTGGCCTATCGTTATATTTAGATAGACATCTCGTCCTGATATTTCTCTTCCTCCAGTCTGGTCGACCTCTCAGTGATGATTCTTTCTGATTGGTTATATCTGATTTCATGGCGCGTGATGAATTCTCTGCGGAGGTCATGACGTAGAAATAAATCAATTTGTGCCTTCATTCATGGGTCTTTTGTTGAGGATTCTGTTATTGATCTGAAATATTTGTATGTAAATATTATTGTTTATTGGAAAGACACAGAACACCAAAAAAAGGCTCATTATCAACTGGATGCAGGCAGTATAACAAAACATTGAATAACATTAAGAATGGCAATTAAAAGGTAAACAACCTCACCTTTCTCCTCTTCTTCTTAATCCTCTGAGTTCCGGTCGGAGGATAGGACACCCACACGAGATCGCCACCCACCCAGTCCGGTCTGAAGCATAGGACACCCACACGAGATCGCCACCCACCCAGTCCGGTCTGAAGCATAGGACACCCACACGAGATCGCCACCCACCCAGTCCGGTCTGAAGCATAGGACACCCACAAGAGATCGCCACCCACCCAGTCCGGTCTGAAGCATAGGACACCCACAAGAGATCGCCACCCACCCAGTCCGGTCTGAAGCATAGGACATCCACACGAGATCGCCACCCACCCAGTCCGGTCTGAAGCATAGGACACCCACACGAGATCGCCACCCACCCAGTCCGGTCTGAAGCATAGGACACCCACACGAGATCGCCACCCAATTCGGTCTGAAGCATAGGACACCCACACGAGATCGCCACCCAATTCGGTCTGAAGCATAGGATACCCACACGAGATCGCCACCCAATTCGGTCTGAAGCATAGGACACCCACACGAGATCGCCACCCAATTCGGTCTGAAGCATAGGACACCCACAAGAGATCGCCACCCAATTCGGTCTGAAGCATAGGACACCCACAAGAGATCGCCACCCAATTCGGTCTGAAGCATAGGACACCCACAAGAGATCGCCACCCACCCAGTCCGGTCTGAAGCATAGGACATCCACACGAGATCGCCACCCACCCAGTCCGGTCTGAAGCATAGGACACCCACACGAGATCGCCACCCACCCAGTCCGGTCTGAAGCATAGGACACCCACACGAGATCGCCACCCAATTCGGTCTGAAGCATAGGACACCCACACGAGATCGCCACCCAATTCGGTCTGAAGCATAGGATACCCACACGAGATCGCCACCCAATTCGGTCTGAAGCATAGGACACCCACACGAGATCGCCACCCAATTCGGTCTGAAGCATAGGACACCCACAAGAGATCGCCACCCAATTCGGTCTGAAGCATAGGACACCCACAAGAGATCGCCACCCAATTCGGTCTGAAGCATAGGACACCCACAAGAGATCGCCACCCACCCAGTCCGGTCTGAAGCATAGGACACCCACTAGAGATCGCCACCCAATTCGGTCTGAAGCATAGGATACCCACAAGAGATCGCTACCCACCCAGTCCGGTCTGAAGCATAGGACACGCACAAGAGATCGCCACCCAATTCGGTCTGAAACATAGGATACCCACAAGAGATCGCTACCCACCCAGTCCGGTCTGAAGCATAGGACACCCACAAGAGATCGCCACCCAATTCGGTCTGAAGCATAGGACACCCACAAGAGATCGCCACCCAATTCGGTCTGAAGCATAGGACACCCACAAGAGATCGTCACCCAATTCGGTCTGAAGCATAGGACACCCACAAGAGATCGCCACCCAATTCGGTCTGAAGCATAGGACACCCAAAAGAGATCGCCACCCAGTCCGGGCTGAAGCATAGGACACCCACAAGAGATCGTCAGCCAATTCGGGCTGAAGCATAGGACACCCACAAGAGATCGTCACCCAATTCGGTCTGAAGCATAGGACACCCACAAGAGATCGCCACCCAGTCCGGGCTGAAGCATAGGACACCCACACGAGATCGCCACCCAGTCCGATCGGATGATAGGACACCCACAAGAGATCGCCACCCAATCCGGTCTGGGGCAAGCATGGACAACTCCGGATAGGGCCTGTCAGCCTCTTTCTTTCATTTCATAATATATGGTTCGTCGTCATGTCCCCAATGGTCTGCCTTCAGACTTCATCTGCCAAGTAGTGTCCTTGTTAATGCATGTTGCGGATGTGTGGTTCATTCCATTAATAGAACGTGGTATAACCATTTCCAACGTCTTCTTTTCACTTCATGATTGATGTTGTTAATGCCTGATCTTCTGGCAGCTTCATTGTTAATAATATGTTGACCCCCAAAGGATGTTTAGAATCTTCTTAAGACAGTGACCTTCAAATCCCTTAAGTCGGCTTTCTGTCGAATGGTTCTTTCTCCACGTTTCTGCTGCATATATGAGGAGCATGGATCGTACATTTGACTTGTAAATTCTAAGCTTGTGCTGAGATGGAGACTAGTTGATCAACTCATGTTTCTATGTCTGTAGAACGCCTGGGCTGACATGCCTATTCTGGCAGGGCTAAATTATGACCATGATTTTTATTGAATGCCATCCATCTATAATATTAATAAGGCCCGCGGGCTGAAAGGAATCACCCAAACCTTGTGACGTTGTTACAATTGCGAGCAGGGGCGGTTGTGTGTAAAATAAAGTCAGTCGTCTAAAGTTCGTACACAGCCATCTATACATTTTCAAAGGCCTACGGGCTGAGAGAAAAATTACTGGAAAACCTCCAACTAGCGTGACGATTTCAGTTTTGCGAGCAGAGACGGCTGTTGGTAGAGTAACGTCAGTGGTCTCTAGCTCATATACATGATGACGTCACGCCATTTGGGGCTTTTGAAAATCTATAGACGACTATGGCTCGCATAGCTGAAGATGCTACAAGCTTTGAGCGACTTCTCTTTGAACCCGCAGACCTTAGTAAAACTATGAATGGTTGTGACTGTATCGTTTGAAATATTTGCCATACAACAAAGACCTGACGTCATAGTCCGTCTTAACTTACACCTAACCCTTACTGATACAATGCGCGGCCACACTGTTGACATAAATGCTGAAAAGCTCCACCAAAACCATTCACACACGATCTGAAAGGAGGATTCCACTTTACTTGTTTATACACGAAATCATTTATTAATAAGATCTTTGGAGAACTTCATTATACTCACTCATACACGATTTCATTATTAATACGACATTTGGAAGACACCACCATACTCACTCATACACGATTTCATTATTAATACGACATTTGGAAGACACCACCATACTCACTCATACACGATTTCATTATTAATACGACATTTGGAAGACACCACCATACTCACTCATACACGATTTCATTATTAATACGACATTTGGAAGACACCACCATACTCACTCATACACGATTTCATTATTAATACGACATTTGGAAGACACCACCATACTCACTCATACACGATATCCTTATCAATAAGATCTTTTAAAGACTTCATTATACTCACTCATACACGATTTCATTATTAATACGACATTTGGAAGACACCACCATACTCACTCATACACGATTTCATTATTAATACGACATTTGGAAGACACCACCATACTCACTCATACACGATTTCATTATTAATACGACATTTGGAAGACACCACCATACTCACTCATACACGATTTCATTATTAATACGACATTTGGAAGACACCACCATACTCACTCATACACGATTTCATTATTAATACGACATTTGGAAGACACCACCATACTCACTCATACACGATTTCATTATTAATACGACATTTGGAAGACACCACCATACTCACTCATACACGATTTCATTATTAATACGACATTTGGAAGACACCACCATACTCACTCATACACGATTTCATTATTAATACGACATTTGGAAGACACCACCATACTCACTCATACACGATTTCATTATTAATACGACATTTGGAAGACACCACCATACTCACTCATACACGATTTCATTATTAATACGACATTTGGAAGACACCACCATACTCACTCATACACGATTTCATTATTAATACGACATTTGGAAGACACCACCATACTCACTCATACACGATTTCATTATTAATACGACATTTGGAAGACACCACCATACTCACTCATACACGATTTCATTATTAATACGACATTTGGAAGACACCACCATACTCACTCATACACGATTTCATTATTAATACGACATTTGGAAGACACCACCATACTCACTCATACACGATATCCTTATCAATACGATCTTTGAAAAACTTCATTATACTCACTCATACACGATTTCATTATTAATAAGACATTTGGAAGACACCACCATACTCACTCATACACGATTTCATTATTAATACGACATTTGGAAGACACCACCATACTCACTCATACACGATTTCATTATTAATAAGACATTTGGAAGACACCACCATACTCACTCATACACGATTTCATTATTAATAAGACATTTGGAAGACACCACCATACTCACTCATACACGATTTCATTATTAATACGGTCTTTGAAAGACCACCAAAAGCACTACGCATACAACTCCCCAATGGTTATAGTGAGAAGAAAACTCCGTTATACTAAAACAAAACAAATACATAATGCAATCGTCGCGTTGAGAGTAATCTTAGAAGAAACCAATATATGTGTGCTATGAAACATCCCCTTTCTCAACCAAGGTCATTTTCCACCAATCAAAGTGAATCGCCCTGATCAGATCGATCTCAACCTAATTCCTGCCACTGTAGTCCGTCCATTGTGCCAGTAACCGTCCACGCAAACAACTCAAGCATGTAGTAAACAACAGCGCTGCCTATAGACTTTGAGTAATCATGACGGTAATTGTAACAGAACTTGTGAACATTAAACGCGTAATAGCGTAAGGGTCGAGACTCCATGAATTAAAGATCAAGCTGCAACAACATCAGTGGGGCGTTGCCGTGTTAGTGACGGAACAAATAGCGACGTTCTAGCAGCGATAGGGAGAGTACGTAAGAGAACAGTCGTCTGGGATGGGGGCAGGGAGATATTTGGTTTCTGGGTAAACAACTTGTTTACAGAGGTCCTAATGGGTAAGGGGACTTGGGAAAAACAGATTGTTTACAGAGGTCCTTATGGGTAATGGGACTTGGGAAAAACAGATTGTTTACAGAGGTCCTAATGGGTAAGGGGACTTGGGAAAAACAGATTGTTTACAGAGGTCCTAATGGGTAAGGGGACTTGGGAAAAACAGATTGTTTACAGAGGTCCTAATGGGTAAGGGGACTTGGGACACACAACTTGTTTACAGAGGTCCTAATGGTAAAGGGAACTAAGGACAAATAACTTGTTTAAAGTGGTCCTATTTGGAAAGGGAACTAAGGACAAACAAATTGTTTACAGAGGTCCTATTGGTAAAGGAACCGCGATAGCTCAGTAGTTAGTGAACTGGACTACAAAGGACAAGAGGTAGTATTCGATCCTAACCGACGGCTTCCAGTTCACCCAGCCTTTAATGGGTATCGAATTTTTTTTCTGGGAAAGTAAAGCGGCATGGGCGTAATACCGACCACATTACCCCAAAAATCATGTGCCGAGGGTCTGTAAAATTTATAGTCACTAACACCATATTCCCAATACACCCCGCGTGACGGGGGTACTTTACTTTATTTTTAATGGGAAAGGAACTAAGGACAACATCTTGTTTACAGAGGTCCTATTGGGAAAGGGAACTAAGGACACACAACTTGTTTACAGAGGTCCTATTGGGAAAGGGAACTAAGGACACACAACTTGTTTACAGAGGTCCTATTGGGAAAGGGAACTAAGGACACACAACTTGTTTACAGAGGTCCTATTTGGAAAGGGAACTAAGGACAAACAACTTGTTTACAGAGGTCCTGTTTGGAAAGAGAACTAAGGACAACAACTTGTTTACAGAGGTCCTATTTGGAAAGGGAACTAAGGACACACAACTTGTTTACAGAGGTCCTATTTGGAAGAGAACTAAGGACAAACAACTTGTTTACAGAGGTCCTAATGAGAAAGTGAACTAAGGACAAACAACTTGTTTACAGAGGTCCTATTGGGAAAGGGAACTAAGGACACACAACTTGTTTACAGAGGTCCTATTGGGAAAGGGAACTAAGGACACACAACTTGTTTGCAGAGGTCCTATTGGGAAAGGGAACTAAGGACACACAACTTGTTTGCAGAGGTCCTAATGGGAAAGGGGAGTAAAGACAAACAACGTTTGCTACAACACACGTAGGACATAACTGTACATTTCTACAACACACGTAGGACATACCTGTGCATTTCTACAACACACATAGGACAGTAACTGAGTATTGCTACAATACACGTAGGACAGTAACTGAGTATTGCTACTATACACGTAGGACAGTAACTGAGTATTTCTACAATACACGTAGAACAGTAACTGAGTATTGCTACAATACACGTAGGACAGTAACTGAGTATTGCTACAATACACGTAGAACAGTAACTGAGTATTGCTACAATACACGTAGGACAGTAACTGAGTATTGCTACAATACACGTAGGACAGTAACTGAGCAGTGCAACATAGGTAGCACAGTAACTATGTGTTACTACAACACACCAAGGACAGTAACTGAGTATTGCTACAACATACGTAAGACAGTAACTGTATTGTTACAACACACCTATGACAGTAATTGAGTATTGCTACAACTTACGTAAAACAGTAACTGTGTGTTGTTGCAAAACACCTAGGACAGTAACTGAGTATTGCTACAACTTACGTAAAACAGTAACTGTGTGTTGTTGCAACACACCTAGGACAGTAACTGTGAATTACTACAACACACGTAGGACAGTAACTATGTATTGTTACAATACTCCTATGACAGTAACTGAGTATTGCTACAACTTACGTAAGACAATAACTGTCTATTGTTACAACACACCTAGGACAGTAACTGTGTATTGTTACAACACACCTAGGACAGTAACTAAGTATTGTTACAACACACCTAGGACCGTAACTTTGTATTGCTACAACGTACATACGACAGTAACTGTGTATTGTTACAACACACATAGGACAGTAACTAAGTATTGTTACAACACACCTAGGACAGTAACTTTGTATTGTTACAACTTACATAGGACAGTAACTGTGTATTGTTACAACACACCTAGGACAGTAACTGATTATTGTTACAACACACCTAGGACAGTAACTTTGTATTGCTACAATTTACATAGGACAGTAACTGAGTATTGTTACAACACACCTAGGACAGTAACTAAGTATTGTTACAACACACCTAGGACAGTAAATGTGTATTGTTACAACACACATAGGACAGTAACTAAGTATTGTTACAACACACCTATGACAGTAACTGTGTATTGTTACAACACACCTATGACAGTAACTGTGTATTGTTACAACACACATAGGACAGTAACTAAGTATTGTTACAACACACCTATGACAGTAACTGTGTATTGTTACAACACACCTATGACAGTAACTGTGTATTGTTACAACACACCTATGACCATAACTGTGTATTGTTACAACACACCTAGGACAGTAACTGTGTATTGTTACAACACACCTAGGACAGTAACTGTGTATTGTTACACATTCAGCACTATAGTAAATGTACGTGCACGAGACAGTAATGTATGACAGTAACATAAGAACTAAAATATTAACATCCTTCTATCATTCAACATCAACCTCCCTGCTCCCAAGTATCATCATCATGTGCTATACCGGTTGGCGTAGGCGATCATGTCCTTCCATAATCTTCTATCCACCTTGCATTATATAAACTCTGTTTTTGACTGTTTTCCATGCCAAGTAATCCAGTATTGTCTCTCTTTGTCGTCCACGATGTCTCTTTCCATGTATTTTGCCAGTTGTAATCAAGTATTCCAACTTTCTTCTCATGATGTGCCTGAAAAATTTTGATTGTTTCTTTCTGATGTTTTTAGGAGCTCCCTTTTTGTGTTGGCCTCTTTGATAATTTCGTCGTTGGTCTTTTTAGCTGTGCTGTCCAGGGAACTTTCAACATTCTTTTGAGAAATCCCATCTCTGGGCATCTAATCATCTTTTCATTTGTTTGTTTACTGTCCATGATTCGCGTCATTGCTGGCTTTATATAACACCGGTGAACTCTCTTTCTCACTTCTTAGATATGCGCATATCTATCTTGACATAGATTTGTTGCATAAGATATTTTTCATTTTCTGAAATGCCATTTTGGCCTGAGCTATTCTGCTTTTTATTTCTGTGGTGCATCTTCCATCTGATGTTATTATTGTGCTCAAGTATTTGAAACGTTGCACTTGTTTCAGATTTGTCTCGTTTATTTCTATGCTGCATGATGGTGGTGATTGTTTCTTCGATATAACCATTACTCCTGTTTTCTTACTATTCAGACTAAGACCTTTTTTGTTGCTTTCTTTTACTATTATGTCTATTATTTCTTGTAGTTTATTCTCTGTCTCTGCTTTTAAAGCTATATCAAAGCTACATCAGCATATCGCAAATTAATTATGTTGTGACCGTTGACTTTAATTCCTTTTTTGTCTACTATTGATCTCATAATATTTTTGCTGTAAAGTGAAAACACATCCGGCGACAGGACACAGCCTTGTCTGACTCCTTGTTTTATATATTGGAACTGTCCTGTTTGGTTGTTATTCTTATGGCTGGTGTTTGTTGCCAGTACAGGTTTCTTATGATCAACAGATCCTTGCCATCAATGTTTAATTCCTCCAGCATATTGATTATTTCCACATGCTTTACTTTGTCAAATGCTTTTGTGCAGTATAACTAGGACATATATATATATATATATATATATATATATATATATATTTCTTTCTTCTATCACTCTTTCTATCAATGTTCAAAGGATAATGCCCATTAATTAATGCAATTAATTACTGCTCCCAATACCAGATGAAAATATAGCATTAATTTGACAAAAGAAAAATAATATTAATCTCACCTTAGATCTTCGTTTTGATCTATTATTATTGTGTACTTTTATTAACATTATTGTCTTTCCTTACAACATTAATGTCTTTCCTTACAACATTAATGTCTTTCCTTACAACTTTAATGTCTTTGCTTACAACATTGATTGCTTTTCCTTACAACATTAATGTCTTTCCTTACAACATTAATGTCTTTACTTACCACATTACTGTCTTTCCTTACAACATTACTGTATTTCCTTACAACATTAATGTCTTTCCTTACAACATTAATGTCTTTCCTTACAACATTAATGTCTTTACTTACAACATTAATGTCTTTACTTACAACATTAATGTCTTTACTTACAACATTAATGTCTTTCCTTACAACATTAATGTCTTTCCTTACAACAGTAATGTCTTTACTTACCACATTACTGTCTTTCCTTACAACATTACTGTATTTTCTTACAACATTGATGTATTTCCTTACAAAATTACTGTATTTCCTTACAACATTGATTGTCTTTCCTTACAACATTGATGTATTTCCTTACAAAATTACTGTATTTCCTTACAACATTGATTGTATTTCCTTACAACATTGATGTATTTCCTTACAACATTAATAATGTCTTTGCTTGCAACATTGATGTCTTTACTTACAACATTAATGTCTTTACTTACAACATTAATGTCCTTCCTTACAACATTAATGTCTTTCCTTACAACAGTAATGTCTTTACTTACCACATTACTGTCTTTCCTTACCACATTACTGTCTTTCCTTACAACATTACTGTATTTCCTTACAACATTAATGTCTTTCCTTACAACATTAATGTCTTTCCTTACAACATTAATGTCTTTACTTACAACATTAATGTCTTTACTTACAACATTAATGTCTTTCCTTACAACATTAATGTCTTTCCTTACAACAGTAATGTCTTTCCTTACAACAGTAATGTCTTTCCTTACAACATTACTGTATTTTCTTACAACATTGATGTATTTCCTTACAAAATTACTGTATTTCCTTACAACATTGATTGTCTTTCCTTACAACATTGATGTATTTCCTTACAAAATTACTGTATTTCCTTACAACATTGATTGTATTTCCTTACAACATTAATAATGTCTTTGCTTGCAACATTGATGTATTTCCTTACAACATTGATTTTCTTTCTTTACAACATGAATGTCTTTCCTTACAACATGAATGTCTTTCCTTACAACATTGATTGTCTTTCCTTACAACATTAATGTCTTTCCTTACAACATTGATGTTTTCCCTTACAATATTAATGTCTTTCCTTACAACATTAATGTTTTTCCATACAACATTGATGGCATTCATTACAATATTGATGGCATTCATTACAACATTGATTTCGATCCTTACAACATTGACGTCTTTCCATACAATATTGATGTCATTCCTTACAACATTGACGTTTTTCCTCACACCATTGATTGTCCTTCCTTACAACATTGATGTCATTCCCTACAACATTGATTGTCCTTCCCTACAACATTGATTGTCCTTCCTTACAACATTGATTGTCCTTCCCTACAACATTGATTGTCCTTCCCTACAACATTGATTGTCCTTCCTTACAACATTGATTGTCCTTCCTTACAACATTGCGTCAGCCCTCGTATATAACATTCTATCATCCTTCGCTCCAGCAGACAATAGTGTTGACCACGAGGCAATACTGTCTGCTACTTGAGTTATCCATTCAACGAGGGTCGCTGAGTGGCTGTTGTTGTTATGGATCCAGAAGCCTGTGAGCTAACGCCTATCGGCCCAATGTAATATCTGCTGGTATTTTTCAGTTCCCTTGTAGTTCCGTACAAGATGTTCTATTTATCAGGTCTTTGTGGAAGTAGAGTTGCTCTGATGACAGTGAGCTTTGGACAGTAATAAAAAGGAGATTTTTTCATGTCGGTGTTTACAGAGTGGACATCCTGGAATTTGATTTTGTTATATTCCTTTGATGTGGTTGTTCAGAGGGACATACCGGTTCTCAGTCTGGATATAGATGGTGGTTTGGTCTCTTCGTTGTAGATTGTTAATGTTATCTAGCGGATTTCCCCTTGACATGTTTTTAAAAAAGATCTCTCCCTGTTTTTCCCAAGGCCCACCTATTCAGCCATTGAGCATATAGATGGCCGTCACGTCATCAGAGCCACCGTGAGCCATGGATGGAAGCTGTGAGGCTATGACGTGGGTGCAAATTTCAATCCTGGGGTGAGAAGATAGTTCACATGCCCCCCAGATTAACAATACCATGCACACTGTGTGTGCTTGAACGTGTATGGACAAGTATTACAAACTAAGCGAATACAAGGATCGTTTCCAGGAAGATATTCTGCGGCAGTGAAGTGATTCTAACTGAGGTCATGTCATTTTGTGCCGTGCTTTCAGTTGATCCGAGGACGATTTAAGAATAATGGACATCAATAGAGTCACTAGGAAGAGGCTGGAGTGCGGTAAGGCTTTACATCACGGAAATTGCGAGCACTATAGAAGACTAGGTTTTGTTCTATCTGTGGGAGATCTAGAAGACTAGGTTTTGTTCTATCTGTGGGAGATCTAGAAGACTAGGTTTTGTTCTATCTGTGGGAGATCTAGAAGACTAGGTTTTGTTCTATCTGTGGGAGATCTAGAAGACTAGGTTTTGTTCTATCTGTGGGAGATCTAGAAGACTAGGTTTTGTTCTATCTGTGGGAGATCTAGAAGACTAGGTTTTGTTCTATCTGTGGGAGATCTAGAAGACTAGGTTTTGTTCTATCTGTGGGAGATCTAGAAGACTAGGTTTTGTTCTATCTGTGGGAGATCTAGAAGACTAGGTTTTGTTCTCTCTGTGGGAGATCTAGAAGACTAGGTTTTGTTCTCTCTGTGGGAGATCTAGTAGACCAAGTTTTGTTCTCTCTGTGAGAGATCTAGTAGACCAAGTTTTGTTCTCTCTGTGAGAGATCTAGTAGACCAAGTTTCGTTCTCTCTGTGGGAGATCTAGTAGACTAAGTTTTGTTCTCTCTGTGAGAGATCTAGTAGACCAAGTTTCGTTCTCTCTGTGAGAGATCTAGTAGACCAAGTTTTGTTCTCTCTGTGAGAGATCTAGTAGACCAAGTTTCGTTCTCTCTGTGAGAGATCTAGTAGACCAAGTTTTGTTCTCTCTGTGAGAGATCTAGTAGACCAAGTTTTGTTCTCTCTGTGAGAGATCTAGTAGACCAAGTTTTGTTCTCTCTGTGAGAGATCTAATAGACCAAGTTTTGTTCTCTCTGTGAGAGATCTAGTAGACCAAGTTTTGTTCTCTCTGTGAGAGATCTAGTAGACCAAGTTTTGTTCTCTCTGTGGGAGATCTAATAGACCAAGTTTTGTTCTCTCTGTGGGAGGTCTAATAGACCAAGTTTTGTTCTCTCTGTGAGAGATCTAGTAGACCAAGTTTTGTTCTCTCTGTGGGAGATCTAATAGACCAAGTTTTGTTCTCTCTGTGGGAGATCTAATAGACCAAGTTTTGTTCTCTCTGTGAGAGATCTAATAGACCAAGTTTTGTTCTCTCTGTGAGAGATCTAGTAGACCAAGTTTTGTTCTCTCTGTGAGAGATCTAATAGACCAAGTTTTGTTCTCTCTGTGAGAGATCTAGTAGACCAAGTTTTGTTCTCTCTGTGGGAGATCTAATAGACCAAGTTTTGTTCTCTCTGTGAGAGATCTAGTAGACCAAGTTTTGTTCTCTCTGTGAGAGATCTAGTAGACCAAGTTTTGTTCTCTCTGTGAGAGATCTAATAGACCAAGTTTTGTTCTCTCTGTGAGAGATCTAGTAGACCAAGTTTTGTTCTCTCTGTGAGAGATCTAATAGACCAAGTTTTGTTCTCTCTGTGAGAGATCTAGTAGACCAAGTTTTGTTCTCTCTGTGGGAGATCTAATAGACCAAGTTTTGTTCTCTCTGTGAGATATCTAGTAGACCAAGTTTTGTTCTCTCTGTGGGAGATCTAGTAGACCAAGTTTTGTTCTCTCTGTGAGAGATCTAGTAGACCAAGTTTTGTTCTCTCTGTGAGAGATCTAGTAGACCAAGTTTTGTTCTCTCTGTGGGAGATCTAATAGACCAAGTTTTGTTCTCTCTGTGAAATATCTAGTAGACCAAGTTTTGTTCTCTCTGTGGGAGATCTAGTAGACCAAGTTTTGTTCTCTCTGTGGGAGATCTAGTAGACCAAGTTTTGTTCTCTCTGTGAGAGATCTAGTAGACCAAGTTTTGTTCTCTCTGTGAGAGATCTAGTAGACCAAGTTTTGTTCTCTCTGTGAGAGATCTAGTAGACCAAGTTTTGTTCTCTCTGTGAGAGATCTAGTAGAAAGTGCTGATGGCGAGAGAAAGAAAGTTCACACCAGAATCAGGACATGAGAACAGACTTCGATCTAATGATGACGTAGGTAATGTGTTGAGATGTAGATGCAGAAAGTTATTCTTTTCATGGCAATGGCGACGAAGATGAACCTGTTAAGGAAAGGTAAGGAGCTTTATCTAAACATAAGCAATGTAATTTTAATATATTTACATACGACATAGACATCTTCATATACACAAACCGACACAGACATCCTCCCATAGACATACCGACATAAATATCCTCATATAGACAAACTGACATAAACATCCTCATATAGACAAACTGACATAAATATCCTCATATAGACACACTGACATAAACATCCTCATATAGACAAACTGACATAAATATCCTCATATAGACAAACTGACATAAACATCCTCATATAGACGAACCGACATAAATATCCTCATATAGACAAACTGACATAAACATCCTCATATAGACAAACCGACATAAACATCCTCATATAGACAAACCGACATAAACATCCTCATATAGACATCCTCATATAGACAAACCGACATAAACATCCTCATATAGACATCCTCATATAGACAAACCGACATAAACATCCTCATATAGACATCCTCATATAGACAAACCGACATAAACATCCTCATATAGACAAACCGACATAAACATCCTCATATAAACAAACCGACATAAACATCCTCATATAGACAAACCGACATAAACATCCTCATATAGACAAACCGACATAGACATCCGCACATAGACAAACCGACATAAACATTCTCACATAGACAAACCGACATAGAAATCCTCACATAGACAAACCGACATAGACTCACTGATGCTCACCTCTTCTATTTGTTACCAGCGCTGGTTTATAGACTCCTTGATCGACCTCTTTGACCAGGAGTCGGAATTCGTGATTGACGTGATTGAGGATTGTCGAGAGGAGATGAGGGATGCGGCAGACAGGTATAACCTAGACGCTGAGCAGCTACGGACTGCCTCAAGATTGCTCCGTAAGTCTGGCTGATTTCTTATCTAATCTCAAATAAGCTAAAGAAAAGCTCTGAACTGAACTATTAATGACCACTACAGGATTACAACTCTGACACCACAACATTAATACACTAACATAACATCTCAAACATTACAACACCGACACTACATCTCTAACATTTCAACCCCGACGCTGAAACTCCGACGCTGCAACTCACACACTACAACTCCGACACTACAACTCCGACTCTGCAACTCACACACAACAACTCCGACATTACAACTCCGACGCTGCAGCTCAAATACTGCAACTCTTATACTACAGATCTTATACTACAGCTCTCACACTACAACTCTTATACTACAGCACTCAAACTACAACTTTCACACTACAACTCTTCTAATACAACTCTTATACTACAACACTCACACTACAACTCTCACACTACAACTCTCACACTACAACTCTCACACTACAACTATCACACTACAACTCTTATACTACAACTCTCACTCTACATCTCTCACACTACAACTATCACTCTACATCTCTCACACTCCAACTATCACTCTACATCTCTCACACTACAACTATCAATCTACATCTCTCACACTACATCTCTTATAATACAACTTTCACTCTACATCTCTCACACTACACCTCTTATACTGCAACTCTCATTCTACATCTCTCACACTACAACTCTTATACTACAACTCTCACTCTACATCACTCACACTACAACTCTCACTCTACATCTCTCACACTACAACTCTCACACTACACCTCCTATACTACAACTCTCACTCTACATCTCTCACACTACACCTCTTATACTGCAACTCTCACTCTACATCTCTCACACTACAACTCTTATACTACAACTCTCACTATACATCTCTCACACTACAACTCTCACTCTACATCTCTCATACTACAACTCTCACACTACAACTCTCACACTACAACTTTCACTCTACATCTCTCATACTACAACTCTCACACTACAACTCTCACACTACAACTTTCACTCTACATCTCTCACACTACAACTCTCACACTACAATTCTCATACTACAACTCTCACTCTACATCTCTCACACTACAACTCTCACTCTACATCTCTCATACTACAACTCTCACACTACAACTCTCACACTACAACTCTCACTCTACATCTCTCACACTACAACTCTCACACTACAATTCTCATACTACAACTCTCACTCTACGTCTCTCACACTACAACTCTCACACTACAACTCTCACACTACAACTCTCACACTACACCTCTCACTCTACATCTCTCACACTACAACTCTCTCACTACAACTCTCAGTACAACTCTCACACTACAACTATCACACTACAACTCTCAGTACAACTCTCACACTACAACTCTCACACTACAACTCCGACACTACAACTCCGACACTACAACTCCGACACTACAACTCTCTCACTACAACTCTCAGTACAACTCTCACACTACAACTCTTACACTACAACTCTCACACTACAAATCTCCCACTACAACTCTCACACTACAACTATCAGTACAACTCTCACACTACAACTCTCACACTACAACTCCGACACTACAACTCCGACACTACAACTCTCACACTACAACTCTCAGTACAACTCTCACACTACAACTCTTACACTACAACTCTCACACTACAACTCTTACACTACAACTCTCACACTACAACTCTCACACTACAACTCTCACACTACAACTCTCACACTACAACTCTCACACTACATCTCTCAGCTCTCACACTACAACTCCGACACTACAACTCCGTCACTACAACTCCGACACTACAACTCCGACACTACAACTCCGACACTACAACTCCGACTCTACAACTCCAATCCAACAACTCCAATCCAACAACTTCAATCCAACAACTTCAATCCAAAAACTCGAATCAAACAACTTCAATCCAACAACTCCAATCCAACAACTCCAATCCAACAACTTCAATCCAACAACTTCAATCCAACAACTCCAATCAAACAACTTCAATCCAACAACTTCAATCCAACAACTCCAATCTAACAACTCCAATCAAACAACTTCAATCCAACAATTCCAGTCCAACAACTCCAATCCAACAACTCCAATCAAACAACTACAATCATACAACCTCAATCCAGCAACTTCAATCCAACAACTTCAAACCAACAACTCCAATCCAGCAACTTCAATCCAACAACTTCAATCCAACAACTTCAATCCAACAACTTTAATCCAACAACTTCAATCCAAATACTTCAATCCAAATACTTCAATCCAACAACTTCAATCCAACAACTTCAATCCAAATACTTCAATCCAACAACTTCAATCCAACAACTTCAATCCAGCAACTTCAATCCAACAACTTCAATCAAACAACTTCAATCCAACAACTTCAATCCAAATACTTCAATCCAACAACTTCAATCCAACAACTTCAATCCAACAACTTCAATCCAAATACTTCAATCCAACAACTTCAATCCAACAACTTCAATCCAACAACTCCAATCCAACAACTTCAATCCAACAACTTCAATCCAACAACTCGAATCAAACAACTTCAATCCAACAACTCCAATCCAACAACTCCAATCCAACAACTTCAATCCAACAACTTCAATCCAACAACTCCAATCAAACAACTTCAATCCAACAACTTCAATCCAACAACTCCAATCCAACAACTCCAATCAAACAACTTCAATCCAACAATTCCAGTCTAACAACTCCAATCCAACAACTCCAATCAAACAACTACAATCATACAACCTCAATCCAACAACTTCAATCCAACAACTCCAATCCAACAACTGCAATCATACAACCTCAATCCAGCAACTTCAATCCATCAACTTCAAACCAACAACTCCAATCCAGCAACTTCAATCCAACAACTTCAATCCAACAACTTCAATCCAACAACTTTAATCCAACAACTTCAATCCAAATACTTCAATCCAAATACTTCAATCCAACAACTTCAATCCAACAACTTCAATCCAAATACTTCAATCCAACAACTCCAATCCAACAACTCCAATCAAACAACTTCAATCCAACAATTCCAGTCCAACAACTCCAATCCAACAACTCCAATCAAACAACTACAATCATACAACCTCAATCCAACAACTTCAATCCAACAACTCCAATCAAACAACTACAATCATACAACCTCAATCCAGCAACTTCAATCCAACAACTTCAAACCAACAACTCCAATCCAGCAACTTCAATCCAACAACTTCAATCCAACAACTTCAATCCAACAACTTTAATCCAACAACTTCAATCCAAATACTTCAATCCAAATACTTCAATCCAACAACTTCAATCCAACAACTTCAATCCAAATACTTCAATCCAACAACTTCAATCCAACAACTTCAATCCAACAACTTCAATCCAACAACTTTAATCCAACAACTTCAATCCAAATACTTCAATCCAACAACTTCAATCCAACAACTTCAATCCAACAACTTCAATCCAAATACTTCAATCCAACAACTTCAATCCAACAACTTCAATCCAACAACTCCAATCAAACAACTTCAATTCATCAACTCCAAACCAACAACTTCAATTAAACAACTTCAATCCAACAACTTCTATCCAACAACTTCAATCCAAATACTTCAATCCAACAACTTCAATCCAACAACTTCAATCCAAATACTTCAATCCAGCAACTTCAATCCAACAACTTCAATCCAAATACTTCAATCCAACAACTTCAATCCAACAACTTCAATCCAACAACTTCAATCCAAATACTTCAATCCAACAACTTCAATCCAACAACTTCAATCCAAGTACTTCAATCCAACAACTTCAATCCAACAACTTCAATCCAACAACTTCAATCCAAATACTTCAATCCAACAACTTCAATCCAACAACTTCAATCCAACAACTCCAATCAAACAACTCCAATTCAACAACTCCCACCTCACTCCTACCACACCACAATTCCAATCCAACAACTCCCACCTCACTCCTACCACACCACAACTCCAATTCAACAACTCTCACCTCACTCCTACCACACCACAACTCCAATTCAACAACTCTCATCTCACTCCTACCACACCACAACTCCAATTCAACAACTCCCACCTCACTCCTACCACACCACAACTCCAATTCAACAACTCTCGCCTCACTCCTACCACACCACAACTCCAATTCAACAACTCTCACCTCACTCCTACCACACCACAACTCCAATCCAACAACTCCCACCTCACTCCTACCACACCACAATTCCAATTCAACAACTCTCACCTCACTCCTACCACACCACAACTCCAATTCAACAACTCTCATCTCACTCCTACCACACCACAACTCCAATTCAACAACTCCCACCTCACTCCTACCACACCACAACTCCAATTCAACAACTCTCGCCTCACTCCTACCACACCACAACTCCAATTCAACAACTCTCACCTCACTCCTACCACACCACAACTCCAATCCAACAACTCCCACCTCACTCCTACCGCACCACAACTCCAATCCAACAACTTCAATCCAACAACTTCAATCCAACAACTTCAATCCAAATACTTCAATCCAACAACTTCAATCCAACAACTTCAATCCAAATACTTCAATCCAGCAACTTCAATCCAACAACTTCAATCCAAATACTTCAATCCAACAACTTCAATCCAACAACTTCAATCCAACAACTTCAATCCAAATACTTCAATCCAACAACTTCAATCCAACAACTTCAATCCAAGTACTTCAATCCAACAACTTCAATCCAACAACTTCAATCCAACAACTTCAATCCAAATACTTCAATCCAACAACTTCAATCCAACAACTTCAATCCAACAACTCCAATCAAACAACTCCAATTCAACAACTCCCACCTCACTCCTACCACACCACAATTCCAATCCAACAACTCCCACCTCACTCCTACCACACCACAACTCCAATTCAACAACTCTCACCTCACTCCTACCACACCACAACTCCAATTCAACAACTCTCATCTCACTCCTACCACACCACAACTCCAATTCAACAACTCCCACCTCACTCCTACCACACCACAACTCCAATTCAACAACTCTCGCCTCACTCCTACCACACCACAACTCCAATTCAACAACTCTCACCTCACTCCTACCACACCACAACTCCAATCCAACAACTCCCACCTCACTCCTACCACACCACAATTCCAATTCAACAACTCCCACCTCACTCCTACCACACCACAACTCCAATTCAACAACTCTCACCACACTCCTACCACACCACAATTCCAATTCAACAACTCCCACCTCACTCCTACCACACCACAACTCCAATTCAACAACTCTCACCTCACTCCTACCACACCACAACTCCAATCCAACAACTCCCACCTCACTCCTACCACACCACAACTCCAATCCAACAACTCCCACCTCACTCCTACCGCACCACAACTCCAATCCAACAACTTCAATCCAACAACTTCAATCCAACAACTTCAATCCAACAACTTCAGTCCAACAACTCCAAACCATTAACTGCAATCCAACAATTCCCTCCTCACTCCTACCACACCACAACTCCAATCCAACAACTCCCACCTCAAAAGTGTTATATACATTTACGACATCACAAATACAATCTCATAAATTAAATCGAACCAAATCTGATAACGATCCTCTTCCACGTTCCCGCTGTGTGCTTAGATACAGACTAACTAGTCTTACCGAGCAAGTAAGGATCAAATAGGAAGGCAACCAGTTACGGAAAATGGCATGCTAAAGTCGGAGGTATTGGAAAGGCGGATATGTTGCAACTTGCTGTAAACGTCACCACAATGCAACTATGTCCTTTTATCGTCATTTATGAGCGGACACCACCTCGTGACTGCAATGGATAAGTGGCCTATTTTCAAGTCCTGTAAGTCTCCCGGACTGACTGTTAAATTAGGTAATGACGTCAAGCTAATTCCTTTGGTGAGCGGATGATGAGGAGGATAAGCAAAACAAGACAGAGAACACTAGAGACAGCTGAGATGGGATTTAGCAGGAAAATTATGTGAATTTAATGAATAGTAAAAAAAGACAGAGAACGCTAGAGACAGCTGAGATGGGATTTAGCAGGAAAATTATGTGAATTTAATGAATAGTAAAACAAGACAGAGAACGCTAGAGACAGCTGAGATGGGATTTAGCAGGAAAATTATGGGAATTTAATGAATAGTAAAACAAGACAGAGAACGCTAGAGACAGCTGAGATGGGATTTAGCAGGAAAATTATGGGAATTTAATGAATAGTAAAACAAGACAGAGAACACTAGAGACAGCTGAGATGGGATTTAGCAGGAAAATTATGTGAATTTAATGAATAGTAAAACAAGACAGAGAACGCTAGAGACAGCTGAGATGGGATTTAGCAGGAAAATTATGGGAATTTAATGAATAGTAAAACAAGACAGAGAACGCTAGAGACAGCTGAGATGGGATTTAGCAGGAAAATTATGTGAATTTAATGAATAGTAAAACAAGAGAGAGAACGCTAGAGACAGCTGAGATGGGATTTAGCAGGAAAATTATGGGAATTTAATGAATAGTAAAACAAGACATAGAACGCTAGAGACAGCTGAGATGGGATTTAGCAGGAAAATTATGTGAATTTAATGAATAGTAAAACAAGAGAGAGAACGCTAGAGACAGCTGAGATGGGATTTAGCAGGAAAATTATGTGAATTTAATGAATAGTAAAACAAGACAGAGAACGCTAGAGACAGCTGAGATGGGATTTAGCAGGAAAATTATGGGAATTTAATGAATAGTAAAACAAGACAGAGAACGCTAGAGACAGCTGAGATGGGATTTAGCAGGAAAATTATGGGAATTTAATGAATAGTAAAACAAGACAGAGAACACTAGAGACAGCTGAGATGGGATTTAGCAGGAAAATTATGGGAATTTAATGAATAGTAAAACAAGACAGAGAACACTAGAGACAGCTGAGATGGGATTTAGCAGAAACAGTATGGGAATCTAATGAATAGTAAAACAAGACAGAGAACACTATAGACAGCTGAGATGGGATTTAGCAGAAAAAATATGTAAATTTAATGAATAGTAAAACAAGACAGAGAACACTAGAGACAGCTGAGATGGGATTTAGCAGAAACAGTATGGGAATCTAATGAATAGTAAAACAAGACAGAGAACACTAGAGACAGCTGAGATGGGATTTAGCAGAAAAAATAAGTGAATCTAATGAATAGTAAAACAAAACAGAGAACACTAGAGACAGCTGAAATGGGATTTAGCAGAAAAAATATGTGAATTTAATGAATAGTAAAACAAGACAGAGAACACTAGAGGCAGCTGAGATGTGATTTAGGAGAAAAAATATGTGAATTTAATGAATAGTAAAACAAGACAGAGAACGCTAGAGACAGCTGAGATGTGATTTAGCAGAAAAAATAAGTGAATTTAATGAATAGTAAAACAAAACAGAGAACACTAGAGACAGCTGAGATGGGATTTAGCAGAAAAATTATGTGAATTTAATGAATAGCGAAAACTACTAAAGAAAGATGTTTAAAAAGAGCGGGAGAAAACAGAAATATCATCAAAATCATAAAGAAAAGACAGACTATATTTAATGGGCATGTGATGCGAAAAGAAGCTATTTAGAAAACTATAACAACAGGCAGAATGGATGGAAAGAAGAGTAGAGTAAAACCAAGAGAAAAAATGTATAACATCTTATCCAAATGACATAATAAAAGATCACCGACATAAATGATGACATGTATGAAGGAGCGAGACAATACGACAAAACACAAACAGCATAAATAGAATCAAGATGCAACAAAGCTTGCCAAATAATTAGACAGTTATCACCACTATTGTTCAACAAAGAAATAACTATAGAGGCAAAACGGGAACTCCCTAATACAATCTTCATCCCAACGTTGTGCTACCAATGCCAGTCCTGAACCCAAGATGCAAGAACAATAAGTAACATAACCTTTATAGAGATGAAATGTGTTAGACGAATGACAGGAAACAGTCTGAGAGATCAGAAATGAAGAACTAAGAGAAAAAAAAGCTAAAAATATCCCTCCGCCATAGAATTTATAAAGAAACAACAGATAAACTGGTTTGGTCACGTGACAAGGCAGAAAAATCAAAACACAACACAACGAGTCTTCAGTATACGTTGTGAGAACACCAGACCCAAGGGCCGAACACGAAAAAAGTTGGATTGATAGAATATTAGAAGCACTAGGTAACATAACAGCAGCAGAAGCGAACAGAAGAGCAAACGACCGCAAATTATATCTCCCCTCAACGCTGAAAGGCAAATGAGGACGAAAAGAGGAAGAAAAGAAAATGAAGGACCGAGAGATGTGGAGAGAGATAATGGTCTACGTCAATCGACATCGCACCTGATGATGATGAAAACATCATCATCATCATTATCAAATACCATGCCTACTGGCGTAGGTGATCATGTCTATCAACAACTTTCGATCTCGACAGTTATTTATCATTTCTGTTTTTGACCTTCTGCCAAGCCATCATTAAGCTGTATGGTAACTTTTCTCTTTACTTCTCTCTATCTCTTCGTCCCTCAATTTTCCCAGTTGTCACAATATATTCCAGCTGTTCTCCTCTCATTACATGACATGATGATTCTTTATTGTTCTGAGATCTTTGCTGTCAACGTTTATATTTTCTAAAAAATGTAATTATTTCTGTGTCCTTTACTTTGTCAAATGCTTTTGGTATAATCTATGGAGCATAGGTATAGATCTGTTTTCACCTCTATGGTTCTTTCTACTAAAGATCTTATGATATATATGGCATTGTTTGTACCTTTACCTCCAAGCAAACTACATTGATCATCACTATTTTCGGGAGTGATTTTGTTGATGTGGAGAGAGTTATAAAGACACTTATGGAGAGAGTTATAAAGACACTTATGGAGAGAGTTATAAAGACACTTATGGAGATAGTTATAAAGACACTTATGGAGAGAGTTATAAAGACACTTATGGAGAGAGTTATAAAGACACTTATGGAGAGAGTTATAAAGACACTTATGGAGAGAGTTATAAAGACACTTATGGAGAGAGTTATAAAGACACTTATGCCGACTTCATTTGTGAGCTGAACGTGTTTTAGGTCTCCCAAAAAGAAGTCCAGTTGACATTTCAAGTGCCCTAACTTATTTGCTCGATTTGGGTCGTGTTGTACAGAGCATGGTTGACGTCTGTCACCTTCCATCTATAGGGACCCCATTACATATCAGGGGTCTGGAGTATGAACCCAAGTTGGATCTTCACAGTGTCAGCTACCACTTGCCACGTAACAAAAGCTGTCCGTGCTGGAACTATGGCGAATCCATAGATCGTTGATTCTGTGGTCGGGTCGTGTGGGATAGCCAAGGTTAGCTCCAAGGGTCGATACTAATCGAATCCAATCATTCGGCATCCAAAGTATGGTACTGTATTGATCGGAAATCGATCTGTTCTGAGCGATGGCGTCATAAATAGACAGTTCTGCCGTGTTTGTCTTTGTGTGCTAGTGTTTATAGTTGCGGGGAGGGAAAGCACGGGTGATGGGAGTGGAGTACTGCTGTTATCGTGTTTACAGCATGGCAGGAAGAGCGAGATATTCTTGTCGTATTTTTTAACATGATTGGAGGGTAGACCGAGGGTAGACTGAGGGCAGAGTGTCACCTGAGGGACGTAAACGCGACTTGTCAGTTGCGTGAGAGTATCTCAACGTGTTGACATTCAATTATTGGTTGAACCCTTGTTTGTCTCTGGTTCTGGGCTTCTCTGTTTCTCTTTCTCTTTCTTTCTCCCATTCTCTCTTACTCGATTTATGTTTCAGCTCACTCACTCACTCACTCACTCACTCACTCACTCACTCACTCACTCACTCACTCACTCACTCACTCACTCACTCACTCACTCACTCGTTCGCTCACTCACACACTCGTTCACTCACTCGATCGCTCATTCACTCGTTCGCTCACTCACTCGTTTACTTACTCACTCACTCACTCACTCACTCACTCACTCACTAAATCACCCACCAACCCACTCATTCACCCATCCACACTCTAACACACTCATTCACCTACACTCTCATCTACTCACCCGCTCACACTCTTACTGTCACAAATATGGCTACTAAAGAAGGATACCGGGACAGGGACAGGATACAGTGACATTGAACAGGGACATAAACAATGTTAAGTGAATGGGATACTGGAACGGGACAATATAGACTCTTGACTGAGACAACAGAGAATGACAGAAGATAGAGGCAAAAGAGAGGGATACTAGATAGGGATACTAGAGAGGGATACTAGAGAGGGACATCAGAGAGGGATACTAGAGAGGGACATTAGAGAGGGATACTAGAGAGGAATATTAGAGAGGGATATTTGAGAGGGATATTAGAGAGGGATACTAGAGAGGGAAATTAGAGAGGCACATTAGAGAGAGAGGGACATTAGAGAGGGATACTAGAGAGGAATATTAGAGAGGGATATTAGAGAGGGGCATTAGAGAGAGATACTAGAGAGGGAAATTAGAGAGGGATATTAGAGAGGGATACTAGATAGGGATACTAGAGAGGAATATTAGAGAGGGACATTAGAGAGGGATACTAGAGAGGGATATTAGAGAGAGACATTAGAGAGATATACTAGAAAGGAATATTAGAGAGGGATATTAGAGAGGATATTAGAGAGGGATACTAGAGAGGAAAATTAGAGAGTCACATTAGAGAGAGACATTAGAGAGGGATATTAAAGAGGGATAGTAGTGAGGGTTATTAGAGAGGGATACTAGAGAGAGATGTTAGAGAGGGATACTAGAGAGGGATACTAGAGATGGATATTACAGAGGGATACTAAAGAGGAACGCTAGAGAGGGATGCTAGAGAGGGACAATAGAGAGGCACATTAGAAAGGGACATTAGAGCGGGATATTAAAGAGGGATACTAAAGAGGGTTATTAGAGAGGGACACTAGAGAGGGATACTAGAGAGGGATACTACAGAGGGACACTAGAGAGGGATACTGGAGAGGGATACTAGAGACGGATACTAGATAGGGATACTAGAAAGGGACACTAGAGAGGGATACTAGAGAGGACATTAGAAAGGGATACTAGAGAGGGACACTAGAGAGGGATACTGGAGAGGGATATTAGAGAGGTATACTAGAGAGGGATACTAGAGAGGGACACTAGAGAGGGATACTAGAGAGAGATATTAGAGAAGGACACTAAATAGGGATACTAGAGAGGGACACTAGAGAGGGATACTAGAGAGAGACACTAGAGAGGGATACTAGAGAGGGATACTAGAGAGGGATACTAGAGAGGGATACCAGAGTGGAATATTAGGGAGGGATACTAGAGAGGGATATTAGAGAGGGATACTAGAGAGGGATATTAGAGAGGGATACTAGAGAGAGACATTAGAGAAGGACACTAGTGGGGATACTAGAGAGGGACACTAGAGATGGACACTAGAGAGGGATACTAGAGATGAACACTACAGACGGATACTAGAGAAGGATACTAGAGAGGGATAACAGAGAGGGATACTAGAGAGGGACACTAGACTGTGATACTAGAGAGGGAGACTAGACAGGGATACTTCAAAGGGATGCTAGACAGGGATACTAGAGAGGGACACTGGACAGGGACACTAGACAGGGACACTCGACAGGGACACTAGAAGGGACACTAGAGAGGGATACTGGAGAGGGGCACTAGAAAGGGGCACTAGAGAGGGATATTTTTAGAGGAACACTAGAGAGGGATACTAGAGAGGGATACTAGAGAGGGATACTAGAGAGGGATACTAGAGAGGGATATTAGACAGGGACGCTAGAGGGGTATACTAGACAGGGACACTAGAGAGGAACACTATAGAGAGATTTTAGAACTGGATATTCGACAGGGACATTATACGGAAGCAAAGATAAGAATATTAGAGGACAGTAGACAGGGATAGTATGATATGTCCTGATGATACGTCATGTCGAACAATGGTACCACTTGTATTCATATTGTATTGGAAACGCTATAATAATAAAAGTTAAAAGAATAACGTTGACAATTCATATGACAAGTTGAACCCACAGGTATAGTTCATGACAAGTTGAACCCACAGGTATAGTTCGAGTTCGTATGACAAGTTGAACCCACAGGTATAGTTCATGACAAGATGAACCCACAGGTATAGTTCATGACAAGTTGAACCCACAGAATCTATAGGCAAAATTCATATGACAAGTTGAACCTACAGGTATAGTTCATGACAAGTTAAACCTACAGGTATAGTTCATATGACAAGTTGAACCCACAGGTATAGTTCATGACAAGTTGAACCCACAATATCTATAGGCAAAGTTCATATGACAAGTTGAACCTACAGGTATATTCATGACAAGTTGAACCTACAGGTATAGTTCATGACAAGTTAAACCTACCGGTATAGTTCATGACAAGTTGAACCCACAGAATCTATAGGCAAAGTTTATGTGACAAGGTGAACCTACAGGTCTAGTTCATGACAAGTTGGACCCACAGGTATCGTTCATGACAAGTTGAACCCACAGGTATAGTTCATGACAAGTTGAACCTACAGGTATAGTTCATGACAAGTTGAACCCACAGGTATAGTTCATGACAAGTTGAATCCACATGTATAGTTCATGACAAGTTGAATCCACATGTATAGTTCATGACAAGTTGAACCCACAGAATCTTTAGGCAAAGTTCATATGACAAGTTGGACCTACAGGTATAGTTCATGACAAATTAAACCTACAGGTATAGTTCATGACAAGTTAAACCTACAGGTATAGTTCATGACAAGTTAAACCTACAGGTATAGTTCATGACAAGTTGAACCCATAGGTATAGTTCATGACAAGTTAAACTTACAGGTACAGTTCATGACAAGTTAAACCTACAGGTATAGTTCATGAAAAGTTAAACCCACAGGTATAGTTCATGACAAGCTGATCCCATAGGTATATTTCATGACAAGTTAAACCTACAGGTATAGTTCATGACAAGTTAAACCTACAGGTATAGTTCATGACAAGTTGAACCCACAGGTATAGTTCATGACAAGTTAAACCCACAGGTATAGTGCATGACAAGTTGAACCTACAGGTATAGTTCATGACAAGTTGAACCTACAGGTATAGTTCATATGACAAGTTGAACCCATAGGTATAGTTCATGACAAGTTGAACCCACAGAATCTATAAGCAAAGTTCATATGACAAGTTGAACCTACAGGTATAGTTCATGACAGGTTAAACCTACAGGTATAGTTCATGTGCCATTTTGAACTCACAGGTGTAGTTCACGTGACAATTTGCACTCACAGGTATAGTTGATATGACAAGTTGAACCAACACGTGTAGTTCATATATAATTCCTATGATATGCTTTATCACGCTTGTAGTTTTATCATGCTTATAGCTCATATGACATGTTCTGCTTACATTTATAGTTCATATGACATGTTATATTCACACTAATAATTTATATGACAACTTCTATAAAAAAAAAATTAAGTTCACCTGACATATAATATTCAAATATATAGTTCATATGACATGTACCACCTACTTTTATAGTTCTAATGACATGTTCTATTTACATTTATATTTCATATTAGATCAGATTAGATCACATGCGATGTTACATTTACGTTTGTAATTCTTTATTTGGCGTATTCTGCCAACATTTATAATTCTTTATTTGGCGTATTCTGCCAACATTTATAATTCTTTATTTGGCGTATTCTGCCAACATTTATAATTCTTTATATGGCGTATTCTGCCAACATTTATAATTCTTTATATGACGTATTCTGTCAACATTTATAATTCTTTATATGGCGTATTCTGCCAACATTTATAATTCTTTATATGACGTATTCTATCAGCATTTATAATCCTTTATATGACGTATTATGTCAACATTTATAATTCTTTATTTGGTGTATTCTGCCAACATTTATAATTCTTTATTTGGCGTATTCTGCCAACATTTATAATTCTTTATTTGGCGTACTCTGCCAACATGTATAATTCTTTATATGGTGTATTCTGCCAATATTTATAATTCTTCTCCAACACGCTCAATTAATGACATACCCACACCCACCCTAGAACATTAATTTAGAACAATTGTTAGAACAAGATTAAGACCTATTGTTGTCATTCTCAGAGGAAAAGCGGGAATCGCCGGACCAATCACCGAAAAGGTCAATCTCTCGTGTCTCAGCTCCCAGCAGACTTCTCTATGGCACTGATCGGCAAGGTACGCCAGACTCCATCACTGGCCGTCTTCGTTCTAGGAGACGGCGCATCGTCGGATCAGAGGATGATGGGTACAGGTCGCCACCGACGGAGAAGGGTGGGAGCAGGTGATACTGGGAAGTCGTGATTTGTGTCTAATTTAGGGTCTTATATCATTGTTCTAAGTTAGGGTCATATATCAATGTTCTAATTTAGGGTCTTATATCATTGTTCTAAGTTAGGGTCATATATCAATGTTCTAATTTAGGGTCCTATATCATTGTTCTAGGTTAGGGTCATATATCAATGTTCTAAGTTAGGGTCATATACCAATGTTCTAAGTTAGGCTCATATATCAATATTCTAAGTTAGGGTCATATATCAATGTTCTAAGTTACGCACATATATCAATGTTCTAAGTTAGGGTCATACATCAATGTTCTAAGTTAGGCTCATATATCAATGTTCTAAGTTAGGGTCATACATCAATGTTCTAAGTTAGGGTCATATATCAATGTTCTAAGTTAGGCTCATATATCAATGTTGTAAGTTAGGCTCATATATCAATGTTCTAAGTTAGGGTCATATATCAATGTTCTAAGTTAGGGTCATACATCAATGTTCTAAGTTAGGCACATATATCAATGTTCTAAGCTAGGGTCATATATCAATGTTCTAAGTTAGGCTCATATATCAATGTTCTAAGTTAGGCTCATATATCAATGTTCTAAGTTAGGGTCATATATCAATCTTCTAGTTTGCATTGAAAGCTCCATCCACGCGGAAAGACTCTCAGATAAACAAAGCAGAGCTGCCGAAAAGCGAGCATCGTGAGAAGGTAAAGCTATGTGGAGAAAAGTAAGTCACAAAACCTGGTCAGGGTGGGTCCATCAGCCCTGGACAGCATCCACCCTACGAGAAGGAAAACTACGTCAAATCTAGATCCAGCTTTCCGAAGACAGAATGAGTCAGTCACGTGCAAGTTTTGGTGAAAAATCAGGACACACACGGATATACGAATACTAACCATGTGACCAGCTCATCGTGTTTCATGATATTTTTCTTACCTCTCCATAAACGAGTGCTGATCATGTGACCATCTCATCGTGTGTCATGATGTTTTTCTTATCCTTCAATCGGGGGCCCCGGTAGCCTAGTTGGGAAAACTTGGTCTACCGACGTTCTGATAACCCGTGTTCGGTTCCCGCTGGAAGCGGTGTGAGTTTTACTCGTGGTTGAAAAAAAAAAAACATCTCCGCGATTGACCCAGCCGCTGGCAGAAATGGATACCAGGGTAGTACTCTGAGAAGGTGAGGAATGCCGACTAGTATCGTGAGTTTCGATGATTGAAGCATCCCTATCCAGACGTCTCAGAACACCTATGGGTGAAAACTCGCGCGCTAAGACGCTGATTCAAGTCTCGTACTTGACCTTTACCTTGACCCCTCCATCATGAACAGAACAAAGTGTCAAGTCTCGCATGAACATAAAACTTAAATGCTAAAGAAGAAGAATTGGATGTGTTTTCATGTAGCAACAATAACATTAGGCTTTCTGTAGATGTGTTTGTCTGTTTGCTGATTATCTTTACTTAACGCCACAGTCTGCGTCCTGGTACGCTCCGGTTACTCAGACATTATTTAAGTGGTGTCTGCCAACTAGGACAAAGTCCTGCTGGTAGTAGTCACCAGATGGCGCCATGTTGCGTTTTCTTGATTTTTCTCTTTATAGTGACCCCAAAAAAATGTGCCCATGGAAATATTTGGGAACAACACCCAGAAGTTTTAGAACATTTTCAAATTTGTATGCCATTACTATGACGATCTAGCCACGATAAGGGTAATTATTGTCCCTGAATCAAAACTACACAATGCTAGCCTGATTTCCGGAAGGGCTGGCAATGTCAGTCTGTAGTCTCTACAACTCCATGTCCACGAAGGCCCCCCCCCCCCCCCCTTGAATACTCTGAACATTTGTTGTATTCTCAGCTTGTGTAAGGTCGGTATTGATTAATAGAGAACACGTAGTCTTAATGTTTAATGTCCCAAGTATGACTGAAGACTCTTTTTTTTCTGCTGTTTCCAAACAAGGATGGGACTGATGTTTCCGTTTGCCTACTCTACAAGGGCGAATAATATGCATTGAAACACACGAACCGCCGTCTCACGACTTTTCTTTAAAGCGGACAGAATGAAGAACGAGGTTTTTATGTTTACAATTAATGTTATCATGTAGGAGATGTCCTTAGATGGATAATAGACAACCGACTGCCTTAGGGTCTCTCCCTACAGGTTTTCTGTTTGTGTTTACTCCCATAGCCTATGAGTCTCCAAGTCTCACACAAAGCAGTGAATGAACTGGTCAATAGTGCCACTGTCGGAATGAGGTACTTGTCGGTGAAATATCTATAGATCTCACGATGAAAAAGGGAACAAATAACAGGTCACCTGACGTAGAGATTGCTACCGTCCACCAGCCCGTCAGAGGTTAAACAACCACAACAGTCATCACCTGTGTACTATTACAAGCAGTCAACCATGTACAGCCTGTGTACATTGAAATAAAACATGCTCCATCCGAAAGTACTGTCAACACACGAACACCATCTTACAATCAATTATTATTATTACTACTACTACAACTTTTATTATTATTATTATTATTCTATGTATTATTATACATATACTCATGCAGGGCAGCAGAAAAGGTTAAACAGCTTTCATGCACGTTGCCTTTCTAAGATTATGAACATCAAATGGCAGGACAATGTAACTAACTCTAATGTCTTACAACGAGTCAAACTCCCATCGATCATGGCAGGACGAAGTAACTAACTCTAATGCCTTACAACGAGTCAAACTCCCATCGATCATGGCAGGACGAAGTCTAATGTCTTACAACGAGTCAAACTCCCATCGATCATGGTAGGACAAACTCTAATGTCTTACAACGAGTCAAACTCCCATCGATCATGGCAGGACAAAGTAACTAACTCTAATGTCTTACAACGAGTCCAACTCCCATCGATCATGGCAGGACGAAGTAACTAACTCTAATGTCTTACAACGAGTCAAACTCCCATCGATCATGGCAGGACAAAGAAACTAACTCTAATGTCTTACAACGAGTCAAACTCCCATCGATCATGGCAGGACAAACTCTAATGTCTTACAACGAGTCAAACTCCCATCGATCATGGTAGGACAAACTCTAATGTCTTACAACGAGTCAAACTCCCATCGATCATGGCAGGACAAAGTAACTAACTCTAATGTCTTACAACGAGTCAAACTCCCATCGATCATGGCAGGACAAAGTAACTAACTCTAATGTCTTACAACGAGTCAAACTCCCATCGATCATGGCAGGACAAAGTAACTAACTCTAATGTCTTACAACGAGTCAAACTCCCATCGATCATGGCAGGACAAAGTAACTAACTCTAATGTCTTACAACGAGTCAAACTCCCATCGATCATGGCAACAATTAGGATTCGTAGACTAAGGTGGCTGGGCCATCTAAGAAGAATGGCAAATAATCGTATTCCCAAACAAATATTGTATGGCGAACTTAGGGACGGAAAGAGACCAAAGGGCAGACCAGTGCTGAGATATAAGGATGTTTGCAGGGCTTCCTTGAGGGAATTTTCTATAAGTGAAAGGAACTAGGGAAATGTGGCTGCAGATCGTAGCACATGGGGAGCAAACATAAAAATTGGCACAGCAACTTTCGAGACAGTGCTGATGTCAATTTCAGAAGACAAAAGGCGCAAGAGAGAGGAGACAAGGCCGGGTACTATACCTTGCTCGTTCTGTGGATGGATCAGTCTGTTCAGGAATGGCAAATTCAGCCATGACGAATGATGTTCAGTAAAGCAGCACCCAGTAAGAGACACTATATAATGCTTTACCAAACTCCTGACTTATCATGATTGCTTGCTACCAACCGTCTGTCAAAACGACAAAAGGCCATATATATTACTATTATTACTATTATTACTAATATTACTATTATTATTAGTATTATTATTACTACTACAACTACTGTTGCTATTATTATGACTTCTACTACATCATCATCATCATCATCATCATCATCATCGAGTACCGTCTCCGCAACGAAGCTTGACTACCATGGATCGCCACTCCACTCATTTTTTTGCATTTATGGTGCAGGTTGTCATAGACTGACCTGTCCATCTTTTGATGTTACTCGTCCATGCTAGTCTTGGTCTGCCTCTGCCTCTTTTACCTCGTATTTTCCCTTCCAATATTACTTTTAGTAGGCTGTTGTGTCTTTTAACGTGCCCCAAAATTTCATTTGTCTTGTCTTAATTGTATTTAGTAGTTCTCTTTTTATTTTTAGTTGTTTTAAAATGTCATCGTTTGTTTTCTTTTCTTTCCATCCAATTCTACCTAAATTTCTATAAATCCACATTTCAAAGGTTTCAATTTTCTGTTCTGTTTTTCTTGTCTAATGTCCATGTTTCTGCACCATACAGGAATACTGAGAAGATGTAACATTTTGCTATTCTTAGTTTCAGCCCTACTGTTATTTGTGTTGTTGTTAGTATATTTTCATGGCATTAAAATTACTTTTTGCCATACCTATTCTTTTGTTTATTTCAATTTTATATTTTCATCACTGGTTATAGTATGTCCCAGGTAGTTGTAGCTCTGAACTGTCTCCAGATGTGTTCCCTCAACTGTGATATTTTCTTGTAGGTCTTGAGAATTTTCTTTGTTTATGATCATAGTTTTAGTCGTTTTGATATTCATATCTAGTTCATATTTTTTTGCTTGTTATGTTTATCACATTAAGTAATTGTTGTAGGTCTTTATGATTTTCTGCTAGTAGAACAGTATCATCAGCATATCTTAGGTTATTGATTATCTTCCTATTAATGTTTAGGCCCGACATCTCTGTGGTGTTTTTAAAGATTTGCTCAGTGTATAGATTGAACAAGCTTGGTGATAGGATGCATCCCTGTCTTTCTCCTCTTTTATGTCCATGGGTGTAGAGTTCTTGTTATATTTTATTATTGCTGCTTTGCTCCCAGTACAAATTACATATCAGTCGTATGCCTGTGTCGTCTAGATTTATATCCTTTAGGCAGTCTATAAGTTGATTATGGTGTTTTCTATCGAAAGCTTTGGTGCAGTCTATGAAGCAGGCATATATTGGTTTGTTTACTTCTATATACTTTTCAGTCAATGTTCTCATGCTAAATATGGCTTCTTTTGTGCCACTATTTTTTTCCTGAATCCAATTGTTGCTCATCTAATTAAGTATTTATTTTATTATGAATCCTTCCCTGTATAACTTTTAGTAAAATTTTTGTTACCTGGCTCATTAGGCTTATTTTTCTACTACACTGTATTATTACTACTACTACTACTTTTATTATGATTTCTATTATTATTTCTGTTACAACCACAACTACAACTACATGTATTATTATTATTATTATTATAATTACTACAAGTGTTATTATAACTACTACAAGTGTTATTATAATTATACAAGTGTTATTATAATTACTACAAGTGTTATTATAATTACTACAAGTGTTATTATAATTATACAAGTGTTATTATAATTACTACAAGTGTTATTATAATTATACAAGTGTTATTATAATTACTACAAGTGTTATTATAATTACTCCAAGTGTTATTATAATTACTACAAGTGTTATTATAATTACTACAAGTGTTATTATAATTACTACAAGTGTTATTATAATTACTACAAGTGTTATTATAATTACTACAAGTGTTATTATAATTACTACAAGTGTTATTATAATTACTACAAGTGTTATTATAATTCACTACAAACTTTATGTTATGCTGTTCACTCGGCCTGGTTCATGTTTTTATGATCAATCTATTATTATCTTTAATACCATGGACAGCTAACAAGAGTAATGAAAATGTTTTGAGAGATGTCAAAGCAAAACGAGAGCTAATTTCCAATATTAGGAAGAAACAATCATCATTTTTTGGCCATGTAATGAGAAGAGAACAACTGGAATATATTGTAACAACTGGAAAATTGAGGGACGAAGAGATAGAGGGCAGCAAAGAGAAAAGATACAAGAGAGCTTAAGAGAATGGCTTGGCGGCAGGTCAAGAACAGAAATGATAAATAACTGTCGAGATCGAAAGTTTTGGAGAGATATGATCAACTATGCCAGCAGGCCCGGTACTTGATGATGATGATGATTATCTTTAAATAAACGTATATAAAATTATATAAGTGTTATTATAATTATACAAGTTGCAGGAGCTACTGAGTTAAGTGCTCTGTGCACACCGTGAGCCGTGTGTCTCATCCGTTTTGATCCTGCTTCGATATCCCGCTTGTTTACGATGAATGATGATATCGTATGACAGGGAACAGTTGGCTGTGTTCACTTTCTGCGCGGTTTCGCCTTATGTCTTTTGGCGTGTGCTGAGACTGCTACGATGGGGACTACAGTTACCTTTCTTTGTTTGGGAGATGAGTTAGTAATTCGGATGATTCCACTGGCACGGGCGGTTGAGCAATTATGGATTTTAATTCGTTTGCTGTGATACCGAGGCCTTCCATAACCAATAACAATAACAATAATAAAGAAACGTGATTGCATTATCACACACACACATGCACATTTTTTCTTTAAAAATAAACGTGAGAATCATGAATGAAAGATTATCCTTAGTGAAAAGGTATTCGCACTTGATGATGATGATCCATCGTTGCCACTGTGGCACTAAGATAGCTACCTTATCATCTCTCACGTGACTGTTTCTTCAGGTGTATTTCCTCTCTGAGCGTGCCATCCCTACCAGCCTTGGCAGCCCGGGTGCACAGCCCAAGTGCCAGGACAACCCGCAGCCTCCCTGTCACACCCACCATTCCAACAGTGGAGGACGAGGAGGAGAAAAAGAAGAAAATACATGAGGTATCATCATATAAAATACATGAGGTATCATCATATAAAATACATGAGGTATCATCATATAAAATACATGAGGTATCATCATATAAAATACATGAGGTATCATCATATAAAATACATGAGGTATCATCATATAAAATACATGAGGTATCATCATATAAAATACATGAGGTATCATCATATAAAATACATGAGGTATCATCATATAAAATACATGAGGTATCATCATATAAAATACATGAGGTATCATCATATAAAATACATGAGGTATCATCATATAAAATACATGAGGTATCATCATATAAAATACATGAGGTATCATCATATAAAATACATGAGGTATCATCATATAAAATACATGAGGTATCATCATATAAAATACATGAGGTATCATCATATAAAATACATGAGGTATCATCATATTAAATACATGAGGTATCATCATATAAATACATGAGGTATCATCATATAAAATACATGAGGTATCATCATATTAAATACATGAGGTATCATGATATTAAATACATGAGGTATCATGATATTAAATACATGAGGTATCATGATATTAAATACATGAGGTATCATGATATTAAATACATGAGGTATCATGATATTAAATACATGAGGTATCATGATATTAAATACATGAGGTATCATGATATTAAATATATAAGGTATCATGATATAAAATATATGAGGTATCATCATATTAAATACATGAGGTATCATGATATTAAATACATGAGGTATCATGATATTAAATACATGAGGTATCATCATATAAAATATATGAGGTATCATCATATAAAATACATGAGGTATCATGATATTAAATACATGAGGTATCATCATATAAAATACATGAGGTATCGTCATATAAAATACATGAGGTATCATCATATAAAATACATGAGGTATCATCATATAAAATATATGAGGTATCATGTTATTAAATACATGAGGTATCATCATATAAAATACATGAGGTATCGTCATATAAAGTACATGAAGTATCATCATATAAAATACATAAGGTATCATCATATAAAATACATAAGGTATCATCATATAAAATACATAAGGTATCATCATATAAAATACATAAGGTATCATCATATAAAATACATAAGGTATCATCATATAAAATACATGAGGTATCGTCATATAAAATACATACGGTATCATCATATAAAATACATAAGGTATCATCATATAAAATACATAAGGTATCATCATATAAAATACATAAGGTATCATCATATAAAATACATAAGGTATCATCATATAAAATACATGAGGTATCGTCATAAAAAATGTTGACTCAATGTTTTTATTTAAATGCAAGAGGTTCGACATCAAATGTTGAATCATTGAAGATGGCTTCAGCTCAGGTTTACGGTGTCCGTTATCCGTTGTATCGGCGACGACCTTGACTGATACATCAAATTATAATCACCACATTTGTATTTCTTAGGGGCTGGATATCAAGAACCATAATTATCATCTTTGTATCGTGTAAAAACAAGTAAAGTACCCCCGTCACGTCAAGTTGGGTATAGGGAATATGGTGTTAGTGACCATACATTTTACAGACCCTCGGCACATGATTTTTGGGGTAATGTGGTCGGTATTACGTCCGTGCCGCTTTCTATCTATCTATTGACCTTTCGAGCCGTAACCGGCCCATAGGGCGTAGACCAAGATACACCTTCTCCTATATGAATTTTTGTTCTAGCAGTTTTCTTTTAAAGATATTTTATCAAATCTCGCCATCTGTCTCTGTTCTGTGCAAGCAGTTCTATCTCATTGAGGGAGCCGATTCCTGCTGCTCTTGCCTCTCTCATCAATGTTCTTCTCAGTGTCTCCCTGGGTCTTCCTCTTTTCTTTTACCTGTTGTTTCCCATATGAGGGCTTGCTTATCAGGTCTACGTTTCATTAACAACATCGTTTTTACGATAGCGGCTTGTTAAAACCTCTGATCAACGGTTCTATACCAATCCGGAGAAAAATAATTCCTCCATTTTGGAAACAACCGGATATTACTATTTACCAGAAAAAATCCGGTACCCATTTCAGGAGACAAATAATAATAAATGAATATTATTATAGAGGGAAACTTCCGAGGCGATAATCAGTGAATCAATTCAGAGGAAGAGGTATGTTTACAGCACTCGGAAAAAATGACAAATAATCAACAACAGAAAAAAATATGGACCAAAGCAGGATCGAACCCGTACTAAGTAGCACAGCGCCTTGCCACAAAAAGCCCACGCTAGGGAACACTGCCACTCAACTAACTGAAAAATTAGCTTCGTAGGCAATGTCTTTTTCGCGCAGGTTTTCTCATGACTATAGCATAAGGTTCCGATCACAGCTCGGAAATATTTTTCCTGTTAAGACAGACGCTTCGTACCCATTTCAGGCTGGGCGAACCGGAAGCCGTCTATTGGGATCGAACCCTACCTCTTGTCCTTTGTAGTCCAGTTCACTAACCACTGAGCTATCGCGGCTGCCTTTGTATCGTGTCAGGACTAGATATGTGAAAACATAATTACCATCTTTTTGTTCGTTTACGAAATTTGGATGAAATGTTCAGCCTGTCTATGTCTTGTCTAACATCCCAGAACGTAGACAACTGATGATGGGTTGTCTCTGAACTGTGTACTTTTGTGTTGTCTAGGAGACTCGTGCTATACTCCAGTCTATGAATGCCAGAGAGACACAGGCAGAGAAGGAGCGAGAAAGACAGCAAGAGATGCTGGAGAGAATGAAGAGGCAGAAACGTTTCCTGGCGGAGGACAGGACACAACAAGCTCTCAAACTGTTGGAGAAGGCACTGGAGATGGACAGAGTGTAAGTACAGCCAACTGGGTGTGTTTGTTCAGAGATGGATAGAGTGTAAGTACAACCAACTGGGTGTGTTTGTTCAGTGATGAATAGAGTGTAAGTACAGCCAACTGGGTGTGTTTGTTCAGAGATGGATAGAGTGTAAGTACAGCCAACTGGGTGTGTTTGTTCAGAGATGGACAGAGTGTAAGTACAGCCAACTGGGTGTGTTTGTTCAGAGATGGACTGTAAGTACAGCCAACTGGGTGTATTTGTTCAGAGATGAACAGAGTGTAAGTTCAGCCAACTTGGTGTGTTTGTTCAGAGATGGATAGAGTGTAAGTACAGCCAACTGGGTGTGTTTGTTCAGAGATGGATAGAGTGTAAGTACAGTTAACTGGGTGTGTTTGTTCAGAGATGGATAGAGTGTAAGTACAGCCAACTGGCTGTGTTTGTTCAGAGATGGATAGAGTGTAAGTACAGCCAACTGGGTGTATTTGTTCAGAGATGAACAGAGTGTAAGTACAGCCAACTTGGTGTGTTTGTTCAGTGATGGACAGAGTGTAATTACAACCAACTAGGTGTATTTGTTCAGAGATGAACAGAGTGTAAGTACAACCAACTTGGTGTATTTGTTCAGAGATGGACAGAGTGTAAGTACAACCAACTAGGTGAGTAGTGTAGGTGGCTGTGAACTCAGGGGAATAGTGGAATAACATGCACCGAAATACAATAGATTTGGCACCGACTTTGCACCGACTTTGCACCAAAACGGTGCCAAAAAAAAAAAATTATTTTTTCGAATTCGCGATTTTTTCGAACTTCATTATTTTTTTTGGGGGGGAATTTTTTTTTGGTGTTCGTCAGTTTGTCGAATTACTGAGAGCTTAACCGCAGGTAAATTCAATAGAGACTCTAATCCGGTGATCGCGCTCCGGTGATCGCCTCTCGCTGTGTGTTATTTGTGAAAGAGTATATTTGTGTCGCCTCACGCGGTGTGCGTGAAAGAGTATTTTAAAAGAGTTTGTGAAAGTAAACAGAATTATTTAAAAAATATGTATTTGTGAAAGTAAACTCAGAATTATTAAAAATAAAAAAAAAAGTCTCCCGTCAGGATTCGAACACGGGTCTACTACGTGACAGGCAACATGTAAAAAAATGCTGACAAGCAATAACATTGAAAGGTTAGTTTTGTCGAACGGTCTCCTGTGTTTCTGAGAGCTTAACCGCAGGTAAATTCAATAGAGACTCGGTGCTAATCCGATCGCCTCGCTCCGTGTCCGGTGATCGCCTCGCTGTGTGTTATTTGTGAAAGAGTATTTTAAAAGAGTATGTGATAAATAAAAATTCAGAATTATTAAAAACGTTAAGAAATATAGTTAAATGTGATAAAACTGATTTTTAAAAAAGGCGAAATAATAAAAACTATGAAAAAAATAAGCTGTAAATACTGACGGAAAACTGTATGTTAAGAAACTGGAATGACATGGCAGCTTTTGTTGACTGGGCTAGTGGTACTTGAGGAATGCTATTGTTAGGGAAAAATCGCTTACAAGGAATCGTGGTCATTGTTAGGAAAATATGCTGACGGTCATTGTTAGGCTCCGTGTTTAGAGTTAGGTAGAGGCATGTCGGGGACAGCGGTTCTAAAAGGGGGGGGGGGTATCTCGCGGGTCGGATGGCGGGTCGTCGTGCGGGTGGGGAAAGGTGCCTTTATTGGTTATCATCATGTGTGGGTCAACAGGAGGCGACATGTAAAAAAAAAATGCTGACAAGCAATTATTAGTATCGTTAGCATCATGTATTCTGACCTTCCCTCCTTGTTTTCTAACACAACTTCCTAGATTTCTGACCATGCCCCTCAACACTATCACCATGTCCCTCAACACTATCATGTGCCACCCTCAACATCCCCCTTCATGGCCTACTATCAGCATGTGCCTCAACACTATCACCATGTCCCTCAACACTATCATGTGCCACCCTCAACATCCCCCTTCATGGCCTACTATCAGCATGTGCCTCAACACTATCATCATGTCCCTCAACACTATCATGTGCCACCCTCAACATCCCCCTTCCTACTATCAGCATGTGCCTCAACACTATCATCATCATGTGCCACCCTCATCATCATCATCATGTGCCTCAACACCACCCTTCATATCATCAAGCCACACAAAGTATCAATCATCTCTCTCACACATTCATGGTAAACCAAAACAAAACTCGTTCTATATTTTCACAACTTTATTAATACATCAAATATACGACACATATATATTACTGTCCGGTTGTTGATAATTTTAAGCGTCTGGGCGGGCCCCTCGAAGCCGAAGTATCCACGGGGCGAGCAAACGATAAATGATACGGTCGTTTACGTGCTGTCTCGATGAAAAAGGCATGAGAATTCTGTTAAGTTTCGCGCCACGACACTTAAGAAGTATATAATAAACACAATATAGACCGCACGTGTTGCTAAACAAATCTTGCAACACCCGCGGGTTGTGGACGAATGGAACGTGTGAGTTTTGCTCTATAAAGTTTAAAATATCCACGTGTCTGGGAGGCAAACCGTAGGAATCGAAATACTCACATTCGCCGAGACCGTTGTAAAATAGGGCCACCCAATGCTCACCGGGTTCGTGGGCAGGGTCGGTGTTTATGACAAAGGCCGCGGTCGCCGTTGGGTCGATGCTCGGCGGTAAGTGGTTTCGTGGAATGACACTAACAAGGGAACAACGTCGAACGAAAATATCCGACATCAAAAGGTTGTAAATCTCCCTCGTGTTCATATTCGAGTCTCTCTCAAACGGCGAAGTCTGTTAGAATCTGCCTTGTCTTGGACACCTCGAGCACCGAGTCCAACTCTGCGTAAACGATAACTTGTAGGGGAGTAGTGGTGGGAGCGGCAAACTTGAGTTCCATCGACAAGGGTCCGCTTGTGGCTAGCTCAAAATGGGAGCCGTCCAGTAGGCTGGACGAGAGGTCAAAACCAAATAGGCAGTATCCGTCCTTGAATTCTCTATAATCAACGTTATTCCCAGCGTCTTTACCAATCAGACCCATGGCCAGGTTTGTGCCGAAGAAAGCTCTCGCGTATTGATTTCGTTCAAAGTCCATAGTTAGAGGCTTTCCCGAGATACATTTCCCGTCGACCGTCAGGTTCATATAAATCAGACCAAAGTGTTGAAAATTGAACGGGTTAGCTGTGTAAACACCATTAAAAGCACTGGCCGTAATCAGACCTATCACTATACGGGTCGGTGTCTGAGACAAAAATAAATTGTCTTGACTGTGGGAGAACATCCCGCTAGCGATGGAAAATGTCTTGATGGTAACCCTCTTGATCGGGTACCGCGCATTCCCGCTCAAGAGAGCCTTTTCGTGGGCCAGAGAAATCGCGGGGTTTAGCTTAGCTTTCCTGACCACGAGCGCGGCGTAGGTGATAACACTCTTATAACCCACAGAGCTATCGTGAGCCGCGAGGCTGAACACATCCTTCGAGGGCGTGAGTTTTATCTTTACATCGACTCTGTTTAACATGTAACGTTCCTGCACAAAGACATCAGAGTGCAAACGACCCATCATTTCAACCTCTTTACTACCCGAAGTCAAATCGCGCCGTGTTTTAAAACCCTCATTTTCTTTCAAATCGTCATGGTGGCCAGCTGTGTCTTTGTAGAACAGAGCGGCCGTCAAGTATCCCGTTTTCGCATCCTCTCCGTAATTTAGCGTGGCCTCAAACACCGCTCTAAAAGGATAGGTATTCTCCGACGGTGTAACCAACGTGTCGTTTAGCGATACGTCGACTTGTGAAAATAGACTGTGAAGATAATTGTTGACCGGTCCTACCTCGGCATCCAATGGTAAACTTTCACCATTGGGGAGGGTGATTTTGACCCGCAGATGTAAAAACGTGTTGAAAAGATCTAGATACTCCTCGCTGTTTCCAGAAATGAAAAACTCTATCGGTGCGCTATGCGACAAAGCTGCGATCGGACGAATTTCAATAAACTGACCAGAGTCGAGAGATGTCTGTGTGGGTGGAACGCTAAATAAATCCAAACCAGAGTGAAGACATTCGCACGATTTGGGGTGAATGAGGGACATTATTATTAGTCGAAAATATCCTTTGCCACCCTCGTCTTCTTCCCTCTGTTGTGCACCGAATGAAGGGGGAACCGTCCAGCTGTCGGTTTTATCCTCTTCGTAACGGGTTCTCCTGGTGGAGGTAGCTTCATAACTCGCTTTCTGCTTTGACGTAAACCACTTCCTGATTGGTTGTTATCACGCAGGTGGTCTACGGCCCCGTGTAGCAACCGCTGACCGGCCTCCTTAGCTCGTTCTTTGAAAGCTTCACCGACATTTTTCCCGGCCAATGCGTCCTGTGCGACCTGCAGACCGGTCCCCAAGCCTTCTCTGAGCAAGGCCTTACCGCCGGTTTTTAACCAGGGTAAAATAGCCCTCCCGATTCCACCAAAGAAACTACCGATTCCTCGACCGCTCTGACTTCGACCTCCTATAAACACGGGCATCCCATCGCCGGCCTGACAGCAGTAAAAGTCTTCGTATAACTCAACATCTCTACGAAGGGGGGTGTGTCTCACCATTATAACAGCTCGAGATGCTTCTTGACTCGAAAGTGTACCGTTAGCACCGACGTCCCGCTGGTGAATGGAATGGTTTTTCCGTGTTCGTTGGCTAAAAGGATCTCGACGGTATCGAAGGAAAATCTACTCAGGGGTAGGTAGTGAGGTTTATCGTAGATCTGAAACACCGAGGTGTGATTTCTATTGAGAACAGGCACGCTCCTGAGGAGAGGCACCATCACATCCCCGACCGGTCTGGGGGAAACGAGATCGCAGTAGACGTAGACATTCTTCGCTACACTTTCCAAGTCCATTACACCCACGCTGAAGATATCGGGAGCCGTGTCTGATATTGTGGTCGTGGGGAAGGCTAACATGTTTTTCAAAGTGTCGCTTATGGTAACACTGACTCCTTTTTCGTAAAGTTTCAAGATGGCTTTATTCACCTCTTTTGCGTAAATGAATCTCATTTTTTTCCCTTTCACTCCCCTGTACGACTCATCCTCAGCTTTTATGATCGACGCATTCAACGCGCCGATGAACGCGTCGGGTTTCGTGTATAACCCGGGCTCCAATGTCGCGTTGAAATAAAATCTGGCGTCGCAAATATCGTCGTTATCGAGAGATTCGTAGCGAATCCAGACATCACCCTCTATCACATTGAAATAATTTAGCGGAAACTGTATCTCCACCAGTGCGATCTCATACTGCGTCGAAATGTCAATGGTCTGAGGGAGTTTAACGAAAAAGTGGCCTGGGTTATTATCCTTAAAAAGTTCCATAGATGCATTGCTGGGCAGGGTGACATAAAAACTCATTTTTTTCACTCTTTTCACCGTCGCCTCTCCAAGTTTGGATTCGGTAGCATGTAACCCAAACAGCTGCTCAGTAGGGCTATCCACAGTTTTCCCTCCTTCGCGTCTGGCTTTTCGGTGGTCAGATTGAACAGCGAGACCGCTACAACTGTATATATAACTACCACTTGACAAATAAAGACAAGTTCTAAGTAGGGGGATAGTTTCCCAAACATCGACCCCCACCAGCGTGGTTCGCCGTCTCTCCCGACTCCCGAGTTTACGGCTCGCAGATCGGCCTCTCCACCAAAAGTTACCACTTCTTCTTCTTCTTCTTCTCGCATCTCTAGTTTTTGTATCTGACAATGTCCTTGGATGGTATCCAACTGTTAAATGAGGAACCGTAACCAAACCATTTGACTAAACTCTCCTTTCGCCCAAAGGATGTGCGACGCTCGGTTATGACACTCTCGATTCTGTACTCGTGTTTGTCTCCAACTTTTTGAATTTCCGGTGTGTAGAATGACCCCTCTATCTCATCGCCCTTATCGTCTTTCAACACATATGTAACACACATGTAACGGGGTTTGTTTCGTTTACTCGACTGATGGAAAACAGTTCCTCCGTCCAAGCCGGGGCATAACCCTTTTAAAATTGGCTCTGCCCAGGACCAGTCTAACTCGATCACCGGGCTTGTACAGGGTCTTTCAAATTTAAAGTTGCGTTTGCTATTATACAACGTGTTCCATACCTGTTCTTGATTGTCTGCGTTAACGTCGACCGGTGCCATTTTTATACTTCTGTGATACGAATGGTTATAACTTCGAAGTAGGGCGGGGAGGACTCGGACATAAGACAACTTATTGGATTTCGTGAAATATCGCCACATCCGTTGTTTCAGAGTCCTATTAAAGCGTTCCACCACGGCGGCCTTAATATCTTCGTTCTGCGTAGTGAAAAAGTGAACGTTGTTGTCAGCGAGGAATTTCTGAAATGTTCTGTTCAGAAACTCTGACCCCTTATCCGTTTGAAAACTCGCCGGTTTCCCATCGAGAAATATCTTACCGACGGCTTCCACTAAGGATTTCCCCGTTTTGGTTCGTATCGGTACAGACCACGCGAATTTACTGAAAACGTCCACGCAAGAAACCAAATAGGAATATCCATCGTTGTGTTTTTTCAAATGTCTCAAATCGATTAGGTCTGCCTGATATTGCTGTTGGGGGCCACTCGTTATAATGGGACGCCTTTCAAATCTGCGACGAATTGGTTTATGAAGGGTATAGGTATCCTGATGACTCAGCCATTGTTTGATCTTTGCGAGTCCCAGTTTGGTGTTACGTTGCAGGGCCGTTGCACCACTATACGCCCCTGGTCGACTAGGGTCAAAGTAACGACGTCTCAATATTTTCTCCACCGTTCCCATTTTGGTGTTGGGATTCCGCTCTTTCTTTTTTTAGGTCTCAGTTTATACGTGGCTACGGGCGGAGTGGTTTCATTACCTACCTTTGGGGTTTCCGCTGGTGGTGGTGGTGGTGTCTTGGTCTGCTCTGGTGATACCTCGAATGATGGTGTTGGTGGGGAAGGTGTTTTTCTGTTGCCGTGTTGTGTTGAATGAGATCGACCGAGCCCAATGAGCGTCGTTTATACTGCTCCAATCTAGTTAAATATTGATGCAGGGCACGTTGGTACACCCTGGCCTTATCGGCGGGTGCTAAATCATCGCGGAATAGGATACGTTGCATTTCATCATCTAAATCTCTCAAGTTGTCACCGATCGCCTCGGGTGGGCTATACGACGTGGTAGTAGTCTGTTTAAGACCCTCGAGGAATCGAGGATCCACCAAAATCATTTTTTTGGCCATTGTTACGCACCTAGTACTCCACCGAGAATACTTAATATAGGACGGAGCAAAGCACCTATAAACCCACCGGTTTGTAGAATCTCTCTCCGCCGCTTAAGACTCGGTTTCTTTTTAGTGAGAAGTCTCAACTTGTTCTTGTGTCGACGTAGCTCGCACTTCTGTCGCTGAGTGAGTCTAACATTACCTTTTAATATGTTATGACAACACTCGCACAAAAAGTTAATGAGTTTGGGAGAGGCTGTTTTTAATATGGCTCTTAAACCGGTCGGCGAGGCGGCGCGCATACATTTCAACATTTCACCGTGCCGTCTAAGTGCTTCATCACACATGATTCTCTACTTTGGCACGTAGACGATTTGTCTCTCCCCCGGGAATATTTTTGTTCTCAACCTAAGATTATCAGGTGTGTCCTGACGAAGATCGACCAGCAAATAACCGTGAGGAGTCGCTGTAGCGTCCTTAAAACTATCTTGGAGGTACCCCACCCGACCCGGGTACATTTGTTTACCCAGATTCATAATTTGACTCCCGTCTCTCGGGTTCTTGAAAAGGACTAAATAGTGCGTATTGAGACTTATGGTTCGATGTTCTTTATTTTTTCCGAATAGATTTTGAACAATGTACATCACACTAATATCTCTGTGATGACTACCTTTGGTGAATAATTTTGTTACCCGCTCATCCGTCTCAGACATCAAGTCATCGATGACGATCAGTCTTCTCTTCTTACCACCTTCCAATTTATCGACGTCTGGTAGACCCTCGATAAATCTCACTGACCCCATAGTCTCGTATATCGGCTGCCATTCCCCATAACACCATATAACTTCCTCCGGTACGGGGACAGCTAGCTCGTGAAGGTTCTGTATAAACTTTTGCACAAATACCGTTTTCCCACACCCGGTAGGACCGGCTATCAGAGCTGTGAAGGGATGATTCCATCGGGGATCCATCCTCACAAGTGCTACTAACTTTAGTGATTACGCCCCCGACGAAAATAACAACGAGTGATTTTAGGTCAGCGCGCGAGGTTTCCCCCTCTTCAACTAACACCTATTTTTAAAATCCACAACCTATATAAACACTACAGGGGGGAGGAGTTTCCTAGTCTCAAGCCGCATTACCTGAGACCGAATTGTTACACGCATCATATTTCCTCACACATCACCCCCCCCCCTATTGGGTCACTTCCAGAGGTCACTGAACATGTCGCAACACGACTGATTACCACGCCTGATAACGTATTGCGTTAGCTGCTATAAATAGACGGTCCTCGACCCGATAAACGGGTATAAAAACCCCCCAGTCGAGCAGTGTACACACACATAACCAACGTCTGTTGCCAGGTGGTTTGTTTTTTCTTTGAATATGGAGTCGTGTAGCTTGAATACGCCAATTTCGTTTGATCTCAGTGATCAGCGCATATTCATGTCACGTGGAAATGAGACTGTAGTTCCATTGTCTAAAGATGGTGTTAAGGCAGTCTCGGTTTGTGTTTTTCGTAACAGACCATTGATAAATATAAGGACATATAGCGGTGATAGTTTTTTTAAGTTTCCTACCAGAACTGGGATAACACTATCGAGAGAGGAATTTATCACGTTAGTCGAGATGCGAGAGGAAATTTTAACCGCTTATGCTAACCTCAACTACACACCGCCTGTTGTTAACCAGATCAGCTACACGCCACCTCTCGTTAATCAGATCAACTACACGCCGCCTGTCGTTAACCACCAAAACTACATACCATCTCTTGTTAACACGAATCTAATCGACTACACGCCCCCTTTGTTAATCAGGGGAACTTCGCTCTTGTTAATCAGCCGACAGATCCGGCACCCAATATGAATGCCGCGGGTGTTTCAGCAGAGTCACCAATTACCTATTCCAGCTTTGATCAAGGTTTTGTCAAAATGGAGGGCGGTTGTGTTTTGAAGGCTAATGACACTTCCTATGCACCCGTGTTTGATAGACATTTAACAAACACTACCACCAAAACAGGAGGGAGGAAACCAGACGCTTAAAATTATCAACAACCGGACAGTAATATATATGTGTCGTATATTTGATGTATTAATAAAGTTGTGAAAATATAGAACGAGTTTTGTTTTGGTTTACCATGAATGTGTGAGAGAGATGATTGATACTTTGTGTGGCTTGATGATATGAAGGGTGGTGTTGAGGCACATGATGATGATGATAGTCTTGAGGGTGGCACAAGATGATGATAGTGTTGAGGGTGGCACATGATGATGATAGTGTTGAGGCACATGCTGATAGTAGGAAGGGGGATGTTGAGGGTGGCACATGATAGTGTTGAGGGACATGATGATAGTGTTGAGGCACATGCTGATAGTAGGCCATGAAGGGGGATGTTGAGGGTGGCACATGATAGTGTTGAGGGACATGGTGATAGTGTTGAGGCACATGCTGATAGTAGGCCATGAAGGGGATGTTGAGGGTGGCACATGATAGTGTTGAGGGACATGGTGATAGTGTTGAGGGGCATGGTCAGAAATCTAGGAAGTTGTGTTAGAAAACAAGGAGGGAAGGTCAGAATACATGATGCTAACGATACTAATAATTGCTTGTCAGCATTTTTTTTTTTTTACATGTCGCCTCCTGTTGACCCACACATGATGATAACCAATAAAGGCACCTTTCCCCACCCGCACGACGACCCGCCATCCGACCCGCGAGATACCCCCCCTTTTAGAACCGCTGTCCCCGACATGCCTCTACCTAACTCTAAACACGGAGCCTAACAATGACCGTCAGCATATTTTCCTAACAATGACCACGATTCCTTGTAAGCGATTTTTCCCTAACAATAGCATTCCTCAAGTACCACTAGCCCAGTCAACAAAAGCTGCCATGTCATTCCAGTTTCTTAACATACAGTTTTCCGTCAGTATTTACAGCTTATTTTTTTCATAGTTTTTATTATTTCGCCTTTTTTAAAAATCAGTTTTATCACATTTAACTATATTTCTTAACGTTTTTAATAATTCTGAATTTTTATTTATCACATACTCTTTTAAAATACTCTTTCACAAATAACACACAGCGAGGCGATCACCGGACACGGAGCGAGGCGATCGGATTAGCACCGAGTCTCTATTGAATTTACCTGCGGTTAAGCTCTCAGAAACACAGGAGACCGTTCGACAAAACTAACCTTTCAATGTTATTGCTTGTCAGCATTTTTTACATGTTGCCTGTCACGTAGTAGACCCGTGTTCGAATCCTGACGGGAGACTTTTTTTTTTATTTTTAATAATTCTGAGTTTACTTTCACAAATACATATTTTTTAAATAATTCTGTTTACTTTCACAAACTCTTTTAAAATACTCTTTCACGCACACCGCGTGAGGCGACACAAATATACTCTTTCACAAATAACACACAGCGAGAGGCGATCACCGGAGCGCGATCACCGGATTAGAGTCTCTATTGAATTTACCTGCGGTTAAGCTCTCAGTAATTCGACAAACTGACGAACACCAAAAAAAAATTCCCCCCCCCAAAAAAAATAATAAAGTTCGAAAAAATCGCGAATTCGAAAAAATAATTTTTTTTTTTTGGCACCGTTTTGGTGCAAAGTCGGTGCAAAGTCGGTGCCAAATCTATTGTATTTCGGTGCATGTTATTCCACTATTCCCCTGAGTTCACAGCCACCTACACTACTTAGGTGTATTTGTTCAGTGATGGACTGAGTGTAATGTACAACCAACTGGGTGTGTTTGTTCAGAGATGAACAGAGTGTAAGTACAACCAACTAGGTGTATTTGTTCAGAGATGAACAGAGTGTAAGTACAACCAACTAGGTGTATTTGTTCAGAGATGGACAGAGTGTAAGTACAACCAACTAGGTGTATTTGTTCAGAGATGAACAGAGTGTAAGTACAAACAACTAGGTGTATTTGTTCAGAGATGGACAGAGTGTAAGTACAACCAACTTGGCGTTTTTGTTCAGAGATGGACAGAGTGTAAGTACAACCAACTGGGTGTATTTGTTCAGAGATGGACAGAGTGTAAGTACAGCCAACTAGGTGCATTTGTTCAGAGATGAACAGAGTGTAAGTACAACCAACTTGGAGTATTTGTTCAGAGATGGACAGAGTGTAAGTACAACCAACTTGGTGTATCTGTTCAGAGATGGACAGAGTGTAAGTACAACCAACTGGGTATATTTGTTCAGTGATGGACAGAGTGTAAGTACAACCAACTAGGTGTATTTGTTCAGAGATGGACAGAGTGTAAATACAACCAACTTGGTGTGTTGTTCAGTGATGAACAGAGTGTAAGTACAACCAACTGGGTGTATTTGTTCAGTGATGAACAGAGTGTAAGTACAACCAACTAGGTGTATTTGTTCAGAGATGGACAGAGTGTAAGTACAACCAACTAGGTGTATTTGTTCAGAGATGGACAGAGTGTAAGTACAACCAACTGGGTGTATTTGTTCAGAGATAAACAGAGTGTAAGTACAACCAACTAGGTGTATTTGTTCAGAGATGGACAGAGTGTAAGTACAACCAACTGGGTGTATTTGTTCAGAGATGGACAGAGTGTAAGTACAGCCAACTAGGTGCATTTGTTCAGAGATGAACAGAGTGTAAGTACAACCAACTTGGAGTATTTGTTCAGAGATGGACAGAGTGTAAGTACAACCAACTTGGTGTATCTGTTCAGAGATGGACAGAGTGTAAGTACAACCAACTGGGTATATTTGTTCAGTGATGGACAGAGTGTAAGTACAACCAACTAGGTGTATTTGTTCAGAGATGGACAGAGTGTAAATACAACCAACTTGGTGTGTTTGTTCAGTGATGAACAGAGTGTAAGTACAACCAACTAGGTGTATTTGTTCAGAGATGGACAGAGTGTAAGTACAACCAACTGGGTGTATTTGTTCAGAGATGGACAGAGTGTAAGTACAACCAACTAGGTGTATTTGTTCAGAGATGAACAGAGTGTAAGTACAACCAACTAGGTGTATTTGTTCAAAGATGGACAGAGTGTAAATACAACCAACTGGGTGTATTTGTTCAGTGATGAACAGAGTGTAAGTACAACCAACTAGGTGTATTTGTTCAGAGATGGACAGAGTGTAAGTACAACCAACTGGGTGTATTTGTTCAGAGATGGACAGAGTGTAAGTACAACCAACTAGGTGTATTTGTTCAGAGATGAACCGAGTGCAAGTACAACCAACTAGGTGTATTTGTTCAGAGATGGACAGAGTGTAAGTACAACCAACTTTATGTATTTCTTAAGAGATGAACAGAGTGTAAGTACAACCAACTTGATGTATTTGTTCAGAGATGGACAGAGTGTAAGTACAACCAACTAGGTGTATTTGTTCAGAGATGGACAGAGTGTAAGTACAGCCAACTTGATGTATTTGTTCAGAGATGGACAGAGTGTAAGTACAGCCAACTTGATGTGTTCAGTGATGGACAGAGTGTAAGTACAGCCAACTTGATGTGTTCAGTGATGGACAGAGTGTAAGTACAGCCAACTTGATGTGTTCAGTGATGGACAGAGTGTTAGTACAGCCAACTTGATGTGTTCAGTGATGGACAGAGTGTTATTACAGCCAACTTGATGTGTTCAGTGATGGACAGAGTGTTAGTACAGCCAACTTGACGTGTTAAGTGATGGACATATTGTTAGTACTGCCAACTTGATGTGTTCAGTCATGGACAGAGTAAATGTACTGCCAACTTGATGTGTTCAGTCATGGACAGAGTAAATGTACTGCCAACTTGATGTGTTCTGTCATAGACAGAGTAGATGTACTGCAAACGTGATGTGTTCAGCCATGGACAGAGTAGATGTAATGCTACCCTGATGTGTTCAGTCATAGACAGAGTAGATGTACTGCCAGCTTGATGTGTTCAGTCATGGACAGAGTAAATGTACTGCCAACTTGATGTGTTCAGTCATGGGCAGAGTAAATGTACTGCCAACTTGATGTGTTCAGTCATGGACAGAGTAAATGTACTGCCAACTTGATGTGTTCAGTCATGGACAGAGTAAATGTACTGCCAACTTGATGTGTTCAGTCATGGACATAGTAAATTTACTGCCAACTTGATGCGTTCTGTCATAGACAGAGTAGATGTACTGCAAACGTGACGTGTTCAGTCATAGACAGAGTAGATGTACCGCCAACTTGATGTGTTCAGTCATAGACAGAGTAGATATACCGCCAACTTGATGTGTTCAGTCATAGACAGAGTAGATATACCGCCAACTTGATGTGTTTAGTCATAGACAGAGTAGATATATCGCCAACTTGATGTGTTCAGTCATAGACAGAGTAGATGTACTGCAAACGTGACGTGTTCAGTCATAGACAGAGTAGATATACCGCCAACTTGATGTGTTTAGTCATAGACAGAGTAGATATACCGCCAACTTGATGTGTTTAGTCATAGACAGAGTAGATGTACTGCAAGCTTCCAGTGCTTGGTTACTTCTTGATCTTCAAAGTTATCATTTTTTAAAAATCTAATTGCCATCGCCACTATCTTCACCAACATAATCGCCTTCATCATCGTCTCTATGACTACCAGATCATCATAACCCCTACGACTACAACATAATCAACACCATTATCATTTGTGTGATTACCACATTATCAGCATCATGTGTGTGACTACCAAATCATCATTGGTGTGTTTGTCCGTAGGGGCTATGATGACTTTTTGTTGTATGGCCTTTGTCGTCTTGACAGACGGTTGGTAACAAGCAATCATGATAAGTCAGGAGTTTGGTAAAGCATTAGTGTCTCATACTGGGTGCTGCTTCACTGAACAGCTTCTCTCGTGACCGAATTTATCAATATTGGACAGACAGATCCATCCACAGAACGAGCAAGGTGTATTTGTGGTTCCTGGTCTTGTCTCTTTTATCTTGCGCCTTTTGTCTTCTCAATTTGATATCAGCACTGTCTCGAAAGTTACTGTATCATTTATTATTGTTGTTCTCTATGTGCTACGATCTACAGCCACATTTTCCCAGTTCCTTTCACTGATAGAAAATTTCCTCAAGGAAGCTTTGTGAACATCCTTATATCTCAGCACTGGTCTGCCCTTTGGTCTCTCTCAATCCTTAAGTTCGCCATACAATATTTTTGTGATTACCACATTATCAGCAGCATCTCTACGACTACCACATCATCATCATCATCATCATCATCATCATCATCATTGCAATGGCAATGACGTCATCATCTCAATCATTATTATGTGTAGTAGCTGAGTCGCCAGTCATTTTGTCAACATCATTAGAGCAATCTTTTTTTGGAAACTGCTTTCGCATGAGGTTTCCGTATGAAACTTGTATATTCCTATATATATATATTTATAAATATTCCTTATACAAGGGATATAATAATTTGTTGGAAATCATGGACTGTTTTTGTGCTCACGACGCCATTGTTGTTCTCATGTTAAATGGCAATAATCGATATGGCAGTCAATATACGATGTTCTTTCTCCGCAGGATGGCGCTAGACAAGGAGAAACAAGGAGTTCTTCTGAGGGACAAGCTGGACGAGATGAAGCGGAAGCGAGGGCAACAGCAGGTGGCAGAATTTGTGGAAGTTATAGAGCTCCAAGAGAAATAGTTGATGTAAGGGGGCTTGCAGGAGCTTTTTGTATCGGGGCACTTCTGGTACAGTTGGGGCATTTTTGTCGACAGTGAGAAACTGTCACAAGACAGTAGGTGGTGCAGACAACTTCATGTCGGGAAGATGTTTGTTTGTCGGTGGTTGCGTTCGTTGTCCCCGCCCAAAATGTGACCTGTTGGTAAAGACAAATCAGTTTGTTTACAAATGTCTTTTCACATATTTATTCATGCTATTTTTATACGGCGACAGAAGTTGTATATGAGGTTGTATATGTAGCTTGGTCCTGAGTACACATCCTTCATTTGTGCATGCAATGATTAATATCCATGTACAGGAACTGCTTCTAAGGCATTATCGTCTTCACAGTGGTTCGTTAGGTTAATTATGCAGCAGCCTGTGGGCATGTACCTTATGGCTCGATACTACATAGTTTTGTGCTGGAATATTCTTATCTAGAGTGTCGTCTTCATGACGATTTGATCATTATCTCCCCTCACTTCTAAAGAATGACCTCGTTAAAAAATGATAACAATGGCGACCAGATAACAATGGCGACCAGATAACAATGAGACATTTACTGGATATAAAATAATTGATGCTATTAAAATAAATTATTAGATTGTTGTGATTTCATTAATTAGCTCAAAATACAACAATTGTATATGATATCGGGGATATATTACGTAAACTACTGCATGTGTATCTGTAGGTTGTGTTTTATAGCTATCCATATTCGCCATATTTGATGTAATAGTCGTGGATACATGGATACTCTAAGTGAAGATTTACCATTTTTATATACATTTTTTCATACATGAGGACACCTGTAAGTGAATATTCACCATTTTTATATAAATTCGTTGATACATGAAGACAACAGTAGGTGAATATTCACAATTTTTATATAAATTCTTTGATGCATGAAGACCCCCATAATTGAATATACACCATTTTTATATAAATTCTTCGATACATAAGGACAGCTGTAAGTGAATATTCACCATTTTTTATATAATATCTTTGATACATGAAGGCACCTGTAAGTGAAGGTTTGCCTTTAGTTATCTGGCACATCTGGAAGCATGTCATGTTTCATAGCGCGGCATCTTAACAGACTCAACATTCGTACCCGGCAACAGAGTTGTATTTTCCTAGCTCATGATTGTAGAAGCTTCGTTACAGGTAGGATGGAAGTAGCAACAGAGTTGTATTTTCCTAGCTCATGACTGTAGAAGCTTCGTTTACAGATAGGATGGAAGTAGCAACAGAGTTGTATTTTCCTAGCTCATGATTGTAGAAGCTTCGTTACAGGTAGGATGGAAGTAGCAACAGAGTTGTATTTTCCTAGCTCATGATTGTAGAAGCTTCGTTACAGGTAGGATGGAAGTAGCAACAGAGTTGTATTTTCCTAGCTCATGACTGTAGAAGCTTCGTTACAGATAGGATGGAAGTAGCAACAGAGTTGTATTTTCCTAGCTCATGATTGTAGAAGCTTCGTTACAGGTAGGATGGAAGTAGCAACAGAGTTGTATTTTCCTAGCTCATGATTGTAGAAGCTTCGTTACAGGTAGGATGGAAGTAGCAACAGAGTTGTATTTTCCTAGCTCATGATTGTAGAAGCTTCGTTACAGGTAGGATGGAAGTAGCAACAGAGTTGTATTTTCCTAGCTCATGATTGTAGAAGCTTCGTTACAGGTAGGATGGAAGTAGCAACAGAGTTGTATTTTCCTAGCTCATGATTGTAGAAGCTTCGTTACAGGTAGGATGGAAGTAGCAACAGAGTTGTATTTTCCTAGCTCATGATTGTAGAAGCTTCGTTACAGGTAGGATGGAAGTAGCAACAGAGTTGTATTTTCCTAGCTCATGATTGTAGAAGCTTCGTTACAGGTAGGATGGAAGTAGCAACAGAGTTGTATTTTCCTAGCTCATGATTGTAGAAGCTTCGTTACAGGTAGGATGGAAGTACAAGCGACTCTGATCTCGTTAGCCCTCGCCGTGAGTTCATGATTTGCTGCTCCATCTTTAGCACATGAAAGTGTGCACTTCTTGAGATATGCAGCATTTTGTAAGCTTGATTCTCCGGTATTCAGTAGGTGTCTCTGTAATATCTATGTAATGTCTCTGTAATATATTTGTAATGTCTAAGTACTTCCTCTGTAACGTTTCATATGTTTCAGCAATATATAAGTAATGTTTCAGCAATGTCTCAACAATATCTCAGTAATGCCACATCAATATCTCAGTAATGTTTCAGCAATATCTAAGTAATGTTTCAGTGGTGTCGCTGTAATGTCTCTGCAAAATCTCAATAATGTCTCAGTAATATCTCTGTAATGCCCCAGTAACGTCTCAGCAATATCTCAGTAATGTCTCAGCAATATCTCAGTAATGTTTCAGCAATATCTCAGTAATGTTTCAATAACATCTAAGTAATGTTTCAGTGGTGTCGCTGTAATGTTTCTGCAAAATCTCAATAATGTCTCAGTAATATCTCAGTAATGTTTCAGGAATATATCAGTAATGTTTCGATAACATCTCAGTAATGTTTCAGCAATATCTTAGTAATGTTTCAGGAATATATCAGTAATGTTTCGATAACATCTCAGTAATGTTTCAGTAATATCTCAGTAATATTTCGATAACATCTCAGTAATGTTTCAGCAATATATCAGTAATGTTTCGATAATATCTCAGTAATGTTTCAGCAATATCTCAGCATTATCTCAGTAATGTTTCAATAATATCTCTGTAATGCCTCAGCAATATCTCAGTAATGTTTCATCATATATCAGTAATGTTTCGATAACATCTCAGTAATGTTTCAGCAATATCTCAGTAATGTTTCAGCAATATATCAGTAATGTTTCGATAGCATCTCAGTAATGTTTCAGCAATATCTCAGCATTATCTCAGTAATGTTTCAATAATATCTCTGTAATGCCTCAGCAATATCTCAGTAATGTTTCAATAATATCTCTGTAATGTTTCAGCAATATCTCTGTAATTCCTCAGGAATATCTCAGTAATGTTTCAATACTTTCTCTGTAATGTTTCAGCAATATCTGTGTAATGTCTCAGTAATATCTCAGTAATGTTTCAGTAATATTTCAGTAATGTCTCAGTAATGTTTCAATAATATCTATGTAATGTCTCAGTAATGTTTCAATAATATCTCTGTAATGTCTCTCTCAGTAATGTTTCAATAATATCTCTGTAATGTCTCAGTAATGTTTCAATAATATCTCTGTAATGTGTCTCTCAGTAATGTTTCAATAATATCTCTGTAATGTCTCAGTAATGTTTCAATATCTCTGTAATGTCTCAGTAATGTTTCAATAATATCTCTGTAATGTCTCTCTCAGTAATGTTTCAATAATATCTCTGTAATGTCTCAGTAATGTTTCAATATCTCTGTAATATCTCAGTAATGTTTCAATATCTCTGTAATGTCTCTCTCGGTAATGTTTCAATATCTCTGTAATGTCTCAGTAATGTTTCAATATCTCTGTAATGTCTCTCTCAGTAATGTTTCAATATCTCTGTAATATCTCAGTAATGTTTCAATATCTCTGTAATATCTCAGTAATGTGTCAATATCTCTGTAATGTCTCTCTCAGTAATGTTTCAATAATATCTCTGTAATGTCTCTCTCAGTAATGTTTCAATATCTCTGTAATGTCTCAGTAATGTTTCAATAATATCTATGTAATGTCTCTCTCAGTAATGTTTCAATATATCTGTAATGTCTCAGTAATGTTTCAATAATATCTCTGTAATGTGTCTCTCAGTAATGTTTCAATATCTCTGTAATGTCTCAGTAATGTTTCAATAATATCTATGTAATGTCTCTCTCAGTAATGTTTCAATATCTCTGTAATGTCTCAGTAATGTTTCAATAATATCTCTGTAATGTCTCTCTCAGTAATGTTTCAATATCTCTGTAATGTCTCAGTAATGTTTCAATAATATCTATGTAATGTCTCTCTCAGTAATGTTTCAATATATCTGTAATGTCTCAGTAATGTTTCAATAATATCTCTGTAATGTCTCAGTAATGTTTCAATATCTCTGTAATGTCTCAGTAATGTTTCAATATCTCTGTAATGTCTCAGTAATGTTTCAATAATATCTCTGTAATGTGTCTCTCAGTAATGTTTCAATAATATCTCTGTAATGTCTCAGTAATGTTTCAATATCTCTGTAATGTCTCTCTCAGTAATGTTTCAATATCTCTGTAATGTCTCTCTCAGTAATGTTTCAATATCTCTGTAATGTCTCAGTAATGTTTCAATATCTCTGTAATGTCTCTCTCAGTAGTGTTTCAATATCTCTGTAATGTCTCAGTAATGTTTCAATATCTCTGTAATGTCTCTCTCAGTAATGTTTCAATATCTCTGTAATGTCTCAGTAATGTTTCAATATCTCTGTAATGTCTCAGTAATGTTTCAATATCTCTGTAATATCTCAGTAACCTAACGGTAATGTTCATTTCTCTGTGGAGTCTATGTTACCAAATGCTATTTCCGACTCCACAATGTCTTAAAGGGACGTCACCCAAATGATCGCTAAATTACTGTCATGTTTTCAATGTTAACAACAGATCTCATCTCTCGTTACAAACCCATGCCTATTTCTTCCTGGCTTTACAATCCACAACTTCCTCTATAACAGGAAACTTGCTCGAAATTTCTCACGTTAACCCAGGATCATAGATGATCGTTGATGATGACAATGAGCCAGGTTGCATTTCCTTTAAAAACTTGATTAGACACTCCTCCTTCAGACTCTTTGAAGATAACCTTTGTTCTTATTTTATCAAGAAGATTGGTGTAGCTTATCTTTGGTGATTCGAATATTTGTTTTACACAGAAGATTTGGTGTAGCTTATCTTTGGTGATTCGAATATTTGTTTTACACAGAAGATTTGGTGTAGCTTATCTTTGGTGATTCGAATATTTGTTTTACACAGAAGATTTGGTGTAGCTTATCTTTGGTGATTCGAATATTTGTTTTACACAGAAGATTTGGTGTAGCTTATCTTTGGTGATTCGAATATTTGTTTTACACAGAAGATTTGGTGTAGCTTATCTTTTGGTGAATTGAATATTTGTTTTACACAGAAGATTTGGTGTAGCTTATCTTTGGTGATTCGAATATTTGTTTTACACATAAGATTTGGTGTAGCTTATCTTTTGGTGAATTGAATATTTGTTTTACACAGAAGATTTGGTGTAGCTGATCTTTTGGTGAATTGAATATTTGTTTTATACAGAAGATTTGGTGTAGCTAATCTTTGGTGATTCGAATATTTGTTTTACACAGAAGATTTGGTGTAGCTTACCTTTTGGTGAATTGAATATTTGTTTTACACAGAAGATTTGGTGTAGCTTACCTTTGGTGATTCGAATATTTGTTTTACACATAAGATTTGGTGTAGCTTATCTTTTGGTGAATTGAATATTTGTTTTACACAGAAGATTTGGTGTAGCTTATCTTTGTTGATTGGAATATATGTCTTCATATCTTCTAGTGTTTAATGATTCTGTTACAAACTGGCATAATCTTATAGTGATCTCATAATTGAACTGTCTATTTAAAGAACCCGATGATTGACACCGAGTAGGCTCGTCTAATGATTATTACTGTTGAGAACTGCATATACTAGATAAGGTCATATTGACATTTATCGTTATTTATTTGTTTTAATTGTTTGATCGGGATACTATTTGTTTTGGTGATGATGAACATGCAAGAGCTTTATTCTGGATAAAGTCTTCGTCAACCACGACAGACAAAACAGTTATTCACGAAAACAAATGGCAACAGATAATATGTTTAGACCTGGACTGTTATTTTATGTAATAATACTACAGGTATCGTGTTACTGTGACTCGGTGATTAGTTGACGTGACTCGCTAGTTCATTTACACGATTCGGCAGTTCATTTACACGAATCGACAGTTCATTTACGCAACTCGGCAGTTCATTTACGTGACTCGGCAGTTCACTAGCGTGACTCGGCAGTTTACTAACGTGACTCAGCAGTTTATTTACTTGACTCAGAAAGTTAATTTACACGTGACTCGGCAGTTCACTTACGTGACTCGGCAGTTCATTTACGTGACTCGACAGTTCATTTACACGACTCAGCAGTTAATTTACGCAATCTAGCAACTGTCTGTGTGTCTTTGTCCGAGGGTAGAACTACTCGGACAACATCCAATAACATCCCATCTCTTTCCCAACTACACAGAAAGATATCAGAACAGAACACGAAGTCCATATCACCGCCGAGATCCCGGTTATCTCAGAAAGTTGGTTAATTATATTGAAGACAGTAAGAATGTTACTTTTCTTGTTTGAAAAGTCCGCGGACAACGGTATACATCCGACTTTTCAAATCTCAAACGCTCTTTAATGTTCCCAGATATCACCTGTCTCAAATATAGTCAGGTAATAGCTCTCACCTACCTTTTGATCAAGGTCATTGCGAAAGGATCGCCCCAGAGCTGTTCAAACCGGACGTCCTGTGGTTGTAAGGCGAACGCCTTACCTTAGTGCTGCAACTGCCGACAACAGAAAAGACAGTAAGTAGAAGTCCATTTCCTGAACGCTGCTGACGGTATCTTACAACTGGGCTCACGATAATAATGTCTGACGCTTCTAGAGTAAGGTTATTACAAGTCCCCGGATTTAGCTTCAGTTTATCGGGGAAAAAAATGTGTCACTGGATTGTCCCCGATTTCATAAATTGTCCCCGGATATCCCCGGATTTTCCGTGTTCATTATTGGTATAGTTTTAATAGAGAAAAATAGCGAAGCAAAATAAAGAAAATACCACACTTTGCTCAAAATGGAACGACATTTTTCAATTCTTCTCTGAAAAAAATGATTCCATCTGCAGAACTCCCGAAGCTCACTGAGCTGTCCCTGTGTCTTCCTGGAAGTGATGCTTCAGTGGAGAGAGAGTTCTCTTCCTGGAAGTGATGCTTCAGTGGAGAGAGTGTTCTTTTCATGGAAGTGATGCTTCAGTGGGGAGAGTGTTCTCTTCCTGGAAGTGATGCTTCTGTGGAGAGAGTGTTCTCTTCCTGGAAGTGATGCTTCTGTGGAGAGAGTGTTCTCTTCCTGGAAGTGATGCTTCTGTGGAGAGAGTGTTCTCTTCCTGGAAGTGATGCTTCTGTGGAGAGAGTGTTCTCTTCCTGGAAGTGATGCTTCTGTGGAGAGAGTGTTCTCTTCCTGGAAGTGATGCTTCAGTGGAAAGAGTGTTCTTTTCCTGGAAGTGATGCTTCAGTGGAGAGAGTGTTCTCTTCCTGGAAGTGATGCTTCTGTGGAGAGAGTGTTCTCTTCCTGGAAGTGATGCTTCTGTGGAGAGAGTGTTCTCTTCCTGGAAGTGATGCTTCTGTGGGGTGTTCTTATCAATAAACATGACGTCATCACCATCACTGAGTGCCGTACCCACATCGAAGTTTGGCTACCATGGAGCGCCATTCCGCTTTGTCTCTTGGTTTGAAGGTGCAGGTTGTCATAGGCTGTCTTGTCCATCTTTTGATGTTAGTCATCCAAGATAGTATTGGTCTGCCTCTGCCTATTGTATCTTGTATTTTCTCATCCAAGATTACTTTTAGTTGGCTATTATGTCTTTTAACATGGCCCAAAAGTTGTATTTGTCTTGTTTGAATTGTATTTAGTAGTTCTCTTTTCATTTTTAGTTGTTTTAAGACTGCGTCATTTGTTTTCTTTTCTTTCCATCAAATTCTTTTCATTCTTCTATATATCCACATTTCAATGGCTTCAATTTTCTGTTCTGTTTTCTTGTTTAATGTCCATGTTTCTGCACCATACAGGAATGTTGAGAAGATGTAACATTTTGCTATTCTTAGTTTTAGCCCTGCTGTTATTTGTTTTGATGCTAGCATATTTTTCATGGGATTAAAATTACTATTTGCCATTCTTATTGTTTTGTTTATTTAAGTTTTCCATTCTCCATGGAATGGAACTTCTATAATAAGTGGTTATAGTGTGTCCCAGGTAGTTGTAGTTCTGAACTGTCTCCAGGTCTATTCCTTCAACGTTGATATTCACTTTTAAGTTTTGAGAATTTTCTTCGTTTATGATCATAGTAGTAGTCCTTTTCATATTCATATCTAGTCCATATTTTTTGCTTATCATGTTTATTTCATTAAGTAATTGTTGTAGGTCTTTAGGATTTTATGCTAGTAGTACAGTGTCGTCAGCATATCTTAGGTTATTGATTATCTTTCCATTAATGTTCAAGCCTGGCATCTCTGTGATGTTTTTAGAGATTTACTCAGTGTGTAGTTTGAACAAGCTTGGTGATAGGATGCATACATGTCTTACTCCTCTCTGTACACCAATATATGTTTATCTTTGTTGTATTTTATTATTTCGACTTGTTCATTCTGTGGGCGTGTGTGTTTGTCAAACATTGGTAGAATTAGCCACGAAAGAAGCTGTTCGACAAAATCAAAACCTCAAACAAACAAAAAGTACACAATAGCCTCCACTAGACCGTCTGACAAGACGAAAAGTGCCATATATTATTTTATTATTGCTGTTTGCTTCCATGAAGTGGACCACCCCAAAAATTCAACATGAACTGCACGAACCATGTTCGCCATCTTGGCAAACTTCAGTATGACCTGTCAAGATTGTGCCATAAAATTGAGATACAGAGAAGACCTGCTGAAGAAAATGTACTTTTCATTAAAGAACCCATGTATGTAGTGTGTAAGCAGAATTAAATCTTTCATATTATAAATAGAATAAATATTTGAATTCTTTAACAAATGTCTGCAACTATGTGACCGAATGGCAAACTAACATAAAGAACATTCCAAAAGTAGTTCTTGTTACGATTATCCCTGTCTCCGCAAATTGTGAAATAAAATCTGGTAACCTTATTCTAGAAGGAAACAGGCCAGCGTCAGTCTGGAGAAGAACGTTCGAAGCAGACATCTAAAGATTTGAACAAGATGGGTAAATTTTGTTGTTGCCCTATAATAATAACCACATCGTCAATATTCCTGCAAGGATGAGAAGCATTGACATTTTTCTTTTTGCCCCCCCCCCCCCCCCAACCCGGCTGCTTTTCATTTATGCGAGACAAAGGGAAGTAACCTACATGCATTTTTAAATTATTTTTTCAATAACTATTATTACTTCCCCTATCATGAATACGTCCAAGATGAGAAGAGAAACTAATAAAAGTGTATTCGTAATTTCAATAACAATAGATGAAAGGTAAGGTTGTAGCGTTGCTAAGGGAGACAGTGAAGGAGGAAGGGGAGGTACTGATACTACAGGTTAAGCTCATTATTGTTGGCACTTTGGACACTTAGAATTCTACCATCAATCAACAGATCAACACTGGACCATAAGACCAATCCACAATTTCATTTTCGACATGTAGGATTGCCAGGTTTTTGTCCAGTAAATAATTAAGATCGTCTGTTATTGTTGAGAAAAAAGTAAGGTTGGTTTCCTCAGGAAAAAAGGAAGGTTTCAGAGTTTTTTGTGAGGAAAAAAAAGGATGTTCACAAATTATCTGAAATCATTTATTGTTCATTAAGTTAGGACACTGTGGCTAAACGTAATGTGCAACCTACTGCTCCTACCTGCTACTGCTACCCACTTCAGCCACATGCTACTGCTACCCAATACAGCTACCTACTACTGCTACCCGCTAGAGCCACCTACTACATCTACATACTACTGCTAGCCACTACAGATACCAACTACTGTTACCCACTGTAGCTACCTACTACTGCTACCCACTACAGTTACCCACTACTGCTACCTACTACTGTTAGATACTAAAGGTATCTAATACTGCCACCTACTGCAGCTACCTTGTACAACTACCTGCTACTGCCACCTACTTCAGCTACCTTGTACAACTACCTGCTACTGCCACCTACTTCAGCTACCTTGTACAACTACCTGCTACTGTCACCTACTTCAGCTACCTTGTACAACTACCTGATACTGCCACCTACTTCAGCTACCTTGCAAAACTACCTGCTACTGCCACCTACTTCAGCTACCTTGTACAACTACCTGCTACTGCCACCTACTTCAGCTACCTTGCAAAACTACCTGCTACTGCCACCTACTTCAGCTACCTTGTACAACTACCTGCTACTGCCACCTACTTCAGCTACCTTGTACAAAAACCTGCTACTGCCACCTACTTCAGCTACCTTGTACAACTACCTGATACTGCCACCTACTTCAGCTACCTTGCAAAACTACCTGCTACTGCCACCTACTTCAGCTATATGTACAACTACCTGCTACTGCCACCTACTTCAGCTACCTTGTACAAAAACCTGATACTGCCACCTACTTCAGCTACCTCGTACAACTACCTGATACTGCCACCTACTTCAGCTACCTTGCAAAACTACCTGCTACTGCCACCTACTTCAGCTACCTTGTACAACTACCTGCTACTGCCACCTACTTCAGCTACCTTGTACAACTACCTGATACTGCCACCTACTTCAGCTACCTTGCAAAACTACCTGCTACTGCCACCTACTTCAGCTACCTTGTACAACTACCTGCTACTGCCACCTACTTCAGCTACCTTGTACAACTACCTGCTACTGCCACCTACTTCAGCTACCTTGTACAACTACCTGCTACTGCCACCTACTTCAGCTACCTTGCACAACTACCTGCTACTGCCACCTACTACTGCCACCTACTACAGCTACCTTTTACATCTACCTACTACATCTACCTACTACATCTCTCTACTACAGCTACCTACTGCTATCTACCTACTACATCTACCTACTACATCTCTCTACTACAGCTACCTACTGCTACTACCTACTACATCTACCTACTACATCTCTCTACTACAGCTACCTACTGCTACTACCTACTACATCTACCTACTACATCTCTCTACTACAGCTACCTACTGCTACTACCTACTCAATCTATCTACTGCTCTACCTACTACATCTACCTACTCAATCTACCTACTGCTCCTACCTACTACATCTATCAACTACATCTACCTACTGCTACTACCTACTACATCTACCTACTACATCTACCTACTACATCTACCTACTACATCTACCTACTATATCTACCTACTACATCTACCTACTACATCTACCTACTGTAACTACCTACTGCTACTACCTACTGCTACTACCTACTGCTTCTACCTACTACATCTACCTACTACATCTACCTACTACATCTACCTACTGCTACTACCTACTACATCTACCTACTACATCTACCTACTACAGCTACCTACTACATCTACCTACTGCTACTACCTACTACATCTACCTACTGCTACTACCTTCTACATCTACCTACTACTACAACTACGACATCTACATACTACATCTATCTACTACATCTACCTACTACATCTACCTACTACTACTACCTACTACATCTACCTACTACATCTACCTACTACTACTACCTACGACATCTACCTACTACATCTACCTACTACTACTACTACTACCTACGACATCTACCTACTACATCTACCTACTACTACTACCTACGACATCTACCTACTACATCTACCTACTACTACTACCTACGACATCTACCTACTACATCTACTTCTACATCTACCTACTACTACTACCTACGACATCTACCTACTACATCTACCTACTACTACTACCTACGACATCTACCTACTACATCTACCTACTACTACTACCTACTACATCTACCTACTACTACTACCTACGACATCTACCTACTACATCTACCTACTACTACTACCTACGACATCTACCTACTACAGCTACCTTCTATATCTACCTACTACAGCTGCCTACTACAGCTACCTACTATATCTACCTACTACAGCTACCTACTACAGCTACCTACTATATCTACCTACGACATCTACCTACTACAGCTACCTACGACATCTACCTACTACATTTACCTACTACAGCTACCTACTATATCTACCTACGACATCTACCTGTAGGTACTACCGCTACCTACGACATCTACTTACTACATTTACCTACTACAGCTAACTACTACATCTACCTACTACTACAACCTACGACATCTACCTACTACATCTACCTACTACTACTACTACTACCTACGACATCTACCTACTACATCTACCTACTACTACTACCTACGACATCTACCTACTACATCTACCTACTACTACTACCTACGACATCTACCTACTACAGCTACCTACTATATCTACTTACTGCTGTTACCTATTACTGCATCCTACTGCTCCTACCCACCACTGCTACCTACTATTGGTACTCAATACAGCTACCAAATACAGCTGCCTATACAGCTACTTACAATTGCAAGGTGCTGCTGCTACCCACTTCAGTTACCTACTACTGCTAGTTACTACAACACCGACTACTGTTTCTTACTACTGCAACCCACTACAGCTACCGATAAAAACTACATGCTACTGCTACCTACTACTCCTATCCACTACAGCAACCCACTTCAACTACCCACTACTGCTACCTACTACTGCTACCCACTACAGCAACCCACTACAACTACCCACTACTGCTACCTACTACTGCTACCCACTACAGCAACCAACTACAGCTACCCACTACTGCTACCTACTACTGCTACCCACTACAGCAACCCACTACAACTACCCACTACTGCTACCTACTACTGCTACCCACTACAGCAACCAACTACAGCTACCCACTACTGCTACCCACTATAGCGAACCACTACAGCTACCCACTACTGCTACCCACTACTACTACCCACTACAGCAACCCACTACAGCTACCCACTACTGCTACCCACTACTGCTACCCACTACAGCTACCCACTACTCCTACCCACTACAGCTACCCACTACAGCTACCCACTACTGCTACCCACTACTCCTACCCACTACAGCAACCCACTACAACTACCCTCTACAGCTACCCACTACTGCTACCCACTACTCCTACCCACTACAGCAACCCACTACAACTACCCACTACAGCTACCCACTATTGCTACCCACTACTGCTACCCACTACAGCAACCCACTACAGCAACCCACTACAGCTACCCACTACTGCTACCCACTACTGCTACCCACTACTCCTACCCACTACAGCAACCCACCACAACTACCCACTACAGCTACCCACTACTGCTACCCACTACTGCTACCCACTACAGCAACCACTACAGCAACCCACTACAGCTACCCACTACTCCTACCCACTCAGCAACCCACTATAGCAACCCACTACAGCAACCCACTACAGCTACCCACTACTCCTACCCACTCAGCAACCCACTACAGCAACCCTACAATTAACCCACTACTGCTACCCACTACTCCTACCCACTACAGCAACCCACTACAGCAACCCACTACAATTACCCACTACAGCTACCCACTACTCCTACCCACTACAGCAACCCACTACAGCAACCCACTGCAGCTACCCACTACTCCTACCCACTACAGCAACCCACTACAGCAACCCACTACAGCAACCCACTACAGCAACCCACTACAGCAACCCACTACAATTACCCACTACTGCTACCTACTACTTCTACATATTTTTTAAAAATATACATATACTGGTATATAATAGACATACTACTGGCTAATGCTGATACTCACCACTGCTACCTACTACAGCTGCCTACTACAGCTACATACTACAGCTACATTCTACAGCTACATACTACAGCTACCTACTACAACTACCTACTACAACTATCAACTGCAGCTGCCTACTACAGCTACCTACTGCAGCTACATACTACAGCTACCTATTACAGCTACTTACTACAGCTGCCTACTACAGCTACATACTACAGCGACCTACTACAGCTACATACTACAGCTACCTACTATTGCTACCAACTATAGCTACCAACTGCAGTTACCTACTCCTGCTACCTACTACAGCTACCTACTACAGCTTCCCACTACAGCTACCTACTACAGCTACCTACTACAGCTACCTACTGCAGCTACCTACTACAGGTACCTACTACAGCTTCCTACTACAGCTGCCCACTACAGCTACCTACTACAGCTTACCACTGCAGCTACCTACAAGTTACCTACTACAGCTACCTACTACAGCTACCTACTACTGCTACCTACTACAGCTACCTACTACAGTTACCTACTACAGCTACGTACTACAGTTACCTACTACAGCTACCTACTACAGCTACCTACTACAGCTACCTATTACTGCTACTAGCTCAACCGCATTATACCAACCTGCTACATTGAAACTATTTTCACATTTTCTATCTTTGGGCAAAAAGATAACCACATATTCCATTTTAAATTATTTTTTTAAAAATATCCCCTAATTGGGTAATGCGAGAAAAACGCAAGAAATTGGTTTATGGGAAATAGAAAAACGTAAGAAATTGGTTTATGGAAATAGAAAAACGTAAACAATTGGTTTATGGGAAATAGAAAAACGTAAACAATTGGTTTAAGGAAATCGTTCAGAAAATGCACTAAACATAACAATATTTCTTATCTTCAACAGTTTTTATCCTTATTTCTCACTACAGAATTGTTAGATCTATTCTTATTGTGACACTTTATGAAATATAAACACATTTATACCCAACTGTTTAGCATTTATTTTGACTCTTTATCAGTTCGTATTGTTTTACATTTTTACTTATGATAATATTGTCTTTGACTCACCACTAATCTAAAAAACTGACTCATGAAGACACACAAACTGACTCATAAAGAGTCACAAATTGACCCATAAAAAGTCACACACTAACTAATAAAGACTCACAAACTGACTCATAAAGACTTACAAACTGACTCATAAAAAACTCATAATCTCTCACAAACTGACTCATGAAGACTCACAAATTGACTCATAAAGACACACAAACTGACTTGTAAAGACTCACAAACTGACTCATAAAGACTCACAAACTGACTCATAAAGACTCACAAACTGACTCATAAAGACTCACAAACTGACTTGTAAAGACTCACAAATTGACTCATAAAGACTCACAAACTGACTTGTAAAGACTCACAAATTGACTCATAAAGACTCACAAACTGACTCATGAAGACTCACAAATTGACTCATAAAGACTCACAAACTGACTTGTAAAGACTCACAAATTGACTCATCAAAGAAACTTGGTACCTGATGCCCAGTAAAAAAGACTCATTTGTCTGGTAAAACTATTTATAGAAAATGCATCTCTGACAACAAGCGACTGCTGACTTGCAGAAAGACCGAAATAAAGATCAAGACAAGGGAAGTAACTCCAAACAAACGAGTACTGAAGGCGGATACACCGGGCCGCAAGATGTAAAAAAAAAATAGAGCAGCGCATTCCGCTAATGAGCGAACGAAGAATAATGGTGTTCACCCACATCTTAAAAATTGGTACCAGATAATTTTCTTTAAGTAAAGGCGGTCTGGCGTAATGCTGGCCACATCCTTTAAAAATGTGTTGTTGCTCATGCGAAAATACGGTCACTAACAACATGTTGCTCGTAAGTCTAGGAAGGAACTGAAGAGAACCTCTACTTTCCCTTATTTCAATTATTGAATCATACAACCAGTTCAACTACAGCAAACTAATTATAAGAGAACCTCTACTTTCCCTTATTTCAATTATTGAATCATACAACCAGTTCAACTACAGTAAACTAATTATAAGAGAACCTCTACTTTCCCTTATTTCAATTACTGAATCATACAACCAGTTCAACTACAGCCAACTAATTATAAGAGAACCTCTACTTTCCCTTATTTCAATTATTGAATCATACAACCAGTTCAACTACAGCCAACTAATTATAAGAGAACCTCTACTTTCCCTTATTTCAATTATTGAATCATACAACCAGTTCAACTACAGCAAACTAATTATAAGAGAACCTCTACTTTCCCTTATTTCAATTATTGAATCATACAACCAGTTCAACTACAGCCAACTAATTATAAGAGAACCTCTTCTTTCCCTTATTTCAATTATTGAATCATACAACCAGTTCAACTACATCCAACTAATTATAAGAGAACCTCTACTTTCCCTTATTTCAATTATTGAATCATACAACCAGTTCAACTACAGCCAACTAATTATAAGAGAACCTCTGCTTTCCCTTTTTTCAATTATTGAATCATACAACCAGTTCAACTACACCCAACTAATTATAAGAGAACCTCTACTTTCCCTTTTTTCAATTATTGAATCATACAACCAGTTCAACTACATCCAACTAATTATAAGAGAACCTCTACTTTCCCTTTTTTCAATTATTGAATCATACAACCAGTTCAACTACAGCCAACTAATTATAAGAGAACCTCTACTTTCCCTTATTTCAATTATTGAATCATACAACCAGTTCAACTACAGCCAACTAATTATAAGAGAACCTCTACTTTCCCTTTTTTCAATTATTGAATCATACAACCAGTTCAACTACAGCCAACTAATTATAAGAGAACCTCTACTTTCCCTTATTTCAATTACTGAATCATACAACCAGTTCAACTACAGCCAACTAATTATAAGAGAACCTCTACTTTCCCTTTTTTCAATTATTGAATCATACAACCAGTTCAACTACACCCAACTAATTATAAGAGAACCTCTACTTTCCCTTTTTTCAATTATTGAATCATACAACCAGTTCAACTACAGCCAACTAATTATAAGAGAACCTCTACTTTCCCTTTTTTCAATTATTGAATCATACAACCAGTTCAACTACAGCCAACTAATTATAAGAGAACCTCTACTTTCCGTTATTTCAATTATTGAATCATACAACCAGTTCAACTACAGCCAACTAATTATAAGAGAACCTCTACTTTCCCTTATTTCAATTATTGAATCATACAACCAGTTCAACTACAGCCAACTAATTATAAGAGAACCTCTACTTTCCCTTTTTTCAATTATTGAATCATACAACCAGTTCAACTACAGCCAACTAATTATAAGAGAACCTCTACTTTCCCTTATTTCAATTATTGAATCATACAACCAGTTCAACTACAGCCAACTAATTATAAGAGAACCTCTACTTTCCCTTATTTCAATTATTGAATCATACAACCAGTTCAACTACAGCCAACTAATTATAAGAGAACCTCTACTTTCCCTTTTTTCAATTATTGAATCATACAACCAGTTCAACTATCTATCTATCTATTGACCTTTCGAGCCGTAACCGGCCCATAGGGCGTAGACCAAGATACACCTTCTCCTATATGAATTATTGTTCTAGCAGTTTTCTTTTAAAGATATTTTATTAAATCTCGCCATCTGTCTCTGTTCTGTGCAAGCAGTTCTATCTCATTGAGGGAGCCGATTCCTGCTGCTCTTGCCTCTCTCATCAATGTTCTTCTCAGTGTCTCCCTGGGTCTTCCTCTTTTTCTTTTACCTGTTGTTTCCCATATGAAGGCTTGCTTTGCTATTCGATTATTATCTCTTCTCATCACATGTCCAACGTATGACCATCGTCTTTCCTTTATTACTGAAGATATTAGTGGCTGATTGGCGATTTCTCTAATTTCCTCGTTTGTTTTGAATTCGTTCCATTCTATACCAAGTATTTTCCTTAGACATTTATTTTCGAATGCGTTCAACTTTGTTTCTATATCTCTTGTTGTTTTCCAGCTTTCACACGCATACGTAAGGGTTGATAGTACATTTGATTTGAATAGCCTAAGTTTTGTGTTTGTGCTAATGAGTTTTGATTTCCACAACTTTTCAAGGCTTCTGAAAGACATTGCTGCTTTAGCCAGTCTGATTCTAATTTCTTTGCTCGTATCCCCTTCTCGATCAATGTGACTTCCAAGATAGATAAAGTGGTCGATCTCTTCTACTGGTTTGTTTTCCATGTATATTTTGTCACTTGTTGGAATTAAACTTTTCATGACTTTAGTCTTTTCATGATTGACCTCAAGCCCAATTTTGCTGGCTATTGATGATAGTTCATTTGTGTTTTCCTGCATCGTTTTTATCTGACTGCTGATGAGAACTATGTCATCAGCAAAGTCGAGGTCCTCCAAATGGTCTCCTTGTATCCATTCGATGCCTTTATTACCAGTGCAGCATTTCTTCATTATGAAGTCCACAACAATTCCAAATAACAAGGGCGATAAAATACATCCTTGTTTAACCCCAGTTTCTATTGGGAAACATTCGCTCAGTCCTTCCTCTGTTCGAACTGCACATGTGTAACCATCATACATGTCTTTGATAATAATTATGATTTTTGATGGTAAACCATATTGCTTCAGAATTTTCCACAAAGAATCTCTATGAATACTATCAAATGCTTTTTTGAAGTCGATGAAGTTAAGTACAAAAGGTTTTTGCTTTTCAATGTGTTCCTCCAATATAAGTCGTAGAGTGAAAATGTGGTCAAGACAGCTTCTCCCTTTTCTAAACCCAGCCTGTTCTTCACGCATTACTGTATCTATTGAATCCTTTATTCTATTTAGGATGATTTTACAGAATAACTTTGAGGCAACTGACAAAAGTGTCACGCCTCTCCAGTTGCTACAATCTCTAAGATTGCCCTTTTTTGGGATCTTAACAATGATTCCTTTTTTCCATTTATGAGGCGTCTTCTCTGTTTTCCAAATTAGTTCAACTACAGCCAACTAATTATAAGAGAACCTCTACTTTCCCTTATTTCAATTATTGAATCATACAACCAGTTCAACTACAGCCAACTAATTATAAGAGAACCTCTACTTTCCCTTATTTCAATTATTGAATCATACAACCAGTTTAACTACAGCCAACTAATTATAAGAGAACCTCTACTTTCCCTTATTTCAATTATTGAATCATACAACCAGTTCAACTACAGCCAACTAATTATAAGAGAACCTCTACTTTCCCTTATTTCAATTATTGAATCATACAACCAGTTCAACTACATCCAACTAATTATAAGAGAACTTCTACTTTCCCTTTTTTCAATTATTGAATCATACAACCAGTTCAACTACAGCCAACTAATTATAATAGAACCTCTACTTTCCCTTATTTCAATTATTGAATCATACAACCAGTTCAACTACAGCCAACTAATTATAAGGCCCACGGGCTGAAAGGGTTCATTTATAGCTTGTGACGGTTTCATTGCAAGCAGGGACGGTTCTGGGTTGCTGTTGTTGTTGACGGATTGCCACGAGTTGATGCGGGCAGGTTGCCCTTTGACTCGTAAGATGTGGCGGGTCGTAATGGCTTTCTTGGTATTCCCGGCTCTTACTGGAGATGTTGGAGTTCGTCTGTCCCAGGCTGTGCTGGGAAACTAGTAGTCCAGCCCAGAGGTACTGCAATACTGGGTCCTCTATATCAGTAACAGCCACCACTACAGGGAACACGGCGATCCTAGCTTCTGTTAACCAGCCTGTTTTGACGCAGACTGTTACCAAGGGAGACCACGAGGAGGTAGAACTGCTAGGTCTTGGTCAGATGATGGTGCGCCGACCCTGCTATTGCGACCGCAGGTCGCAGGCGCTTCTGCTCCCCCGGACGGTTGTGGGTAAACTGACGTCTGTCTTCTTAACTCTTTCCGTACGTTTCGGCGCACCATGCGCCGTGCCGATTTCGGTTATGTACGTTTAGCCGCACAGTGCGTCACTCTCAATTTGAATAGTGTAAACTGTCGTCAAACCATATTCTTTTTATATGTCATCTTGGAATTGATTGAATAAAATCCCCTTGTTTAATGATCTAATAAATTCATATATAATATGGTACGTGTTTGATAAATATAAACATGTAGATTAATATTTAAAAGCATGACAAATGTTGTCTCTGAAACCTCTACCGCTAAATTGATAATAACCGTCCGTACTGAAAGAGTTAAACTCGCATAGCTGAAGGCGTCACAAGCTAGGGCCGATTTCAGGAAAACCCTCTCAGCCTTTGGTTTTATAATATAGTTGGTTGTGGTTTGACTCACTGGTTTACTGAATCTCACAGTGACTCTTCCACTGACTTATGCACTATACACAGGTTTACACTTTGATTTAACTTACACCACTTCATCCACTGATTCAACTTACACCACTTCATCCACTGATTCAACTTGACCCGCTTCATCCACTGATTCAACTTACACCGCTTCATTCACTGATTCAACTTACACCGCTTCATCCAATGATTCAACTTGACCCACTTCATCCACTGATTCAACTTACACCACTTCATCCACTGATTCAACTTGACCCGCTTCATCCACTGATTCAACTTACACAGCTTCATTCACTGATTCAACTTACACCGCTTCATCCATTGCATAAACTTACACAGCTTCATCCACTGATTCAACTTACACCGCTTCATCCACTGATTCAACTTACACCGCTTCATTCACTGACTCAACTTACACCGCTTCATCCACTGACTCAACTTACACCACTTCATCCACTGATTCAACTTACACTGCTTCATCCACTGAATCAACTTACACCGCTTCATCCATTGCATAAACTTACACAGCTTCATCCACTGATTCAACTTACACCGCTTCATCCACTGATTCAACTTACACCGCTTCATTCACTGACTCAACTTACACCGCCCCATCCACTGACTCAACTTACACCGCCTCATCCACTACTCAACTTACACCGCCTCATCCACTGACTCAACTTACACCGCCCCATCCACTGACTCAACTGACACGGCCTCATCCACTGACTCAACTTACACCGCCTCATCCACTGATTCAACTTACACCTCTTCATCCACAGGCTCAACTTACACCGCTTCATCCACTGATTCAACTTACACCGCTTCATCCACTGACACAGCTTACACCGCTTCATCCACTGATTCAACTTACACCGCTTCATTCACTGACTCAACTTACACCGCTTCATCCACTGATTCAACTTACACCGCTTCATCCACTGACACAGCTTACACCGCTTCATCCACTGACACAGCTTACACAGCTTCATCCACTGATTCAACTTACACCGCTTCATCCACTGACTCAACTTACACCGCTTCATCCACTGATTCAACTTACACCGCTTCATCCACTGACACAGCTTACACCACCTCATCCACTGACTCATCCCACATTGTCGTTTTGTTACTGCTGGTTTACACACTGACTCGTCCTATACCGCTCATCCACTGACTCATTCAACACCGCTTCATCCACTGACCCATCCACCAGCGTCTCACCCTCTGACTCATCTACCACTGCCTCATCATTTGATTCATCCATCACCGCCACATCCACTGACTCATCTACCACCGTCTCATTCTCTGACTCATCTACCACCTCCTCATTCTCTGACTCATCTACCACCGCCTCATCCTCTGACTCATCTACCACCGCCTCATTCTCTGACTCATCTACCACCGCCTCATTCTCTGACTCATCTACCACCGCCTCATTCTCTGACTCATCCACCACCTCCTCATTCTCTGACACATCCTGCACCGTCTCATCCACTGACTCATCAAACACCGTCACATCCACTGACTCATCAAAAACCGTCTCATCCACTGACTCATCCACCACGGTCTCATCCACTGACTCATCAAAAACCGTCTCATCCACTGACTCATCAAAAACCGTCTCACCCACTGACTCATCCAACACCGTCTCATCCACTGAATTATCCCACACTGACTCTTTCACATACATTCCGGTTTACACACTGACTCATCCAGTAAAGCAACGTTGTCTTACTGCAAATTGTAAATTGTTACATGGCAACCGAACCTCATTCCGGATTCCCAGAGCTTCCAACTGGTTTCTTTTATTTCTATCTCCCCGAAAGAGAAACTGTTTTTCTCTTGTTTTGCACCGCCAAACCTCTACACCTCTTCATCGTCCGCTGTAAAAAGGGACGTTAAATTATCATTTACAGCACGCAACGATGTTTTTCACTTTCGACCCTAAGCATCCTACACCAGTAAGGCATCTTTAGGTACCGAATTGCCTTTCCTCTTCGATCCCTAACTGCTTGGTCATACTGGTTTTTCTGTCTTCATACCTACCTTGGTGTCACTGCCACTCGATCATTTCTGGTTAACTATTCTTGAAGCAAGAAGTCAGCTAGGAGTCGCTGACCACTTTCTGCCCAGGTATTGTTGCAGTCTGAACCCCTACACTTGCTACCTTGGGCTGCTCACCTTGTTCTCACCCATTCGATAAATCATCAACCATACTCTCAATCAATGTGGCATTTGTCGTCTTGACAAACGGTTGGTAGCAAGCAATCATGATAAGTCAGTAGTTTGGTCAAATATGAGTGTCTTATGTTGGAAGCTGTTTTACTGAACAGCTTCTCTCGTGGCTGAAGCTGTTAATATTGGATAGACAGATTCGACCGCAGAATGAACAAGATGTATTCGTGGTGCCTGCTGGCTTCTGTCTTCTGCCTTCTGTCTTCTGCCTTCTGTCTTCTGTCTTCTGTCTTCTGTCTTCTGCCTTCTGTCTTCTGCCTTCTGTCTTCTGTCTTCTGTCTTCTGTCTTCTGCCTTCTGTCTTCTGTCTTCTGTCTTCTGTCTGTCTTCGATATCAACGCTGGCTCGAATGTTGCTGTGTAGTTTTGTAGTTGTTCACCATGAATTACGATCTGCAGTCAGATGCTCCCACTTTCTGTCATTGATAGAGAATGCCCTGCAGGAAGCCGTTCCAACAATACAAATGTCACAAATAACGTAACACGTTTATTATTATCATCAGACAAACTTCACAGCAAATCCAACAGGACTGCAGGAACACAAATATAGGCCACAATTTTCTTTTTCCGTACGACAGCTTTTACCTCTGACGAAGTCCCTAGAGACTAGGAACTGAATTTTGCGGTTTAATCCATTTCTCCCTGGCAGCCGTGTGCACAGGGGTCCCTCGCCGCACGGGCAGATAACTCCGTCTTCGGAGGTACCCATATTTTTTCCGTCGATGAGTAATTGACATTTCAAGCCGGGCCTCGCTGGTGAGACCAGGGGTGGTTGCCGCAGGGAGAAATCATAGAGCCAGCATTTGAACCCACAACCTCTCTCTCTCTTGAGTCCGGCGTCTTGCCTCGAGACCAACCAGTCCCCCAGGCCACATATGAAGTTGTTTGTTATATCTGATGAAAGCTTTTGCCGAAACATCGTAGTTTGTCTTGTCTTTCTATCACGTTTAGCTGCTCCATACCATTTTAAGTTTATTTGGTATGAACTGTTGTTTGACCGAGGCGACTCCGAGGTTAACAACCGCATTTAGAAATGGGTTATAGAGCTCTTTCTCTAGATTGTTAAGGTGGATTGAAGTGATGCCGATCACATTAGTAATATAATTTTCCGTTAGTACCTGACAGAAAGTACTGTCACCATTACCATGTTACCTTTTGCATGAGGCCTGAATGGAATCCTAACCGTATTAACACTTTCCTTACCGAGAGCCGCAAAAACTGGCTCCTGTTACTGATGTCCTAAACCCCGCAGTCAGTATTTGAAGCATTTAATTTATTATCATTATTTCCTCATTTAACCTATTAAACCTTAGTAGTGAAGAGCCTCCGTCACGCCAAGTGGCGTATAGGGAATGTGGTGTTAGTGACCATGAATTTTACAGATCTTCAGCACATGATTTTTGGGGTAATGTGGTCGGTATTACGCCCGTGCCGTTTTACTTCCAGAAAAAATCCGGTACCCATTTAAGGCTGGGTGAACCCGGAAGGCTCATATCTTAGCGTGTGTGTGTGTGTGTGTGTGTGTGTGTGTGTGTGTGTGTGTGTGTGTGTGTGGTGTGTGTGTGTGTGTGTGTGTGTGTGTGTGTGTGTGTGTGTGGTGTGTGTGTGTGTGTGTGTGTGTGTGTGTGTGTGTGTGTGTGTGTGTGTGTGCTGGCTATGGCTCATATCTTGGTGTATGTCATGTTAGTCATATCTCATATCTTGGTGTGTCCGTGTTAATCATGTCTCATATCTTTAGTGTGCATGTGTGATGTGTCATATCTTTGTGTGTGCATGTCTGTGTTGTCACATCTCATATCCTTGTGTGTGCATGGCTATGTTAGTCATATCTCACATCTTTGTGTGTGCATGTCTATGTTGGTCATATCTCATATCTTTGTGTGTGCATGTCTATGTTGGTCACATCTCATATCTTTGTGTGTGCATGTCTGTGTATGTCACATCTCATATCTTTGTGTGTGCATGGCTATGTTAGTCACATCTCATATCTTTGTGTGTGCATGTCTATGTTGGTCATATCTCATATCTTTGTGTGCATGTCTATGTTAGTCATGTGTCATATATCTTGATGTGTGTTAGTGTTAGTCATGCCTCGAATCGCTGTGTGCATGTCTGGGTTGGTCACATCTCAAATCTTTGTATGTGCATGTCTGTGTTAGTCACCTCTAGTGACTCGGGCAGATGGTGCTCGTAAACCTGGGAAGGCCGACCATCTAAGGGCAGAATCCCCCTACAGAAAAGATCATCTGCTGCCTTGCAGGAAGATTGGGGACAATCAAAGGCTAGGGAAAGCAAACCTGAATAAAATGCTGGCTGAAATCGGATGCACTGGTCCACTGGCGCAGAACACAGTGCAACGTTTTAACGGGTGTTCAATCAGAGTGGATCTGGCAGACTCTAATTGTGATGTTCTGTCTGTGGGGGCGATCAACACACTTAACCTGACAGCTGACTTCATGTGAGAGTCTGGAATCCTACTCTGATTGAGTCCTGATCGCAGAGAGAGAGAGAGAGAGAGAGAGAGAGAGAGAGAACCCTACCTCTTATCCTTTGTAGTCCAGTTCACTAACCACTGAGCTATCGCGGCTCCTTGATTACAAATTGTAACTCTTTTATTTAGCCTCATGTCCGACCTCCTGAGTACATTTTCCAAGCAGCCCGCCTGTTTCAATCAATTTTTATTGTTTTCTCGCCGCTATTTCAAAATCAACAAACAAACAAACAAAATTGCGAACTGCCTGACCAGTGTGTTCAACCACTTGGTAAGGACTGTGGAGGTGAGGTTATGTCAAACACAAAAGCCTAAAGTATTTTTTTAGCGTGTGTGTATACAAGAAGGGACATTCGAAGCAACGCAACTGTGCGTTTGTTGCAAACCTGATATTGTTGTGTTATTGCTAATTGTTTAGTGGTAGATAATGTAAATAAATCAAACACAACTTGATCAATATTTAAGTGACTTTGATGATATGGAAGTTATTTAAGATCACGTGACAGTGTGATAAAGTTTTTCATCATTTATTATTCCGTGTGTATCATCAACATACAGCAGCAACAACTCATGCTGTACAAAATGTGCATCAACCCGAGATTTTACAGAAATGACTACACTGTGTAATACAGAACATACAAAATTATATACACACAGAGCATCTAGCACTGTGTACACACAGAACATACAACAATTCATTATTCAAGGATGTTTCAACAGACCGTATTGCACATAACGTACACATAAACATTTTCTGTACAATGTACAACAGCTGATGGTGCATAGAACATACGACAGTCTACGTTATACACAGTATACAGGAACTCATAGATTCAGAGAACGGATATCAACTAGTGCTGTACAGAACATAAGACAATCTGTGATTAATATAGCATATCCCACAGCTGAAGAGAATATACATATATACGTGTTGTAAAGAACAACAGATCATACAACGTAGATGATAAACAACAGTAATACACCGGTCATATACATCGCCATTCACACCATGTACAACAACCAAAGACTCAAAGATCATTACAACAATCCGTGATTCAAAGAGCATACAATGACCAGTAAAAAAAAAAAAGCGTACAACAACTGAAGACTCAAAGAGCATACAAAAATATGTGACTCAAATAACATACAATAAACAAATACTGAAAGAGTAAACAATAACTAAGGACTCAAAAAGTATATAACAACCAAAGACTCTAAGTGCATACAACAGCCAAAGATTTAAAGAGTATACGAAAACTAAAGACTCAAAGAGTATGAACCAATCTGTGATTCAAAGAGAATACAACAACCAAAGACCCAATGAGCATATAACGAACGACCCGTGACTCAAAGAGCATACAACAACCAAAGAGTCAAAGAGCATACAACAGTCTGTTATTCACAGAATCTGCAACACACCTACAGCAGGTCTTTATAACCAGATTATAAAACCCAAGATTTACCTGCAACTGACTTGATGATATTATCTAAGACAACCTGTACACACTATTCACAATAACCCTAGAACACGGACCAACAATAGCTCTAGATCACATTCTATAACCGTTTATCACACTACCTACAAGAATTTGTGATTCATATTATCTACAAGAACTTGTGATTTATATTACCTTCAACAAGCAATGATCACATTGTCTACAAGAACTTGTGATTTATATTACCTTCAACAAGCATTGATCACATTGTCTACAAGAACTTGTGATTCATATATCTTCAACACGCAATGATCACATTGTCTACAAGAACTTGTGATTTATATTACCTTCAACAAGCATTGATCACATTGTCTACAAGAACTTGTGATTTATATTACCTTCAACAAGCATGATCACATTATCTACAAGAACTTGTGATTTATATTACCTTCAACAAGCAATGATCACATTGTCTACAAGAACTTGTGATTTATATTACCTTCACAAGCATTGATCACATTGTCTACAAGAACTTGTGATTTATATTACCTTCACAAGCATTGATCACATTGTCTACAAGAACTTGTGATTCATATTATCTTCAACACGCAATGATCACATTATCTACAAGAGCCCTTGAACATTGTATCCACAACAACGCTCGATCACATCATCCACAGCAATTTTTAATCAAATTATCTACAATAACATTAATCACATTATTTGCAACAACAATTAATCACATTATCTACAATAACTCTTAATCACATTATCTGCAACAGTAATTAATCACATTATCTATAACATCCTGTGATTCAGATTATATACAGTCCTTAAACACATTATCTACAACAACCCGTTATCAAGAGTGCACACAACAAAGCATGAATCACAGAGCGTTCAAGAGCTTATAACTGCAGGGCATACAAGATCTTATGATTTACAGAGCAAACAAAAGCATATAACTGACAAAGCATACAGCATCCCATGATTGACAGAGCATATAACATCCCATGATTGACAGAGCATACACGAGCTTATGACTGACAGAGCATACAAGAGCACATGACTGACAGAGCATACACCATCCCATGATTGACAGAGCATATAACATCCCATGATTGACAGAGCACACAGCATCTCAAGATTGACAGAGCATATAATATCCCATGATTGACAGAGCATACACTAGCTTATATCTAACAGAGCATACAGCTTTCCACGATAGACAGAGCATATAAAATCCCATGATTGACGGAGCATATAACATCCCATTATTAAGAGAGCATAAGCAAACATCTCATAATTGACAGAGCATACAACATCTCATGATTGACAGAGCATGCAACATCTCATGATTGACAGAGCATACAACATCTCATGATTGACAGAGCATAAACAAACATCTCATGATTGACAGAGCATACAACATCTCATGATTGACAGAGCATACACCATCTCATGATTGACAGAGCATAAACAAACATCTCATGATTGACAGAGCATAAACAAACATCTCATGATTGACAAAGCATACAACATCCCATGATTGACAGAGCATACATCTCATGATTGACAGAGCATACAAAATCCCATGATTGACAGAGCATACAGCATCTCATGATTGACAGAGCATACAACATCTCATGATTGACAGAGCATACAACATCTCATGATTGACAGAGCATACAAAATCCCATGATTGACAGAGCATACAAAATCCCATGATTGACAGAGCATACAACATCTCATGATTGACAGAGCATACAAAATCCCATGATTGACAGAGCATACAAAATCCCATGATTGACAGAGCATACAACATCTCATGACTGACAGAGCATAAAAAATCCCATGATTGACAGAGCATAAAAAATCCCATGATTGACAGAGCATAAAAAATCCCATGATTGACAGAGCATACCACAATACAATCAACAATACATTTCTTTATGTAAAAACGTGGACTCAGTTCTAGTGTACATAGGGCAAGTCTATTTACACGAAATAAAATGTTCATATAGAAAACACCTCACCGGTACAACATCAACAATTGATACAAGATCTCCGGCGGCAGCATACTATTCCACAGAATCAATCTTCGATATAAGTCACAGCAACAATTCTATTAAACTTTATCAATTCCCGCTCCACCTGCCGCCATTTTGCTCTCTCGTAACAGGCATAATTGGTAACGCTATTTTTGTGCAGTTCACGTCACAGTTGATGAAGTCTCCGGATTTGTTGACTTTTAGTTCCGTTTAGCAAAGTTTCGTGAATATTGCGCATTCATCTTGGCAAGTCCAATGGTTGCCAGAGTCGTGGAGTCACTTTGACTTTAGAATGAGTCTCAAAAATACTTCTCTTGTTATGATGCATTTAAATGTGCATATTATTATACTTATCTCAGCCGAAGCCGTTTCTCTTCTCATCGAAATGGCTTTAACTTTCATTTTCTCCCCTGAAAGAATATTTCAGTCTAGAGTGATTTCCCTTAGAACGTAACCGTTTCTATGCGGCCTGGTCACTGCTTAGAATAGACGGGCATTCCTGAAAACGTCAAAACTGATCACGTGATTTTTCTTATATAAAATAAACATAAAATTGTATTAAGCAGCTGAGCCCAAGAAAAGAAGAGACAAACTACGACGCTTCGGTATAAGGCTTCATCGGTACAAAAAAAAATAGAATTAGAAAAACACATACGAATTGCTTAATGTTAATTGTATGTTTATCTTATATATTTACTGTATTTATATTCGCGGCCTCGCATTATATTTAGTGTATTGGATGATTTATAATATTTGTTTATTTCATTACGTGACTTTTAAATCGTCTCTACTGTAACCTCTTCCAGAAAAAAACACGTTTTAGTGAAACTCGTATTCATAAATGTTTGTCTCGTAATTTGACGAAGAAAAGAAAGTTAATTGCCAGCAGACAGCAAACGTTTCATTGGTCAAGGGAAAAAATGCGGAAAATAGAAACCGTTAAACACGTTGGTCACAAGTTAAGATAACAAAGATCAAAACACAACTCAACAAGCCATCAAAATAATATTGCGAGAACACCAGACCCAAGGGCCGACCACGAAATAGATGGATTAACGGAATATTTGGAACATTAGGAAACATAACAGCAGGAGAAGTTAACACGAGAGCAAAAAAAAAAATAACGCAAACTATACCTCTCCTCGACGCTGAAAGACAAATGAAGAAAGAAAGAAAAAAATAAAAGAAGAAATTAAACAAGCAAATAAAAGCTTGTCATTGTAACTTGGTCAAGCACAAATGTTGTAGTGCCTATGTTAGAGCAGGGAACAGGCAAATAGTTGCAATGCTGCGGTAAAGCTGGTAGCAAAGAGCCAGTGGTGGGGAGTATTAGACACTCCAAGGTATGGTGACAGCTTTACAAAGAAACAACACAACACAATACTAACGTTTCGGTCTGTGGCCTTCTTCAGAAAACAGGGACAACGACAATAAACGATGAAGAATAATTATCTATTGTAGACGAGGAGGAAGAAAAGGATAGAAAGAGAGAGTGAAGGAGAAAATAGAGAGCAGGTCAGAAAGAACGATCCGGAAGTGAGGGGGCGAATAGGCGAGACAAAATGTGTAAAGATAGGTCAAGGAAAAACACATAAAGAAGACGACACAATAGAGAGGATGGGTCAGGAGAAACACGTGCGGAGTATCAAGGCCATCTTTAAGAAGTGAACGAACAAAGAGATGCGTAGGTGGAAAAGGAGAGAATTAAATAAACAGAGGCCAGGTCCAAAAGTAGAACAAGGTCAAGGGAACTAGACAGACAGACAGACGCGGGGGGTGTAATAAAGAGGTCGAAATTAACATGCAAAAACATGAAGGCCATGTCCATAAGTGAGTGGGTGGTCAGACGTACGTGGGCAGGAAGATGCTGATTGGATGGAGAAGCCGAATTTAAGGGTAGACACACAACATAGGTCAGTGAGGATGAATTGTTGGTCAGGAAATGCTAGAGAGTCAGGAATTGTTAGTCAGGCAATTGAGAATTATTAGTCAGATTGAGAGAAGTTATTCATAAGGCACACACGCTTCTCAGGAGCCAGTCGGGCCATAGAGAGGCTAACACCAACTAATAGAGTTAGCAGTGATATAGCATAGTTGTGAGTAGAATGGTCAAGACCTATCATGATCAACAGGCAGACGACAGAATAGACCGATAGATTGTAATTAGCGTAAGTGAGGCGCTCGATGGGAGCGTCTCAATTTAATTTAGTGCCTAGAGTGTGATGCAAGTGTGGTCCTGACATTTACATATGTATCGAGAGTCTGAAGTGGCATGAATAAAAGCCAGCTAACTTACCATCAAAAGGTGTTGTTCTGTGTTATACAGTTTCATTATCTAGCCTAAGTGTCACGAACCAGTCCACCAGTAAAGTTGTCGCGGAACACAACGCAACGGTCATCTTTATGAACCAGAAGTACTACCAGACCGAGCAAGGGTCAAGCTAATAAGAATCAAATAGTCCGGGGATGTGTATGTGACCTGATTACAAACATGAGCCTAACGCCGGGGGGCAGGAACACAGCCATCGCATTCCAGAGAGGTCACACTAACATGATCTCAAGCTAACAGCTGATGAGTAGACGCCACAGACAACAGCTGATCGAATAAACAACAACCAACGGACGATCTGTTCAAAGATTCGCTCTTAAAATCACAAAGCAAAGATCCTCAAAGACTCGCTCAGAAGACAATCAAACAATCAAACATCACGCTCATAAAAACCTCTCCCCGCTACATTGGAGCGTGACCAGGCGCTAGAAGCTAGATAAAGCCAAGAAATTGTAAAAGCACAAGACAGTAATAGACAACAATCAACAGTAGAAAGTGCAGATAACAAAAACAAGTATTGTAAACCAGTCAGAACGGAAGGAGCAGTGAAATCAAATCGACTCACACGACCAGTGAAATCAAATCAACAGACAGGAGAAATCAACAAAACTATCAAAAGAAGCAAGCCCGCGCAAACGATTCAAACGAAGCTTAGTCGTTGTTAACCAAAGTGGGGATGTCTACACAAGATCACGCAGACGAGAATCAATTTTGACGCAATGAACACTAGCAGTCCAGAATTGTAAGAACGAACGCCACGAGTACCAGACCAGGCAACGCAAAGACCATCAACAGGAGAGAAACAAGCCGGTCGACGAGAATCAACAAAGCAACTCAACCAGGGAAACCTAAAATAAAGGTGAGACATTCAATGTGAATAAGAACTGTGAAACAAATGTGTCATTTTTATTCAGATTCAAGGAAGTAGAACATTTAAAGACATTTTAGAAACAGTTAATATCAAGTGAATAATTAAGAATTCCAGGAGAACATTTCATTTTTCAAGGAACTGTGTGGAACAATTAAGTTGTTAATTAAGTTGTGAAGTAATTAAATTAGGATTATTTAGACAGTGGAATATCACAAGATAAATGTTTTTTTGTCTCCACAGGATAGTTAGGAAAAAGTAATTTTATATGAAATTTAATTAAGTAGATGAATCGTTGGTATTAAAATTGTATGTGAACGGAAACAAGGCAAACATTCACATTGTAAATATTAGACGTGTCCTTGATAAAAATTTTTTTAGCGAAGGCAATTGAGGCCTAATAGTGTAGGATTGGGGGTTGGTTGTACAGGAAGGGAGGTAGAGTGAGCTAGGGACTCTGATCAAGGACACGTGTAATATAAAATAAATAAGTGTATTGAAGAACGAAAGTATTAATGACACTTTGAAAGTGTACACAGTCAATGGGGGAATAATTTTGAGATAAGATAATAAAAGACTCCAAGGGAGACAAGAAAATTAATAGACTGACCAAATAGTAAAATCAATATAGTGACTAAGTAGAACAGAGATTAAAATACAAAAATGGAAGTAAGTAAAGAAGACTATGTATCACAAACGATTAATAAGTTGGCTGAAGCAGTACAAAGGTTAGAAGGAATACAGACACAAGAAGTAGTAAAACGAATACCAACATTTACTGGAAAAGAAGAGCAAATTGAAACATGGATAAATGACATTGAAAAATGGCAGAGCAGTAATAAAATAAGTCAAACAGAGTTGAAAGAATTAGCGTTGTTAACTAGTCAAGGCAGAGTGGCTAGCAACATAAGAAGAAGAATAAATGAGATGAAAGATGAAACTTGGGAAGAGTTTAAGTTGTATCTAACACAAAGATACACAAGATACAAAAATCCACAGCAGTCACAGCAAGCAATAAGGAATCTTAAGTCGACACACCAGATGAAACAAGAATCAGTGCAAGAATGTGGTGATAAAGTATTGGAGTTAGTAGAACAAGTGAAAATGCAACTAGCAAGGAGAAATTTAGCAACACGGGCACAAGTGATGAATGTGGCAATAGAAGAAGAAAATATTAGACAAAAATTTGAAGGAGAAAGACAGGAGAAAATAGAAGAGGTGCAGACGAGACAGGAATATCCAATGGAGATTGATCATACAAGACAGAGATACAGGAGAGTCGCTAGCACTCACAAAGTAAATTGGGTACAAGAAAATAGAAGATGCTATAACTGTAATAGAGTAGGACACATAGCTAGACAATGTCAGTTACAGCACAAGAAAACGTATAGTTGCAAAATAGTAGTCAGATTAAAGGAAGGCAGTACAGATGGACAAGTTAGAAAATATTTTGAAAAATTTGGAGAAATAATGTGTTATACATTTATTAAGAGAGCAGACAACAGAAATAGAGCAATAATATTGTATAAAGATAGCACTATAGTAAATAATATTTTAAATCACGACCATAGAATGACAAATTATATAGTAAAGGTTGAGGTACTTAAACCATATTGGATAACTAAAAGGAGAGAAAGAAAATATACACCCTATGACAAACCAAACGGTAGGTTGTATGGAATCCAAATAAATAAGAATATTAGGAGGCAAGAGAGAGACAACCAGACGGGGTCAGAGGTTAAGAGTAGAAAAAGTTACGTGGATACTGGGGTAGGCAGTGACAATGACAAATATCAGGAAGTGGTGAAAGAAGAAAAGTACACACAAACAGAAATAACGGAGCGCACAGATAGTGCTACACAGATGGTTGAAAAGGGAACAAGAAATAGGGGAACAGTGACGGACAAACAAACAAACATAAAAGATAGAGGAATACAGGTAGACATTAGTAATGAAAGAGTATTAACAGTGAATAATAAAGAAAAAGAAGTAATTCAAAAACAAACGCCAAATAGTAAGAGGAAAATATTAAGTGCAAGGCATAGATTAGAAGCAATAGCCACAATGAAGAAAATAGTAAGTAGTGAAGATGAAGACAGTAATAGAATAGACAAAGATTTATTGCCAAGTGCAAGGCATAGATTAGATAGAACACATAGGTTAGAAGCAATAGCCACAATGGGCAAGAAGAGAGAACAGAAAACAGAAGACACAGAAAATACAGAAACAAAGGATGGTTCTTGGGTATTAACCCCAGCCGACATAACAAGATTAGTAGAGAAAAATGTGTCACAGGAGGCGAAAGATGAATTTGCTAGAATGCAAAGAAAGCAAGAGGAAAGAATATTGAGTGATGCATCATATGCGAAAGAGAGGGGTGAGTTACAGAGATACAAAGATCACCAACAGAAGATAAAGGCTGAGAAAAAGGATAGATACGAGGTACAACCTGGTGTTTATGACTTTAGAAAAGAAAGGAAAAGGGATCAAAGGAATGATAGGTATAGTCAACATGGTAATTATAGGAGTAGAGAAGAAAATAGAAGTTTTCAAAGATATCATAGATACATAGATCACCAACAGAAAATAAATGCTGAGAAAAAGGATAGATACGAGGTACAACCTGGTGTTTATGACTTTAGAAAAGAAAGGAAAAGGGATCAAAGGAATGATAGGTATAGTCAACATGGTAATTATAGGAGTAGAGAAGAAAATAGAAGTTTTCAAAGGTATCATAGATACAACTAGTAGAAAGAGGAGAAAACCCGAAAGGGGTAAGACTAAATAAATAAGACTCAAGAAGAGAGAGAGAACCCGAAATGGGTACATGAAATAATAAGAGAGAAGAGAGAACCCGAACTGGGAAAAACCAAATAATAAGAGGAGAAAGAATCCGAAATGGGTAAGACTCAATGGAATAGAAGAAATAGAGATAAGAAGAAGAGAAAACTGAAAACCCGGATGGGTTAAAATAAGAGGTAACTGAGTAATCCAAAATGGACAGTTGACCTAAGAAGATAGTAAGAGAAAAGTGAAGCGTATAGGCGGTACAGGAAGAAATTAACACCCAGACGGGTGGATGAAAAAAAAAAAAAAAGGTAGCTGAGAATAAACCCGAAATGGATAGGCTACTAGAGACACAAGAAAGGAGGAGAAATGACCAAAAATGTTGTATATAATTAAATGTAAATAGTAGAGAATTGTATTGAAGTAAATGAGAATAGAAGAGAAGAGACATCAGTGTCTTATGGAAGAAGACACAGAAAATGTAGAGGTGGGATTATCAATCCATGAACGCACTACATAGGCGTTATGTGCAACTAGCAATAACGTGAATTGCAGAATGTCAATATTGAGACATTGCTGAGGGCAATGTTAAGAGAAATAGAAGAGACGCCAGGAGTTAAGAAAGTGTAGGGCCAGAGCGAGCCAGTCCAGGTAGGACAAACTACACTAGAAAAGTATCGTACAAGCAGATACAGAAACATTGCAAAAGGTCAATGTATGTAAATAATGTACTATAGATAGGGGGAAGGGTAAGTAAAAGACAGTCAGAGTGACAGAGGGGGAGAGCAATCCCCAGGGTTCTGTAGAGGCCTTATCAAATCCTCTGGAGAGTGCTGACGACAATAATTGACGTGACTGGCATAACATGTAAAATAGGAGTTGATGGAGTAGGGTTAGTCATTAGAAGTTGCAATGACTAAAGAATAGTGGAGGCTATGTAGACGAGGAGGAAGAAAAGGATAGAAAGAGAGAGTGAAGGAGAAAATAGAGAGCAGGTCAGAAAGAACGATCCGGAAGTGAGGGGGCGAATAGGCGAGACAAAATGTGTAAAGATAGGTCAAGGAAAAACACATAAAGAAGACGACACAATAGAGAGGATGGGTCAGGAGAAACACGTGCGGAGTATCAAGGCCATCTTTAAGAAGTGAACGAACAAAGAGATGCGTAGGTGGAAAAGGAGAGAATTAAATAAACAGAGGCCAGGTCCAAAAGTAGAACAAGGTCAAGGGAACTAGACAGACAGACAGACGCGGGGGGTGTAATAAAGAGGTCGAAATTAACATGCAAAAACATGAAGGCCATGTCCATAAGTGAGTGGGTGGTCAGACGTACGTGGGCAGGAAGATGCTGATTGGATGGAGAAGCCGAATTTAAGGGTAGACACACAACATAGGTCAGTGAGGATGAATTGTTGGTCAGGAAATGCTAGAGAGTCAGGAATTGTTAGTCAGGCAATTGAGAATTATTAGTCAGATTGAGAGAAGTTATTCATAAGGCAAACACGCTTCTTAGGAGCCAGTCGGGCCATAGAGAGGCTAACACCAACTAATAGAGTTAGCAGTGATATAGCGTAGTTGTGAGTAGAATGGTCAAGACCTATCATGATCAACAGGCAGACGACAGAATAGACCAATAGATAGTAATTAGCGTATTGGAGGCGCTCGATGGGAGCGTCTCAATGTAATTTAGTGCCTAGAGTGTGATGCAAGTGTGGTCCTGACATTTACATATGTATCGAGAGTCTGAAGTGGCATGAATAAAAGCCAGCTAACTTACCATCAAAAGGTGTTGTTCTGTGTTATACAGTTTCATTATCTAGCCTAAGTGTCACGAACCAGTCCACCAGTAAAGTTGTCGCGGAACACAACGCAACGGTCATCTTTATGAACCAGAAGTACTACCAGACCGAGCAAGGGTCAAGCTAATAAGAATCAAATAGTCCGGGGATGTGTATGTGACCTGATTACAAACGCGAGCCTAACGCCTGGGGCAGAAACACAGCCACAGCATTCCAGAGAAGGTCACACTAACATGATCTCAAGCTAACAGCTGATCGAATAAACAACAACCAGCTGGCGATCTGTTCAAAGATCCGCAAAGAATCGCTCAGAAGTCAAGCAAAGGCTCAGAAAAGAATCAACCAATCAATCAAAGACTCGCTCATAAAAACCTCTCCCCGCTACACTATAACTACATGTTAGATGATCAGGAGAATGGAGAGGTGGACAGAAAAGAAGAGAAGAAAGTAGGATGTTGAAATAAGAAAGGAGGCTACATGAGGGGAGGTAGGATGAGTGTCAAGATGTGTAGAATAGAAAGATAGGAAAAATGAGGAAGAGATAGAAATATCAATAGTACAAAGTGGATAATGTATCGTAAAACGCATAAGAAAAATCAAACACTGAGCTGGGATAACTTGACTGTCTGCCGTGAAGCAATCGAGGGAATGGACAAGAGGCCTACAACAGGATCGTGGGGAAACGATATACAGTCACTCCTGACCCACCGCCTCTCCTCTTGTCCACTTTACCCATACCTTATTCTTACCCTTCTTTGTCTTCAATTATTTGTGGGTTATCATCATTACACTCCGAACATGTCCATAGGTGTTCAGATCCCCTCCTCAGCAAGTCTCGCAGTGTCCAGTGACTGACGACTCCAGTTCTGTGTTGGTTGATCAGTGACTGGCGACTCCAGTTCTGTGTTGGTTGATCAGTGACTGGTGACTTCAGTTCTATGTTGGTTGATCAGTGACTGGTGACTCCAGTTCTGTGTTGGTTGATCAGTGACTGGCGACTTCAGTTCTATGTTGGTTGATCAGTGACTGGTGACTCTAGTTCTGTGTTGGTTGATCAGTGACTGGCGACTCTAGTTCTGTGTTGACTGATCAGCGACTAACAACCCCAGTTCTGTGTTGGCTGATCAGTGACTGGCGACTTCAGTTCTATGTTGGTTGATCAGTGACTGGTGACTCCATTTCTGTGTTGGTTGATCAGTGACTGGCGACTCTAGTTCTGTGTTGGTTGATCAGTGACTGGCGACTTCAGTTCTATGTTGGTTGATCAGTGACTGGTGACTCCATTTCTGTGTTGGTTGATCAGTGACTGGCGACTCTAGTTCTGTGTTGGTTGATCAGTGACTGGCGACTCCAGTTCTGTGTTGGTTGATCAGTGACTGGCGACTCCATTTCTATGTTGGTTGATCAGTGACTTGTGACTCCAGTTCTATGTTGGTTGATCAGTGACTGGTGACTCCATTTCTGTGTTGGTTGATCAGTGACTGGCGACTCCAGTTCTGTGTTGGTTGATCAGTGACTGGCGACTCCAGTTCTGTGTTGGTTGATCAGTGACTGGCGACTCCAGTTCTGTGTTGGTTGATCAGCGACTGGCGACTCCAGTCCTGTGTTGGTTGATCAGTGACTGACGACTCCAGTTCTGTGTTGGTTGATCAGTGACTGGCGACTCCAGTTCTGTGTTGGTTGATCAGCGACTGGCGACTCCAGTCCTGTGTTGGTTGATCAGCGACTGGCGACTCCAGTTCTGTGTTGGTTGATCAGCGACAAGCGACTTCAGTTCTATGTTGGTTGATCCTCGTATGGACCCGACGATCCTCTCGTTTCTGGATATACCAATCTTTACTCTCATTTTTGTCATCCTAAGGAGTGACGTGGACTCATGGATGTCGAAATCATGTGGTCTTCCCACATTCGGAGGGCATTGATGACGTCTGCCTTATCCATTGGTTGACCATCCTCAACAATAGCGCAGCTAGCCAACCTGTTCGCTCTTCCATTTCTCCGTACTCCTGCATGTCCTGGGACGTAGACAAATGTGAACTTACATATTTTTTACTTCTGCAATGACTCTACCCATTGCATACGTACGTATGCCGCCTCCATTTTTCCTATAATGCTCATCGAATCACTCAGTATGCAAACGTGGGTGTAGTCTTGTGACTCTAACCAAATGAATGCCCTGGTTGCTGCCATCACCTCCATGCTACTCATGGTCATAACGTGTGCACCACTGTCTTCCTTGACTATTCTGCTTGCCGAACGTGCTGTAACTACCCATGCCCTCCTTTGTTGTCGTATTACAGATCCGTCTGTATAGATGATTGCATCTTCCTCGTTGGTGTTATCCCATATGAGACCGCTGACCTCCGCAGCGACCTCCAGTGAACTTTGCTCCATAGATTTTCCGTAGATTGTGGAAATACTCTAGACTTAGTGCCCTTAAACGACGCAGGTCTAGGTATCCGCTCCTCACTGGTGTTGATCTAGTAAGCTCACAGACATGTTTGATGACATCTTCTGCGATGCCCACCCACAATTTGTCTCTTTGTAATTCTTGGTCTGGTTGTGTCGGACATGCTCAAAGACACACTTCACATGAAATCCATATCTAGAGACTGATTATCTATCTTGTAACTCTCACATTCGATCAAGTAATATTGATGGAAGCAGTCTCCTATTTCTCTCTTGTGTCCGATCGTTATGAACTGAAAAAGTTCACCTCTTCGTTAAAGTTATTTTCCCAATTTCCAAATTTTCTGAAGCGTTTCCTTCGTCAACTCAATGCCTCATGTATTATGGTTTGTTTTAGGCCGGGCTTAGGGGGGTATATGATCATGATATTATATATATTCGCGTTTCTTCGCGGTGGGCACTGGTTAAAGTGGGGACCTATGTGCTGTCTGATTCTGTTGTAAATTTCTACACCGGCTCCATGATCCAGGTTTGGGATGTCCATGTTTTTCTACAGTAGTTCATTGACCAAGGTTGTATTTCCCCCGTAGCCCTGCTGCTAGGATTCACGTCACATAAAAGTCTAAAAAAGGACGAAGGTGGCAAGAGTTTACTTCAGTCTGACTTAGCGAGTTGTATATTTATGGTCGTCACAGCGTCCTCCAGTCTGTAGTTCATTCATGTTGGTGTTTTCTACGTTTATTTTGATGGGTAGGGAATATTGCTCAAAGAAGATACCATCCAAGCCATGGAGATAGATTCAGTAGAAGAGATCGATCACTTTATCTATCTTGGAAGTCACATTGATCGAGAAGGGGATACAAGCAAAGAAAATAGAATCAGAATGGCTAAAGCAGCAATGTCTTTCAGAAGCCTTGAAAAGTTGTGGAAATCAAAACTCATCAGATAACAAATAGGCCAACATAAAAGCCAAATCCTTCAAATTGTATCTCCCGTCGTCGCCGAAAGGTAGATGAGGAAGAAAAGAAGAAGAAATCTATCTATCCAATCATATACAACATCACCTGGTTCTGCCCCAACTGCCTCCCTCATGTCCACCTGCGTCACTAGGAAATTAAATGTGACCTTGCCCTTAGTGCTGGCTGTCTCAATGGTGTTCTTGTAACGCATCCGCCATGATAGCATCTTTGTAGACGTTCGATAAGATCGATCACAACAGACAAGACTAGACTGGTTCAACGGAACCAAATCTCCAAGGTAATTATGGAAATGTTCCAGTCAAATACCAGTGGATAAAGAGATACAGCGAAGATGATGGCGCTGGATAGGACACACTACGGAAGCCAACTGAGAGTATTACACAACAGGCCCTTTTTTGGAATCCCCAGGGGAAAAGAAAAAGAGGAAGACCAAGGAATTCTTGGAAGAGACAGATAGAAGCATATATGAAGATGATGAGGAAGACGTGGAATGATCTTAAAAGAATGGCAAAAAAACAGAACGACTTGGAAAGTGTTTGTTGAACATCTATGCTCCACAGGGAACTGAAACAGGTAGAAGAAGAAGAAATCTCCAAGGTCACCATTATCAGGCACGTACCTCTGTGGTCTTTCTATCTGTTTTCAGCATCTCAACATCTGCGTTTCTCTTGTGATTTTTGCCCATGAAATTGCTGACGCTCTTCGCGTATGAAGCCTATGAACACATGATCATTTTTTTTAATGGTTGTGGTTTGTGATATGTGACTCTTTATTCGAGCGTTATGCAAAGTTAGATACCACGAAGAACATATGACAAAATACCAACAAGACAGTTAAAGTAAAACTATTGAGGACATCCATCTTCCCGATAGCAACATATGGTTGTGAATCATGGACGATTTTCTAAACAATATTGTGGAAGATTGGTTCATCAGAAACGAAATGCTGGAGAAGAATCCTGAAGATAATTTAGGTAATGAAAAAAGAATAAGTTAATTGAGACGAACGTTGATGAGAACTGGCTTATAGCGGAAATAAAAAAAAAATAAAAACTACGGCCGCACTAAAAGACACATTGGTCAGCAAAGAACTATAATGGAGGGTATGGTTTAGGAAGATGAAACTTTGGGCAGACCAAGAAGAATATGATTTCAATACATCAAAGAGACCATTGAGCTTGACAACAGAGAAAATGGGAGATTTGGCCAGAAATTTATTTGGATGGGGTATGATGGTACCTTCTGTACATGAGACACATCTAGATGATGATTGTGACATTCAACATCTGACGCTGATGATATGCCAGCCGGAAATCCTACCTGGTCCTCTGTAATAATCTTCTGAGCTTGCGAGTAAAGGTATGACCTTCAGCGTTACTTTATTAAGTAACTTCTTTAACGTACATTTTGGGCAGATGGTGCTCGTAAACCCGGGCGGTTTACCGACCATTTAAGGGCAGAATCCCCCTATAGAAAAGACAATCTGCTGCCTTGCAGGAAGATTGGGGACAATCAAAGGCTAAGGAAAGCAAACCTAAATAAAATGCTTGCAGAAATCGGATGCACCGAGCCAATGGCGCGGAACACAGTGCAACGTTCTAACATGTAATCAGCACTTAAATAGACAACTGCCTTCATGAGAGAGTCAGGAATCCTAACCTGAAAGAGTCATGATCGCAGCAGAAGAAGAAGAAACGTAGATAATTCTGACAATGTTTTTGGTAAAGTCAGATAATGAGAGAACTAGTCCAGATGAAACATTTCTGTCCTCAATTAGGACTTTTATCACCCGGTCTTCTCTCCCTTATACAGAGGATGTCTAATGTAAATCTTGATAATGGATATTTAGAAATGTTACTGCAACGGGAAGGGACAACTGGACCATACTGACATCATCATCAGGTCGCATGTCCTTTGCAGAACGTTGCATTCACCACAGCCCGTCTGAAAGAATCTTTGTCTCTGGCCAGATCTCCCACTGAACGTTGCATTCACCACAGCCTATCTGAAAAAATCTCTGTCTCTAGCCAGATCTCCCACTTTTTCTGTTGTTGTCTTCAAGGTCTCCTTGTTATCTTGAAACCATCTTCTTCTTGATCTACCTCTGATGCGTCGCCTATGAACAATGCCTTCCATTATTGTTCTTTCCAGCCTGCTGTGTCTTTTGACGTAGCCATAGTATTTTAATTTCCTCTGTAGAATGGAGTTTATAAACCAATTATTTTTATTGTTTAAATCTGTTATGTCTATAGTATGTCTTCACTGCTCTTTTTCATTATCCAAGGAATAAACAATACTGTCACAACTTAACCAATAGACATAAATGTTATACAAGTTTATGCACCAACAGCAGACAGTCTAGAGGAAACAATTGATAAATTTTACAACGAGTTAAATGAGGCACTTCATAAATGCAAACCACATGAAAACACCATAGTTCTAGGGGATTTTAACGCAAAAGTAGGAAAGGAAAGAGTTGAGGAAGTAGTTGGTCATTATGGCTTAGGCGAGAGGAATGAAAGAGGCGAGAAACGTATTGACTGGGCAAGAACACACAACATGATGATAGGAAACACCTGGTTTAAGCAACATCCAAGACGTCTGTGGACATGGAAAAGCCCAGGGGACAACGAATGTAATCAAATTGATTATATAATGATAAGCAATAGATTTAGAAACAGTCTGGTGTGTGTGAAAACTAGACCAGGGGCAGATTGCAATAGTGATCATGTACCAGTTGTGGGAAAGCTTAGAGTAAAATTAAAAACAACAAAACGAGCCCCAGTTAACATCAGGTTAAATTTAGATTTACTAAAATCAGACAGGAAGCTGCCAGACAAATATAAAATCACAATTCAGAACCGGTACAATGCAATAGAGAAGATACAAAGCATTGATGACCAGTGGGAAATGCTAAAAGAATCAAAGCAACAAACATCAAAAGAGTTCATACCACCAGTGAGGACAAATTCAAGAAAGAAATGGATAACAGATGACATTTTGCAGCTAATGGATACAAGAAGAAGAAATAAAGAAAATAAAGATGAGTATATGAGATTAAATTAAGAAATTGTAGTAAAATGCAATGAAGAAAAAGAAGCATTGCTAAATGAGAGATGCAAAGAGATTGAAATGTAACAAAAAGGAGATGCTAAAGCTATATACAAACAAATTGAGGAATTAACAGGAGGAAAAACGCAATAAAAAAATGGATGTCTAAGATCAAAGGAAGGATAACTGTTGATTGATCAAGAAAACATAAGGGAACAATGGACAGAATACATTAAAGATCTTTATAATGATGAACGAATGGAAGTAAATATTAAGGATAATGGAGAAGGACAAGAAATACTCAGAGAAGAAATGGAAGATGCCTTGCGCAATATGAAAGCAGGCAAAACTCCTGGACCAGATCATATAACTAAAGAAGAGATTGAAGCCATGGGTGATTTTGGAATAGAAATAATAACAAAAATATTGAATGATATCTACAACAGCTGATATATACCAGACGACATGCTCAAATCAATATCCATAGCCCTACCAAAGAAATCGGGTGCGATTGAATGCGATGATCATCGCACAATAAGCCTTATGAGTCATATGACTAAGATATTACTAAGAATCATCATGCGAAGAGTGCGAACCAAAATCAGTCCAGAAATTAGCGATGAACAGTGTGGTTTTGTTAGAGATAAAGGAACAAGCAATGCCATTTATATCATAAGATCTTTAGTAGAAAGAGCCATAGAGGTGAAAACAGATCTATACCTATGTTTCATAGATTACACCAAGGCATTTGACAAAGTAAAGCACCAAGAAATAATCAACATTTTAGAAAGCATAAACATAGACAGTAAAGATCTAAGAATAAAAAAGAACATGTACTGGCAACAAACAGCGGCCATAAGCAACTGGAAACCAATTGGGAATGTTTCAACAAATAAAACAGGGTGTTAGACAAGGTTGTGTACTGTCACCAGATTTGTTTAATATTTATAGTGAGATTATTTTAAGATCCATAAGGGGCATGCCTGGAATAACAATTGGAGGTCATAATATAAATAATCTAAGGTATGCTGATGATACAGTCTTAATCGCTAAGAGTGAAAATGAGTTACAAGAAATGTTGGACATTGTAGTGAAAGAAAGCAAAAAATAAAGGACTTAGCCTTAATAGCAAAAAGACAGAGGTAATGGTAACAACAAAGAAAAAGACATCACCTCAGTGCAAAATAAAGACAAGTGGAACAATATTAACACAGGTAAATGAATTTAAATATTTGGGAACTTTGTTAACCTCAGACGGAAGATGTACAAAAGAGGTGAGATGCAGAATGGCTCAAGCAAAAACAGCTTTCCAAAAAACGAGGAAGATACCGTGCAATCCATTTTTGACAATAGAAACAAGAAAAAGAGTTCTTAAATGTTACGTAGAGCCAGTCTTAACATATGGATGCGAATCATGCACAATAGGACAACAGACAAGAAAATCACTGAAGTCTGTAGAAATGTGGTTTTACAGAAGAATGTTGAGAGTACCATGGACAGCTAAGAAGAGTAATGAAGATGTTCTGAGAGAGGTCAAAGCAAAAAGAGAGCTAATTTCCAATATTAGGAAGAAACAATCATCATTTTTTTGGCCATGTAATGAGAAGAGAACAACTGGAATATATTGTAACAACTGGAAAAATTGAGGGACGAAGAGATAGAGGGAAGCAAAGAGAGAAAATAACAGACAGCTTAAGAGAATGGCTTGGCATAAGGTCAACAAAAGAAATGATAAATAGCTGTCGAGATCGAAAGTTGTGGAGAGACATGATCACCTAAGCCAGCAGGCCCGGTACTTGATGATGATGATGATGATGTCACAACTTGGAACATCTAGGAAAGAAGAGATAGTGACAAATAGACAAGAAAAGATACCAGTCAGCTTAAGATGTTGGTACAGTAGGAAGTCAACTTTTCAACAAACGTTAAGAGTTGTGAGGAGACAGGATCACCTACGCCAGGCAGACATGGTATTCATTGATAATAATTTGTAATGTTCTCATTGTACGACACAAATTCTGATTTGTTAGAAAACATGAAATAACGGACGCCTCTGTTACCGTTGTCTCCTCCATGACCTCAACAATATGATAGATTTCATTTCTTGCAACATTATTCTTCTCAAGCCTCTTTTCCGACCGCCTTCCCCTCCATCCAAAAAAAACCCAATAAGATAAAATGTCATTTTAAAGTTATATGCCACCAAGTGGGTACCCTGTGCTTCTACGTGCCACGGGCCACCTGCTACCTCTAAAGTCGTGGTTATGTCTTACGTGACTATTAGATCGCCACGCTGAGAGATGTGGGTGTATCAAGCAGGCTACAGTCTTCACGTAGCGATTGGTGTGTTGCAGGAGTGAACATTAAAAAAAACCCTCGGTCGAGTCTCGTGTCAAGATTTATCGTTCAAGCTCTGCTCGTTTTGGTGCTTGTGTTTAGAATGAGGTGACGACGGGGATGGAGTGCTTGCATAGAAGGGCAGAGTTCGTGGAGTCTGTGGTCTATGGGCGATATCCAGTGGAAGAGCAGATGCCGACTTGCTTCTCTGTAAGGCTGCATTAGCGTCGGTGACCGATGACAGGTACAACGTTGCCGGCCTGGAACTAGGACTGGCTGATGATATCACATGCATACCTTTGTGGCGGTACTTGCCCCTGTCTCTGCTGTCTCGAACTGATGCAGATTTTCGAACCAAACTGCAGCTCGGACTAGAACTGACCTCCGCCGATGCGAAGTCAGGCTCTCTTGTTGGTGACGATAAAACCGACGTCTGTAGCGTATTTGGTCTTCTGCTAGTTCTTCTGCTAAAGGAAGAACTCGTCTTTAAAGTTGACGGTCTGGGGTGAAAAGTTCCGTAAGACAAGAAGCTGTCAGCTGCAACCACAGACACTGGTGACTTGACGGTCTTTGCTGACCTCTCTGACGAGATGGAGGTGGTCCGGGACGCTGTGGCAGACATCTCACCGTCGGTTCTCTCGCTTCCACAGCAGGACACGTTGCTGCCGGGACTGGCGCTTCTAGAGTCACTCGGACCAGCCTGAGGCTCTAGAACAACCATCTCCTGGCTGTAACTCGACAAATTCATGGGCTCAGAGGAAGGCATGGAAGCCCTCAATCTTGGCCTAGCTGTACCATGAACTGATGAGTTGCCTGACAAGAGAGGGTGTGTGTTCGGTCCTCGCTGAAATGAAATTCGTTGAGACCAAGGCGTATCGACAGCGGTAGTTGATGAAGAATTTCCTTGCGTGGAGTGACTTTTTGGCGGGGGATTGAAGGAATGGCGTCTTTCCTTGTCTTCGTTGTGAAACTCTTGGAATGGAATAGTCAGAAATCTAGCAGTGGGCGATAATTCCTCGCTGACTGTGATTTTGGGAACTTTATGCTGAGTTCCTTCCCCTGCTCCAGAACTGCCGGGAGATAACCGAACGATGGGATTGAAAGAGTGTCGTCTTTCCGCTTGTTTGTTGTCGTGGCCGCTTTGATGGGCAGCAAAATTTGGGGCGGAGTGCACGTACTGAGAGGATGTCATGGTCCCTGAGTCAGAAGGTCGCCCCTCCATGTACGGATCATACCCAGGAATCTGTAAAAATCTAGAATTTTGTGGAGGTACATGCAGCGGCCTCATCTCCACGCCCTTGTCAATATGACCCTCGGGATTGATGGAATTCCTCCTATCCTCCTTACGACCAGTATACTCCGACTTCAAAGTATTGCTAACTCTAATAGGATTAAACGAGTGCCGTCTCTGCTCGTTAGGGTCGCTGACAAATATCTTGTCCTCTCTTCTGATTGGGAAGAAAGAATGTCTTCTAGCGCTAGCTGGTTGTGACGTCGCCTGGCCAGTTCTGTTCCCAAAGCTAAAAGGATTCACCGATGATCGTCTCCTGTCTCTAATCGTTTTCCGCTCCTCGCCAGTAATGAACTTGTCGCAGGTAGTGTACGGTACAAATGAGTTCCGTCTAATCCGATTGATTTCCGGACGGCTATCCGGTGACATCGGATCATTGACACCGTCTTGGCTTTCAGAAGCTTCTAGAAGCAACAGAAACTTCATCCGCCGTGTCCTCATGTCCCCACAGGCAAACGTTCCTCGCCGTTGGATGAGACGGGTTAGAGGGAAAGAACCGTACCCAGGTTGCGAGAGATCCTCAAAACTTCTGCGGTGGTCAGACGGCAGCGCTTTCACTGATGAGAATCGGCGCTGTTTCTGGGTGAAGAGGTCGGAGGAACCAGAGTTCCACTGAACTATCGACCTCAACATCATGGACTTCCGTCTTAACCTGGCCTCGTCCATTGTATAGTCGTAGCTCAGCGTTCTCGAGTCGACGATCTTTGCCCCAATGCGACCGGCGCGTCTCAGACTGGCCACTCGACGGATGTTGGGAAGGGAGGAGGTCTTCAGCCAGTTGTCCTCACTTCTCAGTCGCTGGATCCGCGCTTGGATCACGCTGTAGCTCTTATTGGGGATGGGGGGAGACGGGGTGTACCCTTCACACTCGATGTCGATCTGCTGCTCAAGCGTCAGGGAATCGGTAGTTTTCATGGGTAAGATGACGTCCGGGGGTAGTCGCCGCTGCTGCTCTGATTATCCAAAAATAGATTACGCTCGGCAGCTTTGGAATAAATTGTGACCAACGACTGTGCATAGCTCTTCTTCATCTCACCAACAATGACTTGGTACAACTCATTTTTGTCAAAGATGGCAGCCCTTTTATCGGGTACAAGGATTGCATACTTGTCTAAAATCTCGCAATAGAAAACGCAAGCTACTATCATGGCAAACATGCCAATAGCCATGACTACAGGGCCAATGTATGAGCAGATCCTCAAAGTGTAGAACTTGGAGCTAAAACTATCTGGATTGGATAGTGTTCCGTTGCTCAAATCTAAATATGAGATGTTTTGTGTCACGTGACTTGGGATGTAACCAATCACAGACATGCCTGCCCCAGCAGCTACTGCCAGGAGGCCCAGAACGATCGTGATGGTTGTCGGCAGTAGACAAGGCATCCGAACAACCTCCTTGACAGCCAGACGCCGTCGGTGTGGACCTCGCTTCTTGGACCTGCCTCCAAGACCCACAATCCGAACTCTGGCGTGTGAGACAAACATACCGCACACGTGACATCAGACTGGACATTTACACGTGCCGGACAAACAGGTCGCTCTCTCAGGAAAGCTTGGGAAGATTACAGCGGTTCTCAACTGCTGCTATATAGCTCCTTGATTTCAGTAAATGCAATTACTTTCAACTCTTCGCGGGTTGGGTGATCATCAAAAACTTTGGAGAACCTCTGTATCATCTTGTTATCAAGTTAATATTCAGGATAGATCCCTAAATGATCATTTTGATACCAAGTTAATATTCTGGACAGATCTCTAAATCGTCATCTTGATGCCAAGTTAATGTTCTGGACATATCTCTAAATCGTCATCTTGATGAAAAGTTAATGTTCTGGACAGATCTCTAAATCGTCATCTTGATGCCAAGTTAATGTTCTGGACATATCTCTAAATCGTCATCTTGATGAAAAGTTAATGTTCTGGACAGATCTCTAAATCGTCATCTTGATGCCAAGTTAATGTCCTAAATCTTTAAAGAATCATCTTGATGTCAAATTAACTGACTTCACCAACACCAAATGATCATCTTTTACTCAGAGCAATCACAAGTTCTTGTCATCTGTCAATCTGTTCTTCCTCTCAAGACAACCTGAAATAACAAAAAAAAATGTTTGTCAACAAAAAGAGAGTTATTGTTTCCATGTCACTCTTCTAGATATAAACACACACACACGTACACGCGCACACACACACACATCGGTTACTTCTCTTCCAGTTTATTTCCCAGCAGAGCGAGGGATAATTATAAAGCAGACACAAGTCTTTCTTTGAGGTGATAGACAGATAGATTGATAGAAATACAGACAGACCGATAGATTGATAGAAATACAGACAGACAGATAGATTGATAGAAATACAGACAGACAGATAGATTGATAGAAATACAGACAGACAGATAGATTGATAGAAATACAGACAGACAGATAGATTGATAGAAATACAGACAGACAGATAGATTGATAGAAATACAGACAGACAGATAGATTGATAGAAATACAGACAGACAGATAGATTGATAGAAATACAGACAGACAGATAAATTGATAGAAATACAGACAGACAGATAGATTGATAGAAATACAGACAGACAGATAGATTGATAGAAATACAGACAGACAGATAGATTGATAGAAATACAGACAGACAGATAGATTGATAGAAATACAGACAGACTGCAGATCGGAAGAGTGACAGACGATTGACATTCGCTAGCGACTGATTGACAGACTGAGATACAAACAGGCAACCATACATCAACAAGTAAAGGTTTCCTCCAACGACTTGCTAGAAGTATGGGCAATATCGTGTCAGTGACCACAGCCTTCCATGACCCCGACACATTTTTGGGTGATATGGTCGGTATAACGCCTGATCGAATTTAATTCTAAATTGGTTGGCGTAGGTGATTATGTCTCTCCACAACTTTCGATCTCGACAGTTATTTATCATTTCTGTTGTTCTGCCAAGCCATTCTCTTAAGCTGTCTGATATCTTTTCTCTTTGTTTTCCTCTATCTCTTCGTCCCTCAATTTTCCCAGTTGTTACAATATATTCCACCTGTTCCCTTCTTATTACATGAAAAAATGATGCCCAAAAAATGATGATGAGAAGAAAGTTTGTTTCTTCCTAATATTGGAAATTAGCTCTCTTTTTACTTTGACCTCTTTCAGAACGTTTTTGACCTCTTTCAGAACGTTGTCATTACTCTTCTTAGCTGTCCATGGTATTCTCAACATTCTTCTGTAAAACACATTTCTACAGACTCCAGTAATTTTCTTGCCTGTTGTCCTATTGTCCATGATTCACATCCATATAAGAACTATTATTCTTGTTTCTATTGTAAAAAATGGATTGCACATTATCTTCCTCATTTTTTTGGAAAGCTGCCTTTGCCTGAGCCATTCTGCATCTGACCTCTGTTGTACATCTTCCGTCTGAGGTTAACAAGGTTACCAAATATATGTATATATATAGACAAACACATACAAGCACACATAACGTTGTTGTTGTATTGTTGTTAGGTTCGTCATAACATCACACCGGAGGGACCCATGGGTGCACCGATACCCCCTCGAGAAAATCTGAGGAGAATCCTACCCACACTGCACGAACTCCGTAACACGGTAGGAGATCCTCGGTGTAAATAAGTTTCTGCTGACAATTTTGCCCGGGCAGCGGCCATATTTATGGTCCACACTCTTCGATTTTAACTGCCAAGGATCTTTAACGCGTGGGAGTGTACACAGAACCTCCTGTTTATTGCCGTTATCCAAGAGGGCTAGACATCGGATCTCTCTACCCAAAAGATCAAGGGGAGTGTATCACCATGAAGAAACCACGGATTAACTGCCCCTATTGCAAGAACCACCACCGTTCTGGTGGGCTCTGAACTTGGGTCCTTCATCTCGTGAGGTCGACGGCATAGCTCTGGAATTCCCAGCGCCCCCCCCCCCCCCCCATTTATAATGCTTGACAGACAAATAGGCTGACTGACATCTCAACTGACAGACTTATCGACTGACTGACTAGTTGAGAGACCGACATACTGACTGGCTGACAAACAATTTCACTCTGAGTGACCGAGTGGCAAGCAAACGTGCAGACAAACATACAGACAAACATACAGACAAACATACAGACAAACATACAGACAGGACGTGAACTTCCGGAATACGGTGGATAGGCGGCGGGAACAATTGAAGGCTATGCATGAAGAGTGTTCCTTGTTGCAGTTTCCTCATATTCCAAGTCCGGCTTGTTGCAGGAGCTACTGAGTTAAGTGCTCTGTGCATACCGTGAGCTGTGTGTCTCATCCGTTTTGATCATATTTTGATATTCCAATTGTTTACGATGAATAATGATATCGTATAACAGGGAACAGTTGGCTGTGTTCACTTTCTGCGCGGTTTCGCCTTATGTCTTTTGGCGTGTGCTGAGACTGCTACGATGGGGACTACAGTTACCTTTCTTTGTTTGGGAGATGAGATTCGGATGATTACGCTGGCACTGGCGGTTGAACAATTGTGGAATTTAATTCGTTTGCAGTGATACCGGGGCCTTCCATAACCAAATAACAAACAAACAAACATACAAACATACAGACAAACAGAAATACAAGCATACAGACAAACAGAAATACAATCATACAGCCTGACGGGAGATTTAAATTGTTCGGCTGTAGAACATGAGCAGAATTGTTACAGCAAAGTGTAATGTTATTGTAGAGGAGAATCTAGCAGTTGTATGTTGCTGCAAAGAAATACATAGGATACATGTGACTAATGATCTGTGATATAATGTATGTGTTCTAGTGAGTGAGTGCGTCGATGGGTGGGTGAGTGAGTGAAGGGGGTATCTGAGTGAATGGGTGTGTGAACGAGTGAGTGGATGGATGGGTAGTTTGGTGAGTGCGTGAGGAATGAATGGGTGGGTAAGTGGGTGGGTGAGTGAGTGGGTGTGTATGTGCGTGGGTGGATGCGTGGGTGAGTGAGTTAGCGAGTGTGTGGGTGGATTGGGGGGAGACGAGTTAGTGATTGGTTGGGTGGATGAGTGAGTAGTTAAATGGGCCTGTGAATGGGTGATATTTTGGATTGGCGAGAGTGAGTATAAATCAATTCAGTCAGGAAAGATGGACAATAGAAGAGAACGACAAAAGTAATGACAGAAACTGCCAAACACACATACACTCACGTACAAATACACATAGAAAGAGAAAGAGAGAGAGAGAGAGAGAGAGAGAGAGAGAGAGAGAGAGAGAGAGAGAGAGAGAGAGAGAGGAAGCTGAAGAAAGAGTATTAAAAAAACAAACTGTATTATGGTAATAAAACACAGATATTCATAAATCAAACGGAAAGAAGCCCAAGGTGCCCACAAAATCAAGCAGCTATTTTCTGTCTTCTCTCGGGCTGATTGTGGCTCACAATCCATGTCATCAGGATCGTCTGCAAATCAACCGCAGACATGTTCGCTTGTTATACCTGTCGTGTACATGCACAATATTATTTGTTAAAAGAAATTCGACAAAACAAAACAAAGAAAACACTAGTAAAATAAACAAAACAGAAATATGTATAACCTTTTGTTCTATGTTATGAGGGTAAAGAAAAGAACAAGTGCATTCTTTGTGTTTTGTACCTGATATAACTTTGCCGAAAAAGGTATTCGTCTCTCTATCAATTTCGCTGCTAGATACAATTTTAGGTTTATTTCATGTGTTTTCTTTTGCTCTACTAATATAGTATTTCAGCATCAAATACCATGCTTACTGGCGTCGGTGATCATGTCTTTCCACAAATTTCGATCTCGACAGTTATTTATCCTTTCCGTTATTGGATTTCTGCCAAATCATTCCCTTAAGCTGTCTGGTATCTTTTCTCTTTGCTTCCCTCTATCGCTTCGTCACTCAATTTTTCCAGTTACAATATATTCCAGCTGTCCCTTCTCATTACATGGCCAAAAAATGATGATTGTTAGAAGTTAGCTCTCTTTTTGTTTTGGCATTTTTCAGAACTTCTTCATTGCTCTTCTAAGCTGCCCATGGTATTCTCAACATTCTTATGTAAAACCATATTTCTATAGCCTCTTGGTCTGTTGTCCTATTGTCCATGAATCGCGTCCATATCTTAAGACTGGCTCTACATAAAATTTAAGTACTATTGTTTTCACAGTATCTTCCTCATTTTTTTAAAGCTACTTTTGCCTCACTTATTCTGCATCTCAACTTTTTTGTACATTTACCATCGCACCTCTGCTGTACATCTACCATATCACCTCTGTTGTGCATGTACCATCACACCTCAGTTGTACATCTACCATCTCACCTCTATTGTACATCTACTATCTCACCTCTTGTGTACATCTACCATCTCACATCTGTTGTATATCTACCATCTCATCTTTTTGCACATCTACCATCTCTCCTCTGTTGCACATCTACCATCTCACCTCTGTTGCACATCTACCATCTTACCTGCACACCATTTAATATTTTATTTCCGTGCTTATCTCAAAAGAAATGAAAAGTAAAGTAGTGCGCATGCGCAAGGGGGGTATTTCAAATGAAATATGTACTCATCAATTGCAACTGGTGCATGTTAAATATCTCTCCACTCTCTGGCCTCTTCTGAGGATATAGGGGTGGAAAGAGACCAGAACTAGATGCATTCTTTAATGGACACCCTGTGGAAAATAGTTAAGTTATTGATCCGTCTATATAGAACTCTAACGTAACATAACATTTTAATAATGCAAAGAATTTTATTAAAGGAATGTCTCATAGAAAGTTACGAATAGGTGGTGCTACAATAAAGAACGAAGCAAATTAGTAACGAATAATAGGTCCTTAGAAAGAGACACGAGATGTAGAGTGCTTCCGGGTACGGTTGCTATGGTGAATGAAAACAAACTGCTGTAAGCGATGGTAATAAAACTGGCGCAATGATTGGCTAAAGCATTTAGTTGAAACAAGATGATTGGTGGCCAGTAGAGAGTGGTCTATTTAAATGAACCAATTGAGAAGGTGACAGTGATTTGGGGGTGGGGGGTGGAAGGTGGGTGGGGTTTAACATTTACACCGCTAACGTGGAAACGTTGTGGACATCGGCATTATTGGAAAAAAATAGGTACATGACTGATGAGCTGATGAAGAAGGTAAATAACAGGAAGGAAGATCGTATTGCCCCACATCTCCGAAAGCTCTGGCCTAGTGAGTGCTTTTTAATATTATAATTTTGTTAAATTTAATTTTAATTAATTAATATATTATTTCTCCACGACAGTCACGTGATACCCTTTACTTACATTTTGTAGTGATTTTTGTACATCTGGGAGCCGCGATAGCTCAGTGGTTAGTGAAATGAACTACAAAGGACAAGAGGTAGGGTTCGATCCCAACCGACGGCTTCCAGGTTCACCCAGCCTAAAATGGGCACCGGTTTTTATCTGGGAAAGTAAAGCGGCACGGGCGTAATACCGACCACATTACCCCAGAAATCATGCGCCGAAGGTCTGTAAAACTGATGGTCAATATTACCATATTTCCCTATACGCCACTTGGCGGGACTACTTTACTTTTGTGTGCGTGTGTGTGTGCATATCTGTACTGTTTAGGCTCCTCTATGGGAAACATCAGGATTACAAACAAGAGGAAGACATTAAGAGACACTAAAAAGAACACTTTATAAGAGAAGCAAAGTTGGTAGGCATATACACATTATATAAGATCGACATCTCGCCCAGAATAGAGGTCGGTTCGGCAAAACACAGCAAGCCCTATGTGATGTCGAACGGTGGATCCAGAATAGAGATCGGTTCGAGAAAAACACAAAAAGCACTATGTGATGTCTAACGGTGGATCCAGAATAGAGATCGGTTCGAGAAAAACACAAAAAGCACTATGTGATGTCTAACGGCGCAGGAAGATTCCAGAATATATCTAGTACAAAAGTACATCTATGAAGTGTAGTACTTGTATCGTTTGTTTTGTACACGTATAACCGGAGAGCAATCAACATTATTCTGGCACATCATGAGAAGAGGAAAGTTGGAATACTTGGTTACAACTGGCAAAATAAAAGGAAAGAGAGATCGCGGACGACAGAGAGAGAAAATACTGGATAGCTTGGTGTCATGGCATGGAAAACAGTCAACAACAGAACTGAGACGATGCATTGTAGATAGAAGATTGTGGAGGGACATGATCGCCTACGATAACCGGTATGGCACATGATGATGATAACCGGAGACATTCGTTTGTATGTGTAATGTGTACTAGAACCCTATAGTGTGCCTGAACGTTGTATGACTATAATTATAGAACTTAGAACACATGTCCGTGGGTAAGCTACTTTTAAATAGACTATCTAATGTCAGCGGTACACAAAGAAATTAGATATAATCAGTTTATATTTAAAGTCAGCTTATTTCTTTTTGAGATTAGAAAAAAAACAGCTTTAAGTGGCTCAACAATTTCAGATACTGCTTACCTGTGATACATATCTGATACCTCTCTCTCTCTCTCTCTCTTTCTCTTTCTCTGTTTCTCTCTCTCTCTCTCTCTCTCTCTCTCTCTCTCTCTCTCTCTCTCTCTCTCTCATGTGCCATACCGGTTGGCGTAGGCGATCATGTTCCTCCACAATCTTCTACCTACAGTGCATCGTATCAGTTCTGTTGTTGACTGTTTTCCATGCCATGACACCAAGCTATCCAGTATTATCTCTCTTTGTCGTCTGCGATCTCTCTTTCCTTTTATTTCGCCAGTTGAACCAAGTATTCCAACTTTCCTCATCTCATGATGCGCTCGAAAAAATGTTGATTGTTTCTTTCTAATGTTTTTTAGGAGCTACCTTTTTGTGTTGGCCTTTTTGAGAATGGTTTTTTGGTCTTTTTAGCTGTCCAGCGAACTTTCAACATTCTTCTGAGAAATCCCATCTTTGTGTCCTTTAATGGTCTTCTCATATGTTACTGCACATTTACTGTCCATGATTCGCTTCCATAGATCAGAATCGGTTCTTTATAGCACTGATGAACTCTCTTTCTCGCTTCTATTGACATAGATTTGTTGCATACATTTTTTTTCTCATTTTCTGAAATGCTATTGTGTCATATTGTGAGCTATTCTGCTCTTTATTTCTGTGTTGCATCTTCCATCTGATGTTATTATTGTGCCCAAGTATTTGAAACGTTGCACTTGTTTCAGATTTGTCCTGTTTATTTTTATGCTGCATGATGGTGATGTTTATTTCTTCGATATAACCATTACTTCTGTTTTCTTAATATTCATACTGAGACCTTTCGTGTTGCATTCTTTTACTATTATGTCTATCATTTCTTGTAGTTCATTCTCTGTCTCTGCTATTATGTCTATCATTTCTTGTAGTTCATTCTCTGTCTCTGCTATTATGTCTATCATTTCTTGTAGTTCATTCTCTGTCTCTGCTATTATGTCTATCATTTCTTGTAGTTCATTCTCTGTCTCTGCTATTATGTCTATCATTTCTTGTAGTTCATTCTCTGTCTCTGCTATTATGTCTATCATTTCTTGTAGTTCATTCTCTGTCTCTGCTATTATGTCTATCATTTCTTGTAGTTCATTCTCTGTCTCTGCTATTATGACAGTGTTATCCGATACCAGCCAGAGATAAACATTAGTCAAAGGAAACCTCCATTAGATATTACGTATGTCAACCAAGAGATAAGTGAATAAATATAGAGTCCTGTCACTTCACGTGGTGTATAGGGAATATGGTGTTGGTGGCCATAATTTTTTATAGACCTTCATCACATGATTTTTTCGTGTAAGGTGGTCAGTATTACTCCAGTGCGCTTTACTTTGTCAGAAAAAATCAGGTACCCTTTAAAGCTTGGTGAACTCGGAAGCCGTCGATCAGGATTGAGGTCGACCTCCTGTACTTAGAAGCCCACTTCACTAACCATTGAGCTATCGACATGTGATTATCGATATTAGGTGATGTTGGAGAGAAACATAACGAAAATGTGAGCTTGAGATAAACATTAGGTAAATGTTGGAGAGAAACATATCAAAAATAATATGCCACGAATTATATAAAGTAATGTCAGCCTAAGAAAAAAACATTAGGTAAAGTCAGCTTAGGTTACACTATAACTAATATCAGCCTAAGGTAAACAAAAGTTAAGCTCAGATAAATTATACGTAATGTGAGGCTGAGATAAACATTAGCCAGAATCAGCCACACAGAATTGACAACACCAAATTTATTTTGTCTTATATCTATTTTAATTTGTTTTCTGTTTATCAGTTTAGTTTGGGGGGGGGGGTGTGTAAGGGGGTAGTCTAAAGGTACAACTTCGACCTAAGGAAGGACGCGGGTTCAAAACACGCCAGAAGTGGTTGTGATTTTTAAAAAAAATAGGAGCAATTAATCCGTGACTTGTTTGTGATGTTACCCTCCCCTGATCTTTTGGGTGGTGAGATCCGATGTCTAACCCTCTTGGATAACGGCAATAAACAGGAGGTTCTGTGTGAACTTTCACACGTTAAAGATCCTTGGCAGTTAAAATCGAAAAGAGTAGGCCATAAATATGACCGCTGCCCGGGCAAAATTGGCAGCAGAAACTTACCCATAGTTCCCAGGTCGTGCTACGGAGTTCGTGCGTGAGGGCCAGGATTCTTCTCGGATTTTCACGAGCGAGATATCGGAGCTCTTAATGATTCGTCTAGTGTGCAGTGATGAGGAGCTTAGTAATAACTATAACTATAACAGTAACTATAACTATAACAGCAGCTATAACTATAACAGCAACTATAACTATAACAGCAACTATAACTATAACAGCAGCTATAACTATAACAGCAACTATAACTTTAACAGCAACTATAACTATAACTATAACAGCAGCTATAACTATAACAGCAACTATAACTATAACAGCAACTATAACTATAACAGCAGCTATAGCTATAACAGCAACTATAACTATAACAGCAGCTATAACTATAACAGTAACTATAACTATAACAGCAACTATAACTATAACAGCAACTATAACTATAACAGCAGCTATAACTATAACAGCAGCTATAACTATAACAGCAACTATAACTATAACAGCAGCTATAACTATAACAGCAACTATAACTATAACAGCAGCTATAACTATAACAGCAACTATAACTATAACAGCAACTATAACTATAACAGCAACTATAACTATAACAGCAGCTATAACTATAACAGCAACTATAACTATAACAGCAGCTATAACTATAACAGCAACTATAACTATAACAGCAAATATAACTATAACAGCAACTATAACTATAACTATAACAGCAACTATAACTATAACAGCAACTATAACTATAACAGCAGCTATAAACATTAGTTGACGTCATTATGTTCATCACCATCATCGAGTGCCGTCTCCGCAACGAAGGTTGGCTACCATGGAGCGCCATTCTGCTGTCTCTTGCTTTGATGGTGCAGGCTGTCATAGACTGATTTGACCATCTGTTGATGTTACTCGTCCATGTTAGTCTTGGTCTGCCTCTGCCTCTTTTACCTTGTATTTTCCCCTCCATGATTACTTTTAGTAAGCTGTTGTGTTTTCTAACGTGGCCTAAAAATCGCATTTGTCTTGTTTGAATTGTGTTTAGTAGTTCTCTTTTCATTTTTAGATGTTTTAAGAGTTCATCGTTTGTTTTCTTTTCCTTCCATCCAATTCTACCTATTCTTCTATATATGCACATTTCAAAGGCTTACATTTCAAAGGCTTCAATTCTCTGTTCTGTTTTCTTGTCTATTTTCCATGTTTCTGCACCATCATTATGTTAGAGACCAATTACAATTCGCTCGTCTAGACATAATGCAATAACAATGCCTTCTGAGACTACAACTACAAATAAAGGACCGGAGAGAGAAGCCTGGAGCTGGTTCGTTGGAGATAACCGTGTCACTTGCCACTGTAAGACGAACTAGGACGAGCATTGAAAACGATCCAAACGGTAACTGACAGCATGACATCACACGGAGAGCCATAAGTCAGCCAGCACTCTAGGGATTCCTATAATCGTGGAAGCAATTGTGTGACTGCGCATTAAACGAGGCTGGTTGCGAGGGCGTGTGGCCCGTCTTATTGATTGTTTGTCTTGTTGACGTTTCCACTTTTGATGTGCGCGGTCACAGATGAATATTGCTATTATCGGCACGGCTCTCAGCGAATCCATAAAAACTGGATTTCCACTCCTGACCAGATCGCTCTTTATCTGTTTTTTTTTTAAATCTGATGACGTCTGTTTTTGTCATAAATAGAGAGAGAGAGAGAGAGAGAGAGAGAGAGAGAGAGAGAGAGAGAGAGAGAGAGAGAAACAGAAATGTCAACACGAATGTGTCATTTATTTCTATTTTATTTTGTTTTCTGTTTATCAACTTAGTTGGGTTGATTAACTCATTAAAATCACTGGAATCTGATGAAATGTGGTTTTACAGAAGAATGTTGAGAATACCATAGACAGCTAAAGAAGAGTAATGAAAATGTTCTGAAAGAGGTCAAAGCAAAAAGAGAGCTAATTTCCAATATTAGGAAGAAACAATCATAATTTTGTGACCATGTAATGAGAAGAGAACAACTGGGATATATCGTGACAACTGGAAAAATTGAAGGACGAAGAGATGGAGGGAAGCAAAGAGAGAAAATACCAGACAGCTTAAGAGAATGGCTTGGCAGAAGGTCAACAACAGAATTCATAAATAAATGTCGAGATCAAAAGTTGTGGAGAGACATGATCACCTACGCCAGCAGGCCCGATACTTGATGATGATGATGATGATGCGATGATTAATTGATATTGTTCTTCCGTGGAGTCTATCACTTTACGTCTATCACTTTATGTCTACCACTTTATGTCTATCACTTTATGTCTACCACTTTATGTCTATCACTTTATGTCTATCACTTTATGTCCATCACTTTATGTCTATCACTTTATGTCTATCACTTTATGTCTACCACTTTATGTCTATCACTTTATGTCTATCACTTTATGTCTACCACTTTATGTCTATCACTTTATGTCTATCACTTTATGTCTATCACTTTATGTCTATCACTTTATGTCTACCACTTTATGTCTATCACTTTATGTCTATCACTTTATGTCTATCACTTTATGTCTACCACTTTATGTCTATCACTTTATGTCTATCACTTTATGTCTACCACTTTATGTCTATCACTTTATGTCTACCACTTTATGTCTACCACTTTATGTTTATCACTTTATGTCCATCACTTTATGTCTACCACTTTATGTCTATCACTTTATGTCCATCACTTTATGTCTACCACTTTATGTCTATCACTTTATGTCTATCACTTTATGTCTATCACTTTACGTCTATCACTTTATGTCTATCACTTTATGTCTACCACTTTATGTCTATCACTTTATGTCTATCACTTTATGTCTATCACTTTACGTCTATCACTTTATGTCTATCACTTTATGTCTACCACTTTATGTCTATCACTTTATGTCTACCACTTTATGTCCATCACTTTATGTCTATCACTTTATGTCTACCACTTTATGTCTACCACTTTATGTTTATCACTTTATGTCCATCACTTTATGTCCATCACTTTATGTCTACCACTTTATGTCTATCACTTTATGTTCATCACTTTATGTCTACCACTTTATGTCTAATACTTTATGTCTATCACTTTATGTCCATCACTTTATGTCTACCACTTTATGTCTACCACTTTATGTTTATCACTTTATGTCCATCACTTTATGTCCATCACTTTATGTCCATCACTTTATGTCCATCACTTTATGTCCATCACTTTATGTCCATCACTTTATGTCTATCACTTTATGTCTATCACTTTATGTCCATCACTTTATGTCCATCACTTTATGTCTTCCACTTTATGTCCATCACTTTATGTCTACCACTTTATGTCCATCACTTTATGTCTATCACTTTATGTCTATCACTTTATGTCTATCACTTTATGCCCATCACTTTATGTCCATCACTTTATGTCCATCACTTTATGTCTACCAATTTATGTCCATCACTTTATGTCCATCACTTTATGTCTACCACTTTATGTCCATCACTTTATGTCTATCACTTTATGTCCATCACTTTATGTCTATCACTTTATGTCTACCACTTTATGTCCATCACTTTATGTCCATCACTTTATGTCTATCACTTTATGTCCATCACTTTATGTCCATCACTTTATGTCTATCACTTTATGTCCATCACTTTATGTCCATCACTTTATGTCCATCACTTTATGTCTATCACTTTATGTCTATCACTTTATGTCCATCACTTTATGTCCATCACTTTATGTCTATCACTTTATGTCTACCACTTTATGTCTATCACTTTATGTCCATCACTTTATGTCTACCACTTTATGTCCATCACTTTATGTCCATCACTTTATGTCCATCACTTTATGTCTATCACTTTATGTCCATCACTTTATGTCCATCCCTTTATGTCTACCACTTTATGTCTATCATTTTATGTCCATCACTTTATGTCTACCACTTTATGTCTATCACTTTATGTCCATCACTTTATGTCTACCACTTTATGTCTATCACTTTATGTCTATCATTTTATGTCCATCACTTTATGTCCATCCCTTTATGTCCATCACTTTATGTCTACCACTTTATGTCTATCACTTTATGTTCCTCACTATAGGTAGTCTAAGAAATAACAATATTCTCTTCTTCCTCTTTCTTTCAACTCCCTGTGGAGCATAGGTCTTCAACAAACAATTTCCAAGCTGTCCTGTTTCTTGCCATTTTTTTAAGATCATTCCATATCTTCGCCAACATTTCCATCTCGGCAATTCCATCTGGCTTCTCATCTTGTCTCTTCCCCGGGGATTTCCAAAAAAGGGTCTGTTGTGTAATACTCTCAGTTGACTTTCACAATGGTGTCCTATTCAGCATCTTCGTTGGATATCTTTATCCACTGGTATTTTACTGGTACATTTCCATAATTCTATGTTAGTGATTTTGTCCAGCCATTTCCATCCTTTTATTCTGCGTAATCATCCATTAATGAAAGTCTGTATTATCGTGATTCCCATTTTTGTTGTTTTCCATGTTTTACATCCATATAACAGAACTCATCTAACACTGGAGTTGAACATTTTTACTTTTGTATTTAAGAATTTTTCTTTGGACTTCCATGTATGTGCTAGTGTAAAGGAGGCCTCTCTTGCTTTTTGTATCCTTTTATGTTATCATTCTTTATTTTCCTTCTTTGCCTATATTGCTGCCTATATATATACATATATATATATATATATGTGTGTGTGTGTAAATATATATTTTTATACACACACACACACACACACACACACACACACACACACACACACACACACACACACACACACACACACACACACACACACACACACACACACACACACACACACACACACACACACACACACACACACACACACACACACACACACACACACACACACACACACACACACACACACACACACACACACATATATAAAGATTTTACGTCTAGAGGTATTTCTCCTACAGTTATTTGGTTATTGCAAACTGCATTAGTTCTCATAATTTGTTTTCTACTTCTATTTATTTTCCGTCCCAGCTGTTGTGTTCTCTCGTCATGTATGTTCATTTTAACTTGTAACTGTTGATAATTATTGTGATAGTAGAGCTACATCATCAAACAAAGTTTAAGTCATTCACTTGCTTGGTCAGTGACCACTGGATTTGATTTGTGTTGTTTTGCGTTATTCTCATAATACAATCTATGGAAATGGGAAAGGGAAATGGAGATAGAATGCATCCCTGCTTTACTCCTGTTCTTATTTCAATTGATCTTGTCAGCTGAACTTCATTGGCTAAAATAATAAGTTTCATTTTTTGTTTCGTAGAAAAGTCGGAAGTGGTGTTCAAAAACGTATAGAACAGTCACAGAGTGGAGATGAAACATACAGGAAAGTCATAGAGTGGAGATGAAACATACAGGAAAGGCATAGAGTGGAGATGAAACATACAGGAAAGTCATAGAGTGGAGATGAAACATACAGGAAAGTCATAGAGTGGAGATGAAACATACAGGAAAGTCATAGAGTGGAGATGAAACATACAGGAAAGTCATAGAGTGGAGATGAAACATACAGGAAAGTCATAGAGTGGAGATGAAACATACAGGAAAGTCATAGAGTGGAGATGAAACATACAGGAAGGTCATAGAGTGGAGATGAAACATACAGGAAAGTCATAGAGTGGAGATGAAACATACAGGAAAGTCATAGAGTGGAGATGAAACATACAGGAAAGTCTTAGAGTGGAGATGAAACATACAGGAAAGTCATAGAGTGGAGATGAAACATACAGGAAAGTCATAGAGTGGAGATGAAACATACAGGAAAGTCATAGAGTGGAGATGAAACATACAGGAAAGTCATAGAGTGGAGATGAAACTTTCAGGAAAGTCATAGAGTGGAGATGAAACATACAGGAAAGTCATAGGGTGAAGATGAAACATACAGGAAAGTCATAGAGTGGAGATGAAACATACAGGAAAGTCATATAGTGAAGATGAAACATACAGGAAAGTCATAGAGTGGAGATGAAACATACAGGAAAGTCATAGAATGGAGATGAAACATACAGGAAAGTCACAGAGTGGAAATGATACATACAGGATAGTCATAGAATGGAGATGAAACATACAGGAAAGTCATAGAGTGGAGATGAAACATACAGGAAAATCATAGAGTGAAGATGAAACATACAGAAAAGTCATAGAGTGGAGATGAAACATACAGGAAAGTCATAGAGTGGAGATGAAACATACAGGAAAGTCATAGAGTGGAGATGAAACCAATGTTTGAAACCTGTTCCTGGCATGATATCATTCCTCACTGTGTGTTTATCATTTTGAAGGTTAGGCAATAAGTTTTAGAAAGTAAAATAAATGTTGCCTTTATAACATGTGCTTTTGTAGGTGGCTGAATAAATGTTGCCTTTATAACGTGTGCTTTTGTAGGTGGCTGAATAAATGTTGCCTTTATAACATGTGCTTTTGTAGGTGGCTGAATAAATGTTGCCTTTATAACGTGTGCTTTTGTAGCTGGCTGAATAAATGTTGCCTTTATAACATGTGCTTTTGTTGGTGGCTAAATAAATGTTGCCTTTATAACATGTGCTTTTGTAGGTGGCTAAATAAATGTTGCCTTTATAACATGTGCTTTTGTAGGTGGCTAAATAAATGTTGCCTTTATAACATGTGCTTTTGTAGGTGGCAGAATAAATGTTGCCTTTATAACATGTGCTTTTGTAGGTGGCTAAATAAATGTTGCCTTTATAACCTATACTTTTGTAGGCGGCAGAATAAATGTTGCCTTTATAACATGTGCTTTTGTAGGTGGCAGAATAAATGTTGCCTTTATAACATGTGCTTTTGTTGGTGGCTAAATAAATGTTGCCTTTATAATATGTGCTTTTGTAGGTGGCTGAATAATTCTTGCCTTTATAACATGTGCTTTTGTTGGTGGCTAAATAAATGTTGCCTTTATAACATGTGCTTTTGTAGGTGGCTAAATAAATGTTGCCTTTATAACATGTGATTTTTAGGTGGCTAAATAAATGTTGCCTTTATAACATGTGATTTTGTTGCTGGGTGTTTACTATTGGTATGCATGTAGTCATGTGTAACATGTAATCATGTGCAACTTGTAATCGTGTGCAACCTGTAATCACATATAACCTGTATTCATGTAGCCTCTTAACACGTGTAACCAGTAATAGCGTAAACTGTAATCATGTGCAACCTGTAATCGTGTGCAGCCTGCAATCATGAGTATCCTGTAATCACGTGTAACCTGTAATCATGTGTAACCTGTAATCAGGTGTATCATGTAGTCATGTTTAACCTTTCAATCAATGATCGAACAACTTGAACGACAGGAAGTTATTTATACAGACATCGTAACACGAGACCATCAGAAGTAGTCTCCTCTTGTATGTTTTCTAGCCTATACAGACATTGTAACACGAGACCATCAGAAGTAGTCTCCTCTAGTATGTTTTCTAGCCTATACAGACATTGTAACACGAGACCATCAGAAGTAGTCTCCTCTAGTATGTTTTCTAGCCTATAGAGACATTGTAACACGAGACCATCAGAAGTAGTCTCCTCTTGTATGTTTTCTAGCCTATAGAGACATCGTAACACGAGACCATCAGAAGTAGTCTCCTCTTGTATGTTTTCTAGCCTATACAGACATTGTAACACGAGACCATCAGAAGTAGTCTCCTCTAGTATGTTTTCTAGCCTATAGAGACATTGTAACACGAGACCATCAGAAGTAGTCTCCTCTTGTATGTTTTCTAGCCTATAGAGACATTGTAACACGAGACCATCAGAAGTAGTCTCCTCTAGTATGTTTTCTAGCCTATAGAGACATTGTAACACGAGACCATCAGAAGTAGTCTCCTCTAGTATGTTTTCTAGCCTATAGAGACATTGTAACACGAGACCATCAGAAGTAGTCTCCTCTAGTATGTTTTCTAGCCTATAGAGACATTGTAACACGAGACCATCAGAAGTAGTCTCCTCTTGTATGTTTTCTAGCCTATAGAGACATTGTAACACGAGACCATCAGAAGTAGTCTCCTCTTTTATGTTTTCTAGCCTATAGAGACATTGTAACACGAGACCATCAGAAGTAGTCTCCTCTTGTATGTTTTCTAGCCTATAGAGACATTGTAACACGAGACCATCAGAAGTAGTCTCCTCTAGTATGTTTTCTAGCCTATAGAGACATTGTAACACGAGACCATCAGAAGTAGTCTCCTCTTGTATGTTTTCTAGCCTATAGAGACATTGTAACACGAGACCATCAGAAGTAGTCTCCTCTTGTATGTTTTCTAGCCTATAGAGACATTGTAACACGAGACCATCAGAAGTAGTCTCCTCTAGTATGTTTTCTAGCCTATAGAGACATTGTAACACGAGACCATCAGAAGTAGTCTCCTCTAGTATGTTTTCTAGCCTATAGAGACATTGTAACACGAGACCATCAGAAGTAGTATCCTCTAGTATGTTTTCTAGCCTATAGAGACATTGTAACACGAGACCATCAGAAGTAGTCTCCTCTAGTATGTTTTCCAGCCTATAGAGACATTGTAACACGAGACCATCAGAAGTAGTCTCCTCTAGTATGTTTTCTAGTCTATAGAGACATTGTAACACGAGACCATCAGAAGTAGTCTCCTCTAGTATGTTTTCTAGCCTATAGAGACATTGTAACACGAGACCATCAGAAGTAGTCTCCTCTTGTATGTTTTCTAGCCTATAGAGACATTGTAACACGAGACCATCAGAAGTAGTCTCCTCTAGTATGTTTTCTAGCCTATAGAGACATTGTAACACGAGACCATCAGAAGTAGTCTCCTCTAGTATGTTTTCTAGCCTATAGAGACATTGTAACACGAGACCATCAGAAGTAGTCTCCTCTAGTATGTTTTCTAGCCTATAGAGACATTGTAACACGAGACCATCAGAAGTAGTCTCCTCTAGTATGTTTTCTAGCCTATAGAGACATTGTAACACGAGACCATCAGAAGTAGTCTCCTCTAGTATGTTTTCTAGCCTATAGAGACATTGTAACACGAGACCATCAGAAGTAGTCTCCTCTAGTATGTTTTCTAGCCTATAGAGACATTGTAACACGAGACCATCAGAAGTAGTCTCCTCTAGTATGTTTTCTAGCCTATAGAGACATTGTAACACGAGACCATCAGAATTAGTCTCCTCTAGTATGTTTTCTAGCCTATAGAGACATTGTAACACGAGACAATCAGAAGTAGTCTCCTCTTGTATGTTTTCTAGCCTATAGAGACATTGTAACACGAGACCATCAGAAGTAGTCTCCTCTAGTATGTTTTCTAGCCTATAGAGACATTGTAACACGAGACCATCAGAAGTAGTCTCCTCTAGTATGTTTTCTAGCCTATAGAGACATTGTAACACGAGACCATCAGAATTAGTCTCCTCTAGTATGTTTTCTAGCCTATAGAGACATTGTAACACGAGACCATCAGAAGTAGTCTCCTCTTGTATGTTTTCTAGCCTATAGAGACATTGTAACACGAGACCATCAGAAGTAGTCTCCTCTAGTATGTATTCTAGCCTATAGAGACATTGTAACACGAGACCATCAGAAGTAGTCTCCTCTAGTATGTTTTCTAGCCTATAGAGACATTGTAACACGAGACCATCAGAAGTAGTCTCCTCTAGTATGTTTTCTAGCCTATAGAGACATTGTAACACGAGACCATCAGAAGTAGTCTCCTCTAGTATGTTTTCTAGCCTATAGAGACATTGTAACACGAGACCATCAGAAGTAGTCTCCTCTAGTATGTTTTCTAGCCTATAGAGACATTGTAACACGAGACCATCAGAAGTAGTCTCCTCTTGTATGTTTTCTAGCCTATAGAGACATTGTAACACGAGACCATCAGAAGTAGTCTCCTCTAGTATGTTTTCTAGCCTATAGAGACATTGTAACACGAGACCATCAGAAGTAGTCTCCTCTAGTATGTTTTCTAGCCTATAGAGACATTGTAACACGAGACCATCAGAAGTAGTCTCCTCTAGTATGTTTTCTAGCCTATAGAGACATTGTAACACGAGACCATCAGAAGTAGTCTCCTCTTGTATGTATTCTAGCCTATAGAGACATTGTAACACGAGACCATCAGAAGTAGTCTCCTCTAGTATGTTTTCTAGCCTATAGAGACATTGTAACACGAGACCATCAGAAGTAGTCTCCTCTTGTATGTTTTCTAGCCTATAGAGACATTGTAACACGAGACCATCAGAAGTAGTCTCCTCTTGTATGTTTTCTAGCCTATAGAGACATTGTAACACGAGACCATCAGAAGTAGTCTCCTCTTGTATGTTTTCTAGCCTATAGAGACATTGTAACACGAGACCATCAGAAGTAGTCTCCTCTAGTATGTTTTCTAGCCTATAGAGACATTGTAACACGAGACCATCAGAAGTAGTCTCCTCTAGTATGTTTTCTAGCCTATAGAGACATTGAAACACGAGACCATCAGAAGTAGTCTCCTCTAGTATGTTTTCTAGCCTATAGAGACATTGTAACACGAGACCATCAGAAGTAGTCTCCTCTAGTATGTTTTCTAGCCTATAGAGACATTGTAACACGAGACCATCAGAAGTAGTCTCCTCTAGTATGTTTTCTAGCCTATAGAGACATTGTAACACGAGACCATCAGAAGTAGTCTCCTCTAGTATGTTTTCTAGCCTATAGAGACATTGTAACACGAGACCATCAGAATTAGTCTCCTCTAGTATGTTTTCTAGCCTATAGAGACATTGTAACACGAGACCATCAGAAGTAGTCTCCTCTAGTATGTTTTCTAGCCTATAGAGACATTGTAACACGAGACCATCAGAAGTAGTCTCCTCTAGTATGTTTTCTAGCCTATAGAGACATTGTAACACGAGACCATCAGAAGTAGTCTCCTCTAGTATGTTTTCTAGCCTATAGAGACATTGTAACACGAGACTATCAGAAGTAGTCTCCTCTTGTATGTTTTCTAGCCTATAGAGACATTGTAACACGAGACCATCAGAAGTAGTCTCCTCTAGTATGTTTTCTAGCCTATAGAGACATTGTAACACGAGACCATCAGAAGTAGTCTCCTCTAGTATGTTTTCTATCCTATAGAGACATTGTAACACGAGACCATCAGAAGTAGTCTCCTCTAGTATGTTTTCTAGCCTATAGAGACATTGTAACACGAGACCATCAGAAGTAGTCTCCTCTAGTATGTTTTCTAGCCTATAGAGACATTGTAACACGAGACCATCAGAAGTAGTCTCCTCTTGTATGTATTCTAGCCTATAGAGACATTGTAACACGAGACCATCAGAAGTAGTCTCCTCTAGTATGTTTTCTAGCCTATAGAGACATTGTAACACGAGACCATCAGAAGTAGTCTCCTCTAGTATGTTTTCTAGCCTATAGAGACATTGTAACACGAGACCATCAGAAGTAGTCTCCTCTAGTATGTTTTCTAGCCTATAGAGACATTGTAACACGAGACCATCAGAAGTAGTCTCCTCTTGTATGTTTTCTAGCCTATAGAGACATTGTAACACGAGACCATCAGAAGTAGTCTCCTCTAGTATGTTTTCTAGCCTATAGAGACATTGTAACACGAGACCATCAGAAGTAGTCTCCTCTAGTATGTTTTCTAGCCTATAGAGACATTGTAACACGAGACCATCAGAAGTAGTCTCCTCTAGTATGTTTTCTAGCCTATAGAGACATTGTAACACGAGACCATCAGAAGTAGTCTCCTCTAGTATGTTTTCTAGCCTATAGAGACATTGTAACACGAGACCATCAGAAGTAGTCTCCTCTAGTATGTTTTCTAGCCTATAGAGACATTGAAACACGAGACCATCAGAAGTAGTCTCCTCTAGTATGTTTTCTAGCCTATAGAGACATTGTAACACGAGACCATCAGAAGTAGTCTCCTCTAGTATGTTTTCTAGCCTATAGAGACATTGTAACACGAGACCATCAGAAGTAGTCTCCTCTAGTATGTTTTCTAGCCTATAGAGACATTGTAACACGAGACCATCAGAAGTAGTCTCCTCTAGTATGTTTTCTAGCCTATAGAGACATTGTAACACGAGACCATCAGAAGTAGTCTCCTCTAGTATGTTTTCTAGCCTATAGAGACATTGTAACACGAGACCATCAGAAGTAGTCTCCTCTAGTATGTTTTCTAGCCTATAGAGACATTGTAACACGAGACCATCAGAAGTAGTCTCCTCTAGTATGTTTTCTAGCCTATAGAGACATTGAAACACGAGACCATCAGAAGTAGTCTCCTCTAGTATGTTTTCTAGCCTATAGAGACATTGTAACACGAGACCATCAGAAGTAGTCTCCTCTAGTATGTTTTCTAGCCTATAGAGACATTGTAACACGAGACCATCAGAAGTAGTCTCCTCTAGTATGTTTTCTAGCCTATAGAGACATTGTAACACGAGACCATCAGAAGTAGTCTCCTCTAGTATGTTTTCTAGCCTATAGAGACATTGTAACACGAGACCATCAGAAGTAGTCTCCTCTAGTATGTTTTCTAGCCTATAGAGACATTGTAACACGAGACCATCAGAAGTAGTCTCCTCTAGTATGTTTTCTAGCCTATAGAGACATTGTAACACGAGACCATCAGAAGTAGTCTCCTCTAGTATGTTTTCTAGCCTATAGAGACATTGTAACACGAGACCATCAGAAGTAGTCTCCTCTAGTATGTTTTCTAGCCTATAGAGACATTGTAACACGAGACCATCAGAATTAGTCTCCTCTAGTATGTTTTCTAGCCTATAGAGACATTGTAACACGAGACCATCAGAAGTAGTCTCCTCTAGTATGTTTTCTAGCCTATAGAGACATTGTAACACGAGACCATCAGAAGTAGTCTCCTCTAGTATGTTTTCTAGCCTATAGAGACATTGTAACACGAGACCATCAGAAGTAGTCTCCTCTAGTATGTTTTCTAGCCTATAGAGACATTGTAACACGAGACCATCAGAAGTAGTCTCCTCTTGTATGTTTTCTAGCCTATAGAGACATTGTAACACGAGACCATCAGAAGTAGTCTCCTCTTGTATGTTTTCTAGCCTATAGAGACATTGTAACACGAGACCATCAGAAGTAGTCTCCTCTAGTATGTTTTCTATCCTATAGAGACATTGTAACACGAGACCATCAGAAGTAGTCTCCTCTAGTATGTTTTCTAGCCTATAGAGACATTGTAACACGAGACCATCAGAAGTAGTCTCCTCTAGTATGTTTTCTAGCCTATAGAGACATTGTAACACGAGACCATCAGAAGTAGTCTCCTCTTGTATGTATTCTAGCCTATAGAGACATTGTAACACGAGACCATCAGAAGTAGTCTCCTCTAGTATGTTTTCTAGCCTATAGAGACATTGTAACACGAGACCATCAGAAGTAGTCTCCTCTAGTATGTTTTCTAGCCTATAGAGACATTGTAACACGAGACCATCAGAAGTAGTCTCCTCTAGTATGTTTTCTAGCCTATAGAGACATTGTAACACGAGACCATCAGAAGTAGTCTCCTCTTGTATGTTTTCTAGCCTATAGAGACATTGTAACACGAGACCATCAGAAGTAGTCTCCTCTTGTATGTATTCTAGCCTATATAGAATATACTATCCGGGGAGGAGGAGGGGGGGGAACTGAGTGGTCTAGGGGTAAGTCGTTGGCTTCTTGACAAAAAGGTCCCGAGTTCGATTCCCACCATAGACAGTGCTTTAAAAAAAAAAAATTATTTCCATGGCCTCCACCTGGCACACCTGTCCTTATCTGTCTGTGGTGAGATTCGATGTCTAGAATTCCCAGAAAACGGCAAAAAAAAAGCAGGAAGTTAAAGGTGTGTATCACTCACATTAAAGAAACCGTGGCAGTTGCAAATCGAAAAGAGTAGGACAAAAATAGCCACTGTCTGGGCAAAATTGATAGGGAAGACACCCACCCCATGCCGTTGTTCTATAGGGTATACAAGTACTCCAACAACAACATACCAACACAGCCAAGTGCCGTTGTTCTATAGGGTATACAAGCACTTCAACAACAACATACTAATACAACCAAGTGCCGTTGTTCTATAGGGTATACAAGCACTTCAACAACAACATACTAATACAACCAAGTGCCGTTGTTCTATAGGGTATACAAGCACTTCAACAACAACATACCAACACAACGAAGTGCCGCTGTTCTATAGGGTATACAAGCACTTCAACAATAACATACTAATACAACCAAGTGCCGTTGTTCTATAGGGTATACAAGCACTTCAACAACAACATACCAACACAACCAAGTGCCGTTGTTCTATAGGGTATACAAGCACTTCAACAACAACATACCAACACAACCAAGTGCCGTTGTTCTATACGGTATACAAGCACTTCAACAACAACATACCAACACAACCAAGTGCCGTTGTTCTATACGGTATACAAGCACTTCAACAACAACATACCAACACAACCAAGTGCCGTTGTTCTATACGGTATACAAGCACTTCAACAACAACATACCAACACAACCAAGTGCCGCTTTTCTATACGGTATACAAGCACTTCAACAACAACATACCAACATAACCAAGTGCCGTTGTTCTATACGGTATACAAGCACTTCAACAACAACATACCAACACAACGAAGTGCCGCTGTTCTATAGGGTATACAAGCACTTCAACAACAACATACCAACACAACGAAGTGCCGCTGTTCTATAGGGTATACAAGCACTTCAACAACAACATACCAACACAACGAAGTGCCGCTGTTCTATAGGGTATACAAGCACTTCAACAACAACATACCAACACAACCAAGTGCCGCTGTTCTATAGGGTATACAAACACCTCAACAACAACATACCAACACAACCAAATGCCGCTGTTCTATAGGGTAAGAGGAGACTATCCTGATCGGCCAACATAAACAATCAATAAATACATTTGTGTACAATTTGTCCCAAATCACACGCTAATTGGAAAACATATACCTGTGAGCATATGAGGCACGAACATTAACGACATAGACTTCTACCACTCTCCCCTCTTTCAAATTAGCTGTCACATTTGATGTGTACATTAATTCACGTGCTTAATGTGAAATCAATGTGTTGCCATTTAAATCACGTTTTGTTAATTCAACATGAGGCTTGTACGAGAGGTCAACACGACACTAGTATCCTTTTGTCCTTAGACTGGTGTGTACTTTGAAGTATTTGGATTTCAAATGAGATTCATTCATACCTCATAAAGGAGATGAAATACATGTGTAGGTTGGTGTTTGTCTGTGTATGTGTGTATCTATATGAGCATACGCGCGTGTTTAGATGTTTCAGTGCAAAATGGCGCTTGGAAACATGTTCTTTACTATCTATAAAGTATATATCTCTTTTATCTTCTCGATGCAAGACGCCGGTCTCAAGACAGAGAGGTTGTGAGATCAAATCCCAGCTGCACCAGTTGAGATTTTTATTTATGATTTCTCTCTGCTACAGGCACCCCTGGTCTTAGCAGCGAGGCCCGGCTTGAAGCCTCAGTTACTCATCAACAGGGAAAACAAATATATGAGTACCTCCAAAGTTATCGAACACAAAAACAAACCAAAAAATGTTCTGTCGGCTGAATCCGATTATATGGGAAGAATTCAATGATGTGACCGTGTCGTATGTTTCTGTGATACTCGTAGTCAGGTTGGAATGTATGACACGATTATATGTGATAATCAAGATTAGATCATGTCGTAGGAATGTATGACACGATAATATGTGATAAGCAAGATTAGATCATGTCGCAGGAATGTATGACACGATCATATGTGATAAGGGGTTAAGGCAAAGAAATGCAAGTGAATGCATAAAAATGCGAAGCTTCAGTAAAGCTGAATGCATTTTTTGGTTCCTGCTGAAGGCCTATTGAGCCGAAACGTCGTTCGAATCTGTGTCGTCTACTAATCACGTAAAGCTTCTAACATACCATTTTTTCTTCTTTTTTTTCAATTTTTCCTCATATGTGATAAGCAAGATTAGATCATGTCGTATGAATGTATGTAAAAGTCACATTGAATTGTATGATAGGACTGCATTCAAATCATTATTATTTAAACAAAAACGAATGTTATTACTTGAGAAGCATTACTGCAATCCTCTTATTTATGAAGCATTAATACAATCCTCTTATTTATGAAGCATTAATACAATCCTCTTATTTATGAAGCATTACTACAAGAGACTTGTTTGAGAAGCATTACTACAACCCTCTTATTTGAGAAGCATTACTACAATCCTCTTGTTAGAGAAGCATTACTACAATCCTTTTGTTAGAGACGCATTACTACAATCCTTTTGTTAGAGAAGCATTACTACAATCCTCTTGTTAGAGAAGCATTACTACAATCCTTTTGATTTATAAGCATTACTACAATCCTCTTGATTTATAAGCATTACAACAATCCTCTTGTTAGAGAAGCATTACTACAATCCTCTTGATTTATAAGCATTACTACAATCCTCTTGATTTATAAGCATTACTACAGTCCTCTTGATTTATAAGCATTACTACAATCCTCTTGATTTATAGGCATTACTACAATCCTCTTGATTTATAAGCATTACTACAATCCTCTTGATTTATAAGCATTACTACAATCCTCTTGATTTATAAGCATTACTACAATCCTCTTGATTTATAAGCATTACTACAATCCTCTTGATTTATAAGCATTAATACAATCCTCCTGATTTATAAGCATTACTACAATCCTCATGATTTATAAGCATTACTACAGTCCTCTTGATTTATAAGCATTACTACAATCCTCTTGATTTATAAGCATTACTACAATCCTCTTGATTTATAAGCATTACTACAGTCCTCTTGATTTATAAGCATTACTACAATCCTCTTGATTTATAGGCATTACTACAATCCTCTTGATTTATAGGCATTACTACAATCCTCTTGATTTATAAGCATTCCTACAATCCTCTTGATTTATAAGCATTACTACAATCCTCTTGATTTATAAGCATTACTACAATCCTCTTGATTTATAAGCATTAATACAATCCTCCTGATTTATAAGCATTACTACAATCCTCATGATTTATAAGCATTACTACAATCCTCATGATTTGTATGCATTACTATAATTCTCCTGCTTGTTAAAAAAAATGAAGAGCACCGTCGCGCACGTGGTGTATAAGGAATATGGTGTTAATGACCATAATTATATATTTGTTATAGACCTTCGGCACATGATTTTTGGGGGAATGAAGGTATTACGTCCGTGCCGCTTTATTTTCCCAGAAAAAAAATCCGGTACCCATTTAAGGCTGGGTGAACCCAGAAGCCGTCGATCATAACCAAACCTGACCTCTTGTCCTTTGTTATTGCTTGGTTCGGATATTTACTACAATCATCTTACTTCGGGTATTTACTACACTCATCTTACTTCGGGTATTTACTACAATCATCTTACTTCGGGTATTTACTACAATCCTCCTACTTCGGGTATTTACTACAATCCTCCTACTTTGGGTATTTACTACAATCCTCCTATTTCGGGTATTTACTACAATCATCTTACTTCGGGTATTTACTACAATCATCTTACTTCGAGTATTTACTACAATCATCTTGCTTCGGGTATTTACTACAATCATCTTGCTTCGGGTATTTACTACAATCCTCTTACTTTTGGTGTTTACTACATTCCTCTTACTTTGGGTGTTTACTACAATCCTCTTACTTTGGGTGTTTACTACAATCCTCTTACTTTGGGTGTTTACTACAATCCTCTTACTTTGGGTGTTTACCACAATCATCTTACTTCGGGTATTTATTACAATCATCTTTCTATGAAGGCATTACTACAATCTTTTTGCTCAGGAAACCTTTGGGACTATTTTCCCATCCTTTGGCTATTTCTTTAATTCCTTCCAGCAGTTGTTTGTTGCCAGAGTTGTATTACCTAGGAAACCGTTTGACGTGATGGAACGACTCCACCATACCTAGAGGTGTGTCTCAGATTGTCCGTGGTCACACATGTTCTGCCAACATTTTTAGATGTTTCGTGCATTTTTTTTATTGTTTTATGTGGATTGTTTTTCGTGGAATTTTTAAGCTTATTTTTGTTTTTCGTGGAGGTTTTAAGCATATCTTTGTATTGATTTCCTGTGGATTTTTTCATTGTTTTCCTGTGGAGTTTTGGATTTGAGTTACTGTTGATGTTTGTATTGTTTTTACCTTAGATTTTTGAATTATTTTACTGCCTGAGAATTTTGGATTGTTTTACTGTGGATTTCTTTTATTGTTAAAATGTGGTTGTTGGATTGTATTACTGTGGTTGTTGGATTGTTTCGCTGCGAATTTGTGGATTGTTTTATTGTTGATTGTTAGAGATTATTTTACTGTGCATGTTTGAATTGTTTTACTGTCGATTTTGGGCTATTTTACCAGGGATGTTTTATTCTATTTTATTTTATTCTATTCTATTCTATTCTATTCTATTCTATTCTATTCTATTCTATTCTATTCTATTCTATTCTCCGTTGACATGGTCGCTTTGTGCACGTCCTACTCGACTGCACAGGCGACGACTCCAAACTCCTTAGTCGCCTCTTACGACATGCGTCGCAGGTAAAAATTGCTCTATTCTTTTCTCCCATCTCCGTGGTGCCTCCAGTAACAGACTAACCTGTCTAGTCTGGCCAAGCAAGTTGGGATCGAAGGGGGAAGACAACCTGGTACTCAAAATGTCGTGCTGAAGTCGGATGTGTTGGGCCGAAATGCGCAAATATCAGTTTTACTAAAACCATAATACAACGCAGACACGCCCACTTAACATTCTTTTAAGGGCGGATGATGTAGAGGTGTACTCCTTTAGTCATCGGGCGAACGCAAGCAAGCTTTATATAATAGTCTAAACCTCACTGTAGATCACTGGATGGGTGTGCTGGAATCTTCTGCTGCCGTTTTTGGAGAAAGCATCACCTAAGTCATTTCCGGAAATTGCTGAGTGCTTTCTTTTTGTAACTCACAACTGCTGTGACTCTTACCTTTCTCCTAGAATCTTCTTTCTTGATTGCATTTCTTTGTTGCTGCATTTAAAATTCTGTGGTGTCACAGCAGGCAAAATTATATGAAATAGTGATAGAAGTTAACATTGAACAATGCTGCAGTAATGAGTAAAAGGTTAACATTGAACAATAAAATAATGAGTAAAATTTTAACATTAAACAATGCAGCAATGAGTAAAAGGTTAACATTGAACAATGCAGTAATGAGTAAAAGGTTAACATTGAACAATGCAGTAATGAGTGAAAGGTTAACATTGAACAATGCAGTAATGAGTAAAAGAGTAATGTTGTTAAGTAAGCAATACATCATCATCATCATCATCAAGAACCATGACTGCTGGCGTACGTGATCATGTTTCTCTACAACTTTCTATCTGGACAGTTATTCATCATTTCTGTTGTTGATCTTCTGCAAAGCTATTATCTTAAAAGTAAAGTAAAGTAAATTAAAGTAAAGTAAAGTAAAGAGCCCCCGTCACGCCAAGTGGCGTATAGGGAATATTGTGTTAGTGACCATACATTTTACAGATCTTCAGCACATGATTTTTGGGTAATGTGGTCGGTATTACGCCCGTGCCGCTTTACTGTCACAGAAAAAAAAATCCGGTACCCATTTATGGCTGGGTGAACCCGGAAGCCGTCGGTTGGGATCGAACCCTACCCCTTGTCCTTTGTAGTCCAGTTCACTAACCACTGAGCTATCGCGGCTCCCCCATTCTCTTAAGCTGTCTGGTATCTTTTCTCTTTACTTCCTTCTATCTCTTCGTCCTTGGATTTTTCCAGCTGTTACATTATATTCCAGCTGAATTATTATTTCACCTCAATACATAACCAAAACATTATGACTGATTCTTCTTAATATTGGATATTAGCTCTCTTCCTACTTTGGCCTCTTTCAGAATGTTTTCATTACTCTTATTAGCTAATAATAATATTCTGAACATTTTTCTGTAAAACCACATTTCTACAACTTCCATTAATTGTCTTGTCGGTTGTCCTAATGTCCATAATTCACATCCATATGTTAAGTCTGGCTCTACATAACATTTAAGAACTCTTTTTCTTTTTTCTATTGTCAGAAATGGATTGCACATTATCTTTCTCATAAGCAATAGATGGGATACACAACACGCAATTGGCTGGGCGAAGTGCAGTTCAACTTCTCCAATGGACACTTAAAAAGACGACAACTCTGAATTCCTTCAGTTTCGAGTGATCAAGTCTGTGGACAATAAAAATAAAATAGAAAATAGTAGACGAGCTAAGCCAGATTAAAATAGCCTGAGGGAGCAGTTCTCAAGTCTGGTTGGAGGGGAAACAGATAACAAACAACTCGACGTGTAGTGTGTCTGTGGGGCCCTGAGGCACACATTGTTGATGGGTGGTAGTTGGGCATTTGGGGGCACCTGGAATGTCTTCACTCGCTCGGAGAAAGCCCGGCTGTCCTAACAGTAGAAAATGGACATGGTTTTTGAAAGAAGGCTTCCACATGAGATAGCAATTTATTTAATACCATAAAGATAGATAGATAGATTGACAGACAGACAGACAGACAGATAGATAGATAGATAGATAGATAGATAGATAGATAGATAGATAGATAGATAGATAGATAGATAGATAGATAGATAGATAGATAGATAGATAGATAGATAGATAGATAGATAGATAGATAGATAGATAGATAGATAGAGACAGACAGATAGATAGATAGATAGATAGATAGATAGATAGATAGATAGATAGATAGATAGATAGATCGGGTGTATATATGTCTTATGTGTGTATAAGTGTGTGCGTTCCGGTGAGTGAAAATGAATGGATTGAGAGGAAGTATGTGTATGAGTGTGTGTTATTGAGTTATTGGGTTATTAGCGGGTCATCATCATTGCAATCCGAACATGTCCATAGGTGCTCAGATCCCCTTCTCTGCAAGTCTCGCAGTGTCCAGCGACTCCAGTTCTGTGTTGCTTGATTAGTCTTCTTATACGCCCACTAAGTTTCTAGCCACCCTGTCCATTTCATTTCCCGTACTCCAGCATGTCCTGGGACGTAGACAAAAGTGACCTTACGTATTTTTGACTTCTGCAATGACTCTACCCATTGCATACACACAGATCCCGCCTCCACTTTTCGTATCATGCTCATCGAATCAATTAGTATGCAGGCGTGGGTGTAGCCTTGTGTTTCTAACCAGATGAATGCCCTGGTCACTGCCATCACCTCCATCGTCATGCTACTCGTAGTCATGACGTATGCACCACTGTCTTCCTTGACTATTCTGCCTGCCGAGCGTGCTGTAAATGCCCATGCACTTCTTTGGTGTCGTCTTACAGATCCGTCTGTATAGATGACTGCATCATTGTCATCGGTGTTATCACAGATGAGACCGTTGACCTAAATTATTTATGTGAGTGTGTGTATGTTTGAAAATGGCAGTGAATGATCGAGAAATAGTGTGTGTGTGTATGTAAAAGGTAGAGAAGGAATTTGAGAGTGTGAGTGAAAGAGAATAAAAATAGAGAGTGTATGAGTGTGTATGTGTGAAAGGGAAACCAGTGAGGGAAAGAGTGTAAAGTAACGTATGTGGGTCTGTGTGCGTGTGAAGAAATGAGAGGGATTAAGAGAGTGTTTTTGTCAAAGAGTGTACCTGAAAAAAGTGGGAGAATGCAGAAGAAATAAGGTGAGGGAAGGCAAGAATATTGCATGTATAGATTGCCAACATTTTGCTCTCCCCCCCCCCCCCCCCACTTCTCTTCCACACTTCGAAACTAATGAAAGCACAAACCAAATCGATGCGCACAGACAAGACATATTATTGAGGCGATGGAAACAAAAGAAAACAAATCCATATAATAACTATCTCCAAATCACAATTGTTGTTTTCATTTAAATTACATAAGGGGAACACTTAACAAACACGCCGGGAACATTAATTAAAGTGAACAAGATATAGACACGGGAATTCAACTAATCTTGAAACTAGAGCTTGTGGTCTGCACTGTCGAAAACGCTTTAAGAAAAAAAAGTATCAAAATGGATTTAAAAAAAAAAATTATAAACGCCGCGTCACCAGAACCGCCAAGAAGAAGGAACCGTCTCTCTGAGGTCAGGTCTTAACTGACAACACTCATCACCTTCACAATGACCACACTCATCACCTTCACCCTAACAGCACTCATCACCTTCACAATGACCACACTCATCACCTTCACAATGACAGCACTCATCACCTTCACACTGACCACACTCATCACCTTCACACTAACAGCACTCATCACCTTCACACTGGCCACACTCATCACCTTCACCCTAACAGCACTCATCACCTTCACACTGACCATACTCATCACCTTCACCCTAACAGCACTCATCACCTTCACACTGACCACCATACTCATCACCTTCACACTGACCAACTCATCACCTTCACACTGACCATACTCATCACCTTCACACTGACCATACTCATCACCTTCACACTGACCATACTCATCACCTTCACACTGACCATACTCATCACCTTCACACTGACCATACTCATCACCTTCACACTGACCATACTCACCACCTTCACACTGACCATACTCATCACCTTCACACTGCCCATACTCATCACCTTCACACTGACCATACTCATCACCTTCACACTGGCCATACTCATCACCTTCACACTGACCATACTCATCACCTTCACACTGACCATAATCATCACCTTCACACTGACCATACTCACCACCTTCACACTGACCATACTCATCACCTTCACACTGCCCATACTCATCACCTTCACACTGACCATACTCATCACCTTCACACTGGCCATACTCATCACCTTCACACTGACCATACTCATCACCTTCACACTGACCATAATCATCACCTTCACACTGACCATACTCACCATCATCACCCTGACCGCACTCACCACCTTCACACTGGCCACACTCACCACCTTCACACTGACCATACTCACCATCATCGCCCTGACCACACTCACCACCTTCACACTGACCATACTCATCAAGTTCACATTTTACACTTACCACCTTCACACTGGCCATACTTCACACTACACTTACACCTTCACACTGACCACACTCACCACCATCACACTGACCGCACTCACCACCTTCACACTGGCCACACTAACCACCTTCACACTGACCATACTCACCATCATCAACCTGACCACACTCACCACCTTCACACTGGCCATACTAACCACCTTCACACTGACCATACTCACCATCATCGCCCTGACCACACTCACCACCTTCACACTGACCATACTCATCACCTTCACACTAGCCACACTAACCACTTCACACTGACCATACTCACCATCATCGCCCTGACCACACTCACCACCTTCACACTGACCACACTCACCACCTTCACACTGACCATACTCACCATCATCGCCCTGACCACACTCACCACCTTCACACTGACCATACTCATCAAGTTCACATCGACTACACTTACCACCTTCACACTGGTCATACTCATCAAGTTCACATTGACTACACTTACCACCTTCACACAGACCATACTCATCAAGTTCACATTGACTACACTTACCACCTTCACACTGACCATACTCACCATCATTACCCTGACCACACTCACCACCTTCACACTGACCACACTAACTACCTTCACACTGACCACACTCACTACCTTCACGCTCACCACCTTCACACTAACCACACTCACCACATTCACACTCACCACCTTCACACTGACCACACTCACTACCTTCACATTGACCACACTAACTACCTTCACACTGACTACCTTCACACTGACCACACTAACTACCTTCACACTGACCACACTGACCACCTTCACACTGACGACACTCACCACCTTCACACTGACCACATTCACCACCTTCACACTGACCACACTCACCACCTTCACACTGACCACACTCACCACCGTCACACTGACCACGCTCACCACCTTCACACAGACCACACTCACCACCTTCACACTGACCACACTCACCACCTTTGCCCTGACAACACTCACCATCTTCACACTGACCACACTCACCACCTTCACTCTGACCACACTCACCACCTTCACCCTGACAAACTAATCACATTCACACACACCACACTCACCACCTTCACCATGACAACACTCACCATCTTCACCATGACCATACTCACCACCTTCACCCTGACCAACCTATCCACTTTCACCCTGACCACTCTCAAAACCTTCACCCTGACCACATTCACCACTTTCACACTCACCAAACTCACCACATTCACACTCACCACATTCACACTTTACGCTCATTACCTTCACACTGACCACACCCAACATCTTCAAAGGAACCACACTCACCACACTCACACTTTACACTCGTCACCTTCGCACTGACCACACTCACCACATTCACACTCACCATCTTCACATTGACTACACTCACCACCTTCACACTGAGCACACTCATCACCTTCACTCTGACCACACTCAACACCTTCATACTCAGCACCTTCACACTCATCATCTTCACACTGACCACATTCAACACGTTCACACTGCCCACGCTCACCACCTTCACCTTGACTACACTCACCACCTTCACACTCACCACCTTCACACTCACCACCTTCACACTGACAACACTCATCTCCTTCACCCTGACTGCACTCACCACCTTCACTCTGAACACACTCACCACATTCATACTCACCACCTTACCACTGACCACACTCAAAACCTTCACACTGACCACACTCATCACCTTCACCCTTACTACACTCACCACTTTCACACTGACCACTCTCACCACCTTCACCCTGACCACTCTTAAAACCTTCACCTTGACCACACTCACCACTTTCACACTGACCACTCTCACCACCTTCACACTCCCCACACTCACATTTTACACTCATCACCTTCACACTGACCACACTCAACACCTTCAAGCGAATCACACTCACCAACTTCACACTGACCACACTCACCACCTTCACACTCACCACCTTCACACTCACCACACTCACACTTTACACTCATCACCTTCACATTGACCACACTCAACACCTTCAAACAAATCACACTCACCAATTTCACACTGACCACACTGACCACCTTCACACTGACCACACTGACAACACTCACCTCCTTCCCCCTGACCACACTCATCACCTTCACACTGACCACGCTCACCACCTTCACCTTGACTACACTCACCACCTTCACACTCACCACCTTCACACTCACCACCTTCACACTGACAACACTCATCTCCTTCACCCTGACTGCACTCACCACCTTCACTCTGAACACACTCACCACATTCATACTCACCACCTTCACACTGACCACACTCACCACCTTCACGCTGACCACACTCACCCCCTTCACCCTGACCACACTCATCACCTTCACACTTACCACACTCACAACCTTCACACTGACCACACTAACCCCCATCACCCTGACCACACTCATCACCTTCACACTGACAACCTTCACACTGACCACACTCACAACCTTCACACTGACCACTCTTACAACCTTCACCTTGACCACACTAAAAAAATTTACACTGACCACACTCATAACCTTTACACTGACCACACTCATCACCATCACCATGCCTACTGTCACTAAATCACCTTTCACTTTCACCACCATCACCCTGCCCACTTTCACCACTATCATTCTGACCACTTTCACCACTATCACTCTGACCACTTTCACCATTATCACCCTGCCCAGTTTCACCACTATCACTCTGATCACTTTCACCACTATCACCCTGCACAGTTTCACCACTATCACTCTGACCACTTTCACCACTATCACCCTGCACAGTTTCACCACTATCACTCTGACCACTTTCACCACTATCACCCTTCCCAGTTTCACCACTATCACTCTGACCACTTTCACCACTATCACCCTGCCCAGTTTCACCACTATCACTCTGACCACTTTCACCACTATCACTCTGACCACTTTCACCACTATCACCCTTCCCAGTTTCATCACTATCACTCTGACCACTTTCACCACTATCACCCTTCCCAGTTTCACCACTATCACTCTGACCACTTTCACCACTATCACTATCACTCTGACCACTTTCACCACTATCACCCTTCACAGTTTCACCACTGTCACACTGACCACTTTCGCCACTATCACCCTTCCCAGTTTCACCACTATCAGTCTGACCACTTTCAGCACTATCACCCTGACCAGTTTCACCACTATCAGTCTGACCACTTTCAGCACTATCACCCTGACCAGTTTCACCACTATCACTATCAGTCTGACCACTTTCAGCACTATCACCCTGACCAGTTTCACCACTATCAGTCTGACCACTTTCAGCACTATCACCCTGACCAGTTTCACCACTATCAGTCTGACCACTTTCAGCACTATCACCCTGACCAGTTTCACCACCATCACCATGAATGACCACTCTCTTATTACCCTCACCTCGGCCACTTGCAACCTCCTCTCCACTTTTAACTCTCAAAAATCCGGTCCCCACTCATCTCCTCTCTCAACCTCCCTCCTCCCCCCCCCAAAAAAAAATCACATCTCTCAGAAATCGCCACTCCCACCTCCCTCCCATTTACCTCAATTAACCAAGATCTCCAATCATCTCTCTCAGAACTCGCCCATCCCCCCCCCCTCAATTTACCTCACCTAACCAGACTCTCCAATCACCTCTCTCAGAGCTTACCCCCCCCATTTACCTCACCTAACCAGACTCTCCAATCACCTCTCTCAGAGCTTACCCCCCCCCATTTACCTCACCTAACCAGACTCTCCAATCACCTCTCTCAGAGCTTACCCCCCCCCTTTACCTCACCTAACCAGACTCTCCAATCACCTCTCTCAGAGCTTACCCCCCCCCCCATTTGCCTCACCTAACCAGACTCTCAAATCACCTCTCTCAGAACTTGGCCTTCCCCCCCCCATTTACCTTACCTAACCAGACTCTCCAATCACCTCTCTCAGAACTTGCCCCTCCCCCCCCCCATTTACCTCACCTAACCAGACTCTCCAATCACCTCTCTCAGACTCAGCCCTCACTCACGGCTTCCAGAGCAGTTCCCAGCCTTGCGCCTCCCTTAAGACAAATGTGTCTTAGAATCAAACTTACATCTTAAGATGGGATTTACAGACACCCACCCGCGACCCCTGCAGGTCGTATAGGCAGCCGTGAACGATAGCCACCGGGCGTTCCCTAAATCAACTTAATGAGGTGAATAGATTTGTTGTAAGCTGGATATTGAATTGATTATTACAGGGCCACTAAAGACGTGTCGGATATTCAATCGATCACGTGGCCAGAGAATGGAAGAATCGTGGAATGTCCATGAAAATTATCGGGTGTGATAAAGTACAGGATGAGACTTTCCAATACTGTATCGATTATTCATAAATTTCTATCAGAATCTAAATTAGTTCAAGTGGGAAATATTAATGTGTTTAGCGAACAGCTAATGTTAGAGATTCATTGGCTGTTCCCGTTAATCGTCATTTAATAGTCCCCGTGAACGGTAATTTTTCATGTATTAGCCGTGACAAGCGAGCGGCAGTCACGATGAGCTGTGTCACATTAAACTGTGTCGTCTGTGCTGTGTCACGTCAGTGGCTATCACGCCAACTGTTACCTTTGATGGGCGAGTTAAATTTAACTCTCTAGTCCAGAAGTAACCAACTTAATGTTTACCGAAATCAGGATGATAGTCCAGGACTAGAGAATCAAACTTAGAGTATTGTCAACAATTACAGGATGATAATCCAGGACTAGAGAACCAAACTTAGAGTATTGTCAACAATTACAGGATGATAATCCAGGACTAGAGAACCAAACTTAGAGTATTGTCAACAATTACAGGATGATAGTCCAGGACTAGAGAACCAAACTTAGAGTATTGTCAACAATTCCAGGATGATAGTCCAGGACTAGAGAACCAAACTTAGAGTATTGTCAACAATTACAGGATGATAGTCCAGAATGGGAGAACCAAACTTAGAGTATTGTCAACAATTACAGGATGATAGTCCAGGACTAGAGAATCAAACTTAGAGTATTGGCAACAATTACAGGATGATATTCCAGGACTAGAGAATCAAACTCAGAGTATTGTCAACAATTACAGGATGATAGTCCAGGACTAGAGAACCAAACTTAGAGTATTGTCAACAATTACAGGATGATAGTCCAGGACTAGAGAACCAAACTTAGAGTATTGGCAACAATTACAGGATGATAGTCCAGGACTAGAGAACCAAACTTAGAGTATTGTCAACAATTACAGGATGATAGTCCAGGACTAGGGAATCAAACTTAGAGTATTGGCAACAATTACAGGATGATAGTCCAGGACTAGAGAACCAAACTTAGAGTATTGTCAACAATTACAGGATGATAGTCCAGGACTAGAGAACCAAACTTAGAGTATTGTCAACAATTACTGGATGATAGTCCAGGACTAGAGAACCAAACTTAGAGTATTGTCAACAATTACAGGATGACAGTCCAGGACTAGAGAATCAAACTTAGAGTATTGTCAACAATTACAGGATGATAGTCCAGGACTAGAGAATCAAACTTAGAGTATTGGCAACAATTACAGGATGATAGTCCATGACTAGAGAACCAAACTTAGAGTATTGTCAACAATTACAGGATGATAGTCCAGGACTAGAGAGCCAAACTTAGAGTATTGGCAACAATTACAGGATGATAGTCCAGGACTAGAGAACCAAACTTAGAGTATTGTCAACAATTACAGGATGATAGTCCAGGACTAGAGAATCAAACTTAGAGTATTGGCAACAATTACAGGATGATAGTCCAGGACTAGAGAACCAAACTTAGAGTATTGTCAACATTTACAGGATGATAGTCCAGGACTAGAGAACCAAACTTAGAGTATTGTCAACAATTACTGGATGATAGTCCAGGACTAGAGAACCAAACTTAGAGTATTGTCAACAATTACAGGATGATAGTCCAGGACTAGAGAACCAAACTTAGAGTATTGTCAACAATTACAGGATGATAGTCCAGGACTAGAGAATCAAACTTAGAGTATTGTCAACAATTACAGGATGAAATTTAGTCATAAATAATAATGCTCGCAGGATATCACGTGACACTGATAGCAAACTTTGTAGCATCAACTGTAGGCAAAATCTTTTATTGCTGTTAGCGTCATTAGTTTTTTTGTTTTTTTTTTAACCGACTGGAACTTTGGTTTTTATTTATTATATTATATTTAATCAGTGGCTTGGCCACTTACGACGTTTGAAACATGGCCGTTTACAAAAAGATATCATTTATGGAGAACTAGCAGGTGGTAAAAGAACTAGGGGGCGTCCAAAACTGAGATTTATAGACGCATGTTAATGTGACGTGAAGACTCTGAACATAAGCCCTGCAGCCTGGGAAGAAATAGCTGCAGACTATAATCTTTGGAAGAGGTAAAGGCATCACGATGCACCAAGATGCGTAGAGATGCGAAGCTGCTGTAAAGCTGATGATAATGGCAATACTAAAAAAAAATAAAGGAAAAAAAAGTGGTATGGTGACAGCTTTACGTGGTAATGGACGAAACAAAAGTCGACGTTTCAGCCTACTATATATCGTTATATATAATTTTTGTGTTTGTTGTTCGTCCAGATGAAGGCCTACTTGGCCGAAACGTCGACTTTTGTTTCGGCCATTACCACGTAAAGCTGTCACCATACCACTATTTTTCCTTTTTTTTTTTTAGTATTGCCATAATCTTTGGATATTGACTCTAAAGCTCCAACTCAGCCAAGAAGCAGACAGGTTCATAGAGTAAGAGAACATACAGCGAAAGAAAAGACAACAAAAATAACATTTCCTGGGCGCTGCAAAATTCATAGTCAACAAGATTGTGGAAGCTGCTATTGAATACAGAAGTTTCTGTGGATACTTCAAGAGCCAAGAAAAATAGACTGGCGGGCCGGATTTGACCACGGGCCGTCATTTAGCCAGCACTGCTCTAGATAAACATATCAAAAGTATATTTAACTGTGTCTTGTTATACATCTTTTTTCTATGTAAAAAAAAAAAAAAATGAGAAGAGGTAAGGTTTTCTTCGCGCCTTCAGGCAACAATTTGTGATCAGTGATCACTTTTCTCACTAACCATCGGCGTATTCATGGATTATGTGGTCGGTATCACGCCAGGTCGCCTCTTGCCCAGCAAATCATGCTTCCATTTAATTATATCTTAACAGTATCATATTAGCTACAATATATAATGTCTTACATCAAGCACAACAAATAATTCATACAGGTCACGTGTTCGATAAGCTATTTTAAAACTATATCACGTGATCACCTATTTATGTCCGACACATGTTAACAGACACGCTTGGGTACACACAAACCAGTAACTGCTGCTAACCAGCACATTCATGTTAGCAGTTCTTTGTGTCTGATCTATACTGTCTCACCAATCGATCAAATCGAAGCCCTTCAGGCCAAATTTAAGATCACAAATCACAGAAAAGGTCTCTCCCACCTTTTCTTCTAGACGTTTCTCTACTTACTTCAAGGTCAATCATCTAAACTTCACGTGATTTCTCTTCTCCTTGTATCCCTGATCTTTCGATGTTTCCTTTTTCATTGTAGATTCCTTAACAAAGCATATCTTCCTATTCTTCCTGGCATCAAGTTTTCTTAGTACGTACCCAATCTATCTTCACTTTCTATTGATAATTTATTTGATATTGTTCTCTTCTTTCACTGATATCTTCATTCTTAATATTGATGTTTACAATTGTCCTCACACAATCTTGTGTGAATGTCTCAGACAACATAGGATGAATGCCTTAGGCTAATGTCTTGTGAATGTCCCAATTATGTACAAATGTCACAAACAACGTCGTGTAAATTTCCCAACCAATGAGATGTAACTGTTCCAACCAAGAAGGTCTGAATGTCACACCAACAAGATATAAATGTTCCAACCAACAAGGTACAAATGTCCCACCAACAAGATATAATTGTCCCACCAACAAGATATAAATGTCCCAACAAACAAGGTATAAATGTCCCAACAAACAAGGTACAAATGTCCCAGCCAACAAGGTATAAATGTCCCAACCAACAAGATATAAATGTCCCAACCAACAAGGTATAAATGTCCCAACCAACAATTTATAAATGTCCAAACCAATAATGTATAAATGCCCCAACCAACAAGAAACAAATGCCGTAACCAACAAAGGTATAAATGTCCCAACCAACAAGGTATAAATGTCCCAGCCAACAAGGTATAAATTCCCAGCCAACAAGGTATAAATGTCCCAACCAACAAGGCATAAATGTCCCAACCAACAAGGTATAAATGTCCCAACCAACAAGGTATAAATATCCCAGCCAACAAGGCATAAATTTCCCAACCAACAAGATATAAATGTCCCAATCAACAAGATATAAATGTCCCAACAAATAATGTATAAATGTCTCAACAAACAACGTATAAATGTCCCAACCAACAAGGTATAAATGTCCCAACCAACAAGATATAAATGTCCCAACCAACAAGGTATAAATGTCCCAACCAACAAGATATAAATATCCCAACCAACAAGATATAAATGTCCCAACCAACAAGGTATAAATGTCCCAACCAACAAGGTATAAATGCCCCAACCAACAAGGTATAAATGTCCCAAACAACAAGATATAAATGTCCCAACCAATAAGGTATAAATGTCCCAACCAACAAGGTATAAACGTCCCAACCAACAAGGTATAAATGTCCCAACCAACAAGGTATAAATGTCCCGACCAAAAATGTATAAATGTCCCAACCAACAAGATATAAATGTCCCAAACAACAAGATATAAATGTCCCAGGGAACGGGCAAATAAATAAGTGCTGCGGTAAAGCTGGTAGCACAGCGCCAGTAGTGGGGTGTAAAATCATGACATATAAATGTCTCGTCCATCTTCGTGTAAATATCTCAAACGTGTAAATGTCCACACCAAGGAGGTGTAAATGTCTCAACCAACGTCATGTAAATGTCCTAATCAATTTTGTGTAGATGTTCCAACCAGTTTAGTGTAAATGTCCCAACCAACAAGGTGTAAATGTCCCACTCAATTTCGTGTAGATGTCTCAACAACGTCGTGTACATGTCCCATCCAACTTCGTGTGAATGCCCTTGCCAAACAAATGTGATTTGCCTCAACCAAATTGATGTGATTGTCTCAACTAACGTCGTGTGATTGTCTCAACTAACCTCATGCGATTGTCTCAACTAACCTCATGTGATTGTCTCAACTAACCTCATGTGATTGTCTCAACTAACCTCGTGTGATTGCTTCAACTAACCTCATGTGATTGTCTCAACTAACCGCATGTGATTGTCTCAGCTAACCTCATGTGATTGTCTCAACTAACCTCATGTGATTGCTTCAACTAACCTCATGTGATTGTCTCAACTAACCTCATGTGATTGTCTCAACTATCTTTGTTTAACTATAACTCATGTCAATACTGTGTGAATCTCCGACTCATTCCTAATGTGATTATCACAGTCAAGATCTTTACGAATGTCCTAGCCACCGTTTCTGTGATAGTCACATCAGTAAATGTAGATAGACACATGTCCTGTCTTTACTGCGTTCTCCCATGCCTTTACAGGTTTCTCTCATGCCTTTACAGGGTTCTCTCATGCCTTTACAGGGTTCTCTCATACCTTTACAGGGTTCTCTCATGCCTTTACAGGGTTCTCCCATGCCTTAACAGGGTTCTCTCATGCCTTTACAGGGTCCTCCCATGCCGTTACAGTGTTCTCTCATGCCTTTACAGGGTTCTCTCATGCCTTTACATGGTTCTCTCATGCCTTTACAGTGTTTCAGTGGCGTGGAGGTAAAGCACTGGCACGGCATGAAATAAACTTAATTTTTATTTCAGCTTGACACCTTCCGGTCGACGCAGCTAAAGAAGAATGATTACCTAGCTCAGTAAGTTGGGGAAGGTAAATAACAGCGAGCACTCGCCCCCTCATCTCAAACTGATGGAGCTTAGTACGGTGAAGTTTAATATTTCTCTCCCCCATGTCACGTGACACCATTCACCTGTCCTCCAAAACTTAAAGAAACGTATGCAACACCTAAAGAGAAACTTAACTAAGAGTTTTACGAGACATGCCGTTTTTTGGAACCCCCAGTGGAAGAGGCAAAGAGGAAGATCAAAATATTCTTGGAGTAGACAGGTGGAAGCAGAGATGAAGATGATCAGTGAAAGAGCGAAGGAAGTACATAGCAGAAGACAGTAGGTGGCGTGGAATGGGCCGATGTGAATATTGCCTGACTCCAAGGCCTGGAGAAATGATACGCGGATGGTCGACACTTCAGCAGAAGCAGACCCACAGCGTGCCATGAAAGGAGGTTTGGGAAACGATGAAGCGGATGCAAATTTCATCCCGGGGTGGGGATTTAGTCCACGCCCCCTCCCCCCAGATTGACAATGACATGTAAATAAATATTATGGATCCATAATAACAGATGACGATGATGGAGAAGACGTGGAAAAATCTTAGAATAATGGCAAGAAACAGAATGGCTTGGAAATAGAAGAAGAAGAAGAAGAAGAGGAGGAGGAGGAGGAGGAGGAGGAGAAGAAGAAAATGAAGAAGTAGGAGAAAATAAATTTAAGGAAGATAAGAAGAAAAAAAGAAGAAATAGAAGAAAAAAGAAAAAGAAGTAAAGAAGAGGAGAAGAAGAGGAAACTTATTCCACAAACACACAGAGTCACGTCTCTGACCTGCCAATAGACATACATAAACACATGACAATCATAATCTTGGAACGACAAATGTTAAAACCTGGCATATATAAAATATGCTAATGCCATTGCCTTGTTTTCTCTTATACCGTTCTACTCGCAGGCAATCATTAATCAAAACCTCGGAGCAAGCTCGATCATTTCTAGATAATTCTTGGGGTGTCCCTCCCTTATCAACGTGTAGCGAATACAATATGAGCAAATGCAATCACATTTATGCGTGTTATAAAGTTACAGGAACATATGTATGTTGAGACCAGATACCTGCTGTCAGAACTAACATGCGTCGATATATCTCCTTGTGGGAGATAGAAACAGACACGTGTAGATTTATGGCTTAGAGAGAGAAAGATAAAAATAGACATTGGCCGATTCATGTCTCAGAGGGAGGCAGAGAAAAATAGACATTGGCCGATTCATGTCTCAGAGGGAGGCAGAGAAAAATAGACATTGGCCGATTCATGTCTCAGAGGGAGGCAGAGAAAAATAGACATTGGCCGATTCATGTCTCAGAGGGAGGCAGAGAAAAACAGACATTGGCCGATTCATGTCTCAGAGGGAGGCAGAGAAAAATAGACATTGGCCGATTCATGTCTCAGAGGGAGGCAGAGAAAAATAGACATTGGCCGATTCATGTCTCAGAGGGAGGCAGAGAAAAACAGACATTGGCCGATTCATGTCTCAGAGGGAGGCAGAGAAAAACAGACATTAGCCGATTCATGTCTCAGAGGGAGGCAGAGAAAAACAGACATTGGCCGATTCATGTCTCAGAGGGAGGCAGAGAAAAATAGACACTGGCCGATTCATGTCTCAGAGGGAGGCAGAGATAAATAGACATTGGCCGATTCATGTCTCAGAGGGAGGCAGAGATAAATAGACATTGGCCGATTCATGTCTCAGAGGGAGGCAGAGATAAATAGACATTGGCCGATTCATGTCTCAGAGGGAGGCAGAGAAAAATAGACATTGGCCGATTCATGTCTCAGAGGGAGAAAGACAAAAATAGACATTGGCCGATTCATGTCTCAGAGGGAGGCAGAGATAAATAGACATTGGCCGATTCATGTCTCAGAGGGAGGCAGAGAAAAATAGACATTGGCCGATTCATGTCTCAGAGGGAGAAAGACAAAAATAGACATTGGCCGATTCATGTCTCAGAGGGAGGCAGAGAAAAGCAGACATATGCCAATTTATTTCTCAGTGGGAGAAAGACAAAAATAGACATTGGCCGATTCATGTCTCAGAGGGAGGCAGAGAAAAATAGACATTGGCCGATTCATGTCTCAGAGGGGGGCAGAGAAAAATAGACATTGGCCGATTCATGTCTCAGAGGGAGGCAGAGATAAATAGACATTGGCCGATTCATGTCTCAGAGGGAGGCAGAGAAAAACAGACATTGGCCGATTCATGTCTCAGAGGGAGGCAGAGAAAAACAGACATTGGCCGATTCATGTCTCAGAGGGAGGCAGAGAAAAACAGACATTGGCCGATTCATGTCTCAGAGGGAGGCAGAGATAAATAGACATTGGCCGATTCATGTCTCAGAGGGAGGCAGAGAAAAATAGACATTGGCCGATTCATGTCTCAGAGGGAGGCAGAGAAAAATAGACATTGGCCGATTCATGTCTCAGAGGGAGGCAGAGAAAAACAGACATTGGCCGATTCATGTCTCAGAGGGAGGCAGAGAAAAATAGACATTGGCCGATTCATGTCTCAGAGGGAGGCAGAGAAAAATAGACATTGGCCGATTTATGTCTCAGAGGGAGGCAGAGAAAAATAGACATTGGCCGATTCATGTCTCAGAGGGAGGCAGAGAAAAACAGACATTGGCCGATTCATGTCTCAGAGGGAGGCAGAGAAAAATAGACATTGGCCGATTTATGTCTCAGAGGGAGGCAGAGAAAAATAGACATTGGCCGATTCATGTCTCAGAGGGAGGCAGAGAAAAACAGACATTGGCCGATTCATGTCTCAGAGGGAGGCAGAGAAAAATAGACATTGGCCGATTCATGTCTCAGAGGGAGGCAGAGAAAAATAGACATTGGCCGATTCATGTCTCAGAGGGAGGCAGAGAAAAACAGACAAATGCCAATTTATTTCTCAGAGGGAGATAGACAAAAATAGGCATAGGCCGATTTATGTCTCAGAGGGAGGCAGAGAAAAACAGACATTGGCCGATTCATGTCTCAGAGGGAGATAGACAAAAAAAGACACAGGCCGATTTATTTCTCACAGGGAGACAGACAAAAATAGACATTGGCCGCTTTATGTCTCAGAGGGAGATAGACATAAACAGACACAGGTCGATTTGTATAGCTCAAGAGAAACAAGGAGACAAAAGTACGACTTAGAAAGGAAGTTTTGTTCAACAAAAATTAAAACATGCTCGTCACAAGGAGTCACCTGGAACCCCCATGAGAAACAAAGGGAAAGCACCGCCGTATAGATCACAGCGTTCCCCAGGCTGATTTCTTCCGTGGCCTTCTTCTGATCTTTTCTTCTGGTGCCCCCCTACCCCTTTCATTGGTCAACAAAATAATGATTGAAACGATTTCTGTTTGGAAATAGTCTTATACATATATGGCCTTTATTTGGAAATAGTCTTATACATATATGGCCTTTATTTGGAAATAGTCTTATACATATATGGCCTTTGTTTTTGGAAATAGTCTTATACATATATGGCATTTGTTTGGAAATAGATAGTGTTATACACACACATACACACGCACACACACACACACACACACACACACACGCACGCACGCACACACACACACACACACATATATATATATATGAATGGTTCAGGTAAATGCAGCATTCCAAAAAATGAGGAAGATATGCAATCCATTTTTGATAATAGAAAAAGAAAAAGAGTTCTTAAATGTTATGTTGAGCCAGTATTAACATATGGATGTGAATCATGGACAATAGGACAACAAACAAGAAAATCACTGGAGTATATAGAAATTTAGTTTTACAGAAAAATGTTGAAAATACCATGGACAGCTAAGAAGAGTAATGAAGATGTTCTGAGAGAGGCCAAAGCAAAAAGAGAGCTAATTTCCAATATTAGGAAGAAAGAATCATAATTTTTTGGCCATGTAATGAGAAGAGAACAATGGAATATATTGTAACAACTGGAAAAATTTAAGGGACGAAGAGATAGAGGGAAGCAAAGAAGAAAAATACCAGACAGACTAAGATAATGGCTTGGCAGAAGGTCAACAACAGAAATGATAAATAACTGTCGAGATCGAAAGTTGTGGAGAGACATGATCACCTAGGCCAGCAGGCCCGGTACTTGATGATGATGATGATGATACATATATGGTCTTCGTTGGAAATAATGTTACATATATATGACCTTTGGCGTGACCTCGACAGACGGTTGGTAGAATCCTACCATGATTAGAGAGTAGTTTGGTCAAACATGAGTGTCTTATGTTGAATGCTGCTTTACTGAACAGCTTCTCTCGTGGCTGAATCTGCCAATGTTGGATAGACAGATCCGACAGCTGAATGAACAAGTTATATGTGTGGTGGCTGGCCTCATCTCCTTTCTCTTGCATCTTTTGTTTTCTGACTTTGACATCCTCGAATGGTGCTATGTGTGTTTTTTTTTAAATATTGTTCTCGATGTGCTATGATCTTATGTCAGATTTTCCTTGCTTCTTTCGCTGCTAGAGAATTCCCCCAATGAAGCCCTGCAAACATCCTTATATCTCAGCACTGGCGTGCCCTTTTGTCTCTTTTGGCATCTAAGTTTGTCATGCAATATTTGTTTGGGAATACGATTGTATACAATTCTTCTTAGTTGATCCAGCCAATTCAGACTCCGACTTCTAAGTGTTGCCATGATGGATGGTGGTTTGATCCTTTGCAAGACGTTGGTGTTGGTTACTTTGTCCTGCCATTTGATATTCATTATCTTGCGATGGTAACGTACATGATAACAGTTTTACATAATACAAAATTCACTTACATAGAAATGTATGCTGACAATATTTATCCATGAAAGTGAACCTCGTACCTGGCAACTAGAGACGAGCTTTATTATATCTGGCTCCGTTGTTGCGAAGGTCATCGAAGATTAGCTCTCCCCATCACGGACTGGCGATTTGGTGTCTGGCTGAGTAAATAGATCGCCACACCGAAGCCTGGCTCCAACAAATAAACAGAGTGAAAGGCCATGAACAATCATTTTGCTTTCTCCCAAACCTGTGGGGATGTTTGAGACATTCTCTTTGTCCAGGAATTTGTGTTCTTTGTTTATAACGGACCTTATTTGGGATTCCACTGCAGTTCTGTGAGCGCTTCTTGGAACATCAATGTCAGCAACATTCACACGGATCAACTACCTGGTCGGACTTCCCATGTCCATCATGTCACGGAAACGATCTTTCATATCAACATGAAGCTGTTTCAAACATTCAACAAATACAATTATTTCATCATCTTTCATATCAACATGAAGCTGTTTCAAACATTCAACAAATACAATTATTTCATCATCTTTCATATCAACATGAAGCTGTTTCAAACATTCAACAAATACAATTATTTCATCATCTTTCATATCAACATGAAGCAGTTTCAAACATTCAACAAATACAATTATTTCATCATCTTTCATATCAACATGAAGCTGTTTCAAACATTCAACAAATACAATTATTTCATCATCTTTCATATCAACATGAAGCTGTTTCAAACATTCAACAAATACAATTATTTCATCATCTTTCATATCAACATGAAGCTGTTTCAAACATTCAACAAATGCAATTATTTCATCATCTTTCATATCAACATGAAGCTGTTTCAAACATTCAACAAATACAATTATTTCATCATCTTTCAATTCACCACTGATTGCTACCAAAGAGGAAAACTGGACGACTTTTTGATGAGCAAATTGGTGGCATACAGCTCCACATTTCCTAGAGACTGCTTGGCCACAACTCAAATTCTGTAATTATGTGTTTAATAACGTGAACTTTTAAAAGACACAACCCAGGTAGAATATATCACATTTATATGAGGTCATATGTGCTATCAGTGCCAGAATTGGACGCTGGACTCTAGAACAATAAGAAAGATAACGACCACCGAAATGAAATGTGTCAGAAGAATGACAGGAAACAGCTTAAGGGACAGAGTAAGAAACACTGACCTGAGGAAGAAACTCGAAATTGAACCAGGCATCGAATACATAAAGAAACAACAGATAAATTGGTTCGGCCACATAACAAGACAAAAAGAACTAACAATGACTCAAAGAGCCTTAAATAAACGCTACGAAAACGCCAGATTAAGAGGAAGACCGAGAACGAGATGGATAAAGGGAATACCAGAGTCACTAGGAGGAATAACATAAGAAGAGGCCAACAGAAGAGCAAAGAATCGCAGATTGTTTCTTCCCTCGACGCCAACGGCAGCAGAGGAAGGATAGAAGAAGAAAAAAGAAGAAGAATATGAGGTCATTTCTCTAGCGCTATAAAATGTCACCCCCAATTCCTACAAAACGACCACATCTTTGGGCAAGCAACAAACTTATATGTACAATAATAATCGCGTGAACTGTTCGTTATTGTCAAAGTTGCTGAAAGAGACCATTTGAAGTCCATTTGATTTCATTGACAGGTTTAAAGCAATCTGTAGAGACTCATGCATGCTGTTGAAGCGTTGTCTGTGAAATACACACAATGACAACAGACAACATCTGGCACAACCATTTTTATGTAGAGATGCGATCGCAATTTTCGCATCTCTACGCATCTTGGTGCATCTTGATGCCTTTACCTCTCATTTTTATGTAACCAATAAATCTTATGTATCTACAAGCTATTGAAGAGGTGCCATCGGTAGTTCAGGCCGGATAGTTCTCGAAAGCCAGATTTTTCTCAATGAATTAAACCTTCAAATCTTCACAGATTGTTCTCAATGAATTAAACCTTCAACTCTTCACAGATTTTTCTCAATGAATTAAACCTTCAACTCTTCTCAGAATTTTCTCAATGATTTAAACCTTCAAATCTTCACAGATTTTTCTCATTGAATTAAACCTTCAAATCTTCACAGATTTTTCTCAATGAATTAAACCTTCAAATCTTCACAGATTTTTCTCAATGAATTAAACCTTCAAATCTTCACAGATTTTCTTAATGAATTAAACCTTCAAATCTTCACAGATTTTTCTCAATGAATTAAACCTTCAAATCTTCACAGATTTTTCTCAATGAATTAAACCTTCAAATCTTCACAGATTTTTCTCAATGAATTAAACCTTCAACTCTTCTCAGATTGTTTTACATTTAATTATCTGTTTCAAGCTTCCGAGAAAAACTTCATTTCTGTTTAACTTTGTCATCGTGCAGATACCTAACATACGCCTTCAATGTTACTGTTACCTGGTAAAGTTGATTCATCAATTTGTAAAGCAAACCTGGAAACTTTAAACTGGGAGATTAGATGATTGTCAACATCCTTTGTTGGGAGACTAGATGATTGTCAACATCCTTTGTTGAGAGACTAGATGATTGTCAACATCCTTTGTTGGGAGACTAGATGATTGTCAACATCCTTTGTTGGGAGACTAGTTGATTGTCAACCACCTTTGTTGGGAGACTAGTTGATTGTCAATATCCTTTGTTGGGAGACTAGATGTTTTTCAACATCCTTTTGTTGGGAGACTAGATGTTTTTCAACATCCTTTGTTGGGAGACTAGATGTTTGTCAACATCCTTTGTTGGGAGACCAGATGTTTGTCAACATCCTTTGTTGGGAGACCAGATGTTTGTCAACATCCTTTTGTTGGGAGACTAGATGATTGTCAACATCTTTTATTTGGAGACTAGATGATTGTCAACATCATTTGTTGGGAGACCAGATGTTTGTCAACATCCTTTTGTTGGGAGACTAGATGATTGTCAACATCTTTTATTTGGAGACTAGATGATTGTCAACATCCTTTCCTGTGAGGCCAGCTGATCGTCAAAAACAGTCTCTAAACTGCTGCCTTTGTTTTAATTGTGAGTTTGCTGTTTTGCCAAACTCGCGTAGAGAGACGGGCACAAGTAGTAGCAGCTTTACCAATGTGGGTGTCAATTTCTGCATCTAAAGATAATTTGTCGTTTATGCAGGACCCCGGGTAGATATACTGCTGCACACAGTATAATGTGATATATCAAATTAAGCACAAGGTTGCGTGTAGCCTTGCGGTGACGAGATAAATCCGTAGCACTCGTCACTGAGTGCTGTGGACAATTCTTCTTTGTAGAGGTAGGGGAACAGGAAAGATAAGAGATCGAGACAAGCTCTACATGACTTTATATGTTTGTAGATACAAAATAATACAGATCACTTTCATAAATAAAACAGCAATAGATCAGGTAGGAAGTCAAACTCTGAACTCATAAATGCTTTGTTGACGTAGGATGTTTAGGGCAAGGGACTCAAACATCGCAGTTTACCTGTAGACTACAACACAGCGCATCTACGCCCCTTTAAGGTTCTTTTGAGTGTGGACGATGAAGGGATTGGACGATGAAGGAATTGGACGATGAAGGGATTGGACGATGAGGGGATTGGACGATGAAGGGATTGGACGATGAAGGGATTGGACGATGAGGGGATTGGACGATGAAGTGATTGGACGATGAAGGGATTGGACGATGAAGTGATTGGACGATGAAGGGATTGGACGATGAAGTGATTGGACGATGAAGGGATTGGACGATGAAGTGATTGGACGATGAAGTGATTGGACGATGAAGGGATTGGACGATGAAGGGATTGGACGATGAAGTGATTGGACGATGAAGTGATTGGACGATGAAGGGATTGGATGATGAAGTGATTGGACGATGAAGTGATTGGACGATGAAGGGATTGGACGATGAAGTGATTGGACGATGAAGGAATTGGACGATGAAGGGATTGGACGATGAAGGGATTGGACGATGAAGTGATTGGACGATGAAGGGATTGGACGATGAAGTGATTGGACGATGAAGGAATTGGACGATGAAGGGATTGGATGATGAAGGGATTGGATGATGAAGGGATTGGACGATGAAGGGGTTAAATGTTGAGCTGTCTAAGAAAAAAAACAACTCGAGTGAAATCAAAGAAAAAGGTAACATTGATTTCATATTGCACGCAAAGGTAACATTGATTTCATATTGCACGCAAAGGTAACATTGATTTCATATTGCACGCAAAGGTAACATTGATTTCATATTGCACGCAAAGGTAACATTGATTTCATATTGCACGCAAAGGTAACATTGATTTCATATTGCACACAAAGGTAACATTGATTTCATATTGCACGCAAAGGTAAAATTGATTTCATATTGCACGCAAAGGTAACATTGATTTCATATTGCACACAAAGGTAACATTGATTTCATATTGCACGCAAAAGTAATTACTTTTAGTGAAATAATATTTTACTTCCGAAAAATGGAACAACTCTCACTCTCTGTGTGTATGTGCGTGTGGTGTTTATGTGTGCGTGAGAGAGAGAGGGAGAGAGAGAGAAAGAGAGAGGGTGTGTCTGCGTATTTATGTGTGACAAACAATAACATTAATTTTTGCATGAATTCTATTCTGAGTGCCCTGCGGTAAGAAAAAAATAACACCAATCTCGTGTTTCACGTAAAGTTAATGGAAACATTTGTGCGTGGAAAGAGAAATAACATCATTTTTAATTAATAAACTAGGAAAATACACGGGATAATGGCATTATATAATGTTTAAATGAGAGCAGCATTATATTTGTTGCTATGGTAGAAGTAGAGGTAAAAATGTGTTAAATTAATGTAAAGTAGAGTAAAAACAACCAAGCGATCTTTCAAGGGGAGTAGCTGATAACAATTACCAACATAGCTCATGGGAGGTAGGTTAGAAACAAACCAAATGGAGATAACCAAAGGCATATAAAGTGATATTAAAGATGCACTTTTCAAACATAATTTGTCATTAAGAAAATAACATAAACTGGTATTGAGGAGCTAGACTAACAGAAAAACAAGACAAAATATGACGTTTCGGTGAAATCCTTCAATATGTATATTGAACAAGCTATACACATTAAACAAACTATACACATGAAACAAGCTATACACATTACACACACAATTCCGAGTTAGAATGCACACCACAGGAAATGTGTAATTGTTCATTGACCCAAATGATAACATAGGAAGTCAGGACGCCTGATTGCAACAGAACTGAAACTGTCAGTGAAACATATATGACGGTTTGCGCCAGGATCAGTAACCCAGAACCATCCAGATTACCACTCCACCCCTTTGTGGTGCCTCTAGTAACAGACTATCCAAGTGAGTAAGGATCCAGATGGAAGGCAATCAAATGCACAAAAATACCGTGCTGACGTCAGATCTGTTGGGACGAAAGACGCAAATATCGCAGTTCTACTGCAAATAACAACACAACTAGTACCTACCAAATTAGCATTTTTTTAAGAGTGAAGAGATAACTATTCCATTAGTCATCAAGTGAATACAAGCCAGCAAAAAAAAATGGTACTATAAATAATGTTGATTTATATTACATATTTTAAAAATAATACATTGCTCAGTAGCATTTATATAATCGTATTTATATATGTTATATTCCATACAGTTTAATGTATAATTTACCTTTTCATATGCTTAATCTATGATTATGGAAAATGCGAAATTTACATCTAGAAATATATATATATATCCACATATACATAAGCCCGATAATAATGATTGTGTGTTGCATCAGTTACCTCACACTACCAGCATCACTTCACACAACCAGCATCACTTCACACAACCAGCATCACTTCAAACAACCAACATCACTTCACACAAACAGCATCACTTCACATAACCAGCATCACTTCACACAACCAGCATCACTTCACACAACCAGCATCACTTCACACAACCAGCATCACTTCACACAACCAGCATCACTTCACACAACCAGCATCACTTCACACAACCAGCATCACTTCACACAACCAGCATCACTTCACACAACCAGCATCACTTCACACAACCAGCATCATTTCAGACAACCAGCATCACTTCAAACAACCAGCATCATTTCAAACAACCAGCATCACTTCAAACAACCAGCGTCACTTCACACAACCAGCATAATTTCAAACAACCAGCATCACTTCAAACAACCAGCATCACTTCAAACAACCAGCATCACTTCAAACAACCAGCATCATTTCAAACAACCAGCATCACTTCAAACAACCAGCGTCACTTCACACAACCAGCGTCACTTCACACAACCAGCATCACTTCACACAACCAGCGTCACTTCACACAACCAGCGTCACTTCACACAACCAGTATCACTTCACACAACCAGCGTCACTTCACACAACCAGCATCACTTCACACAACCACCATCATTTCACACGTCACCATCACTTCACACAACCAGCATCATTTCACACAACCACCCTCACTTCACACAACCACCATCATTTCACAAATCACCATCTCTTCACATAACCACCACCACTTCATACATCCACCATCCCTTCACATAACCAGCGTCACTTCACACAACCAGCATCACTTCACACAACCACCATCACTTCACACAACCACCATCACTTCACATAACCAGCATCACTTCACATAACCAGCATGAACATTTCTCCAATAGCCACAAACTTCCGCAGCAATACTTCTCCAATAATGGCATCACATAATAGCAACACCTGTGGCAACACCTGCAGCAACACCCATAGCAACACCCATAGCAACACCTGAAGCAACACCCGCAATTATCTAATCCACACATCACACTTTCCTCCACACCTTGTATCCAAACACCCACAATCCCTAATCCACACATCACACGTTACTCCACACCTTGTATCTAAACACCCACAATCCCTAATCCACGCATCACACGTTACTCCACACCTTGTATCTAAACACCCACAATCCCTAATCCACACATCACACGTTACTCTACATTCTGTAACCAAACACCCACAATCCCTAATCCACACTTCACACGTTACTCCACATCTTGTAACCAAACACCCACAATCCCTAATCCACACTTCACACGTTACTCCACATTCTGTTACCAAACACCTACAATCCCTAATTCACACTTCACACGTTACTCCACATCTTGTAACCAAACACCCACAATCCCTAATCCACATTTCACACGTTACTCCACATCTTGTAACCAAACACCCACAATCCCTAATTCACACTTCACACGTTACTTCACATTCTGTAACCAAACTCCCACAATCCCTAAACCACACTTCACACGTTACTCCACATTCTGTAACCAAACACCCACAATCCCTAATTCACACTTCACACGTTACTCCACATTCTGTAACCAAACACCCACAATCCCTAATCCACACTTCACACGTTACTCCACACCTTGTAACCAAACACCCAGAATCCCTAATTCACACTTCACACGTTACTCCACATCTTGTAACCAAACACCCACAATCCCTAATCCACACTTCACACGTTACTCCACATCTTGTAACCAAACACCCACAATCTCTAATCCACACTTCACACGTTACTCCACATCTTGTAACCAAACACCCACAATCCCTAATCCACACTTCACACGTTACTCCACATCTTGTAACCAAACACCCACAATCCCTAATCCACGCTTCACACGTTACTCCACACCTTGTAACCAAACACCCAGAATCCACGCAGCGGACACATCCCTGCAAGACGAAATCACGTCGCTAACTAGAATTGTCTTCACAAATGCTAATCGATTTGCTGTTGGCGATTCCATATCCTACTCAGAATCAGACACAGCCAAGTGATTGTTAAGGATATGCTCCGACTATCGCTATGTAACTCGCCAATCGATAATCGCTTTATCGCGGAATGTTGAATCCGCTACGGAATTGTGACGTTTGCTTCCATGGACCTGCTCGGACATAGAGCGCCACGGTCGTTGAAGGGACTAGCAGTAGCGCTGGAGACGGAGAACGGGAGTAGATGTCAAGCTGCCATCTTTATATGTCGCAAATTGTCGCTCATTGAGTTCCAGACTAAAGTCATGACTAGTTTAATTCCAACAGGTGACAAAATATACATGGAAAACAAACCAGTAGAAGAGATCGATCACTTTATCTATCTTGGAAGCACATTGATCGAGAAGGGGATACGAGCAAAGAAATTAAAATCAGAATAGCTAAAGCAGCAATGTCTTTCAGAAGCCTTGAAAAGTTGTGGAAATCAAAACTTATCAGCACAAACACAAAACTTAGGCTATTCAAATCAAATGTACTATCAACCCTTACGTATGCGTGTGAAAGCTGGAAAACAACAAGAGATATAGAAACAAAGTTGAACGCATTCGAAAATAAATGTCTAAGGAAAATACTTGGTATAGCATGGAACGAATTCAAAACAAATGAGGAAATTAGAGAAATCGCCAATCAACCACTAATATCTTCAGTAATAAAGAAAAGACGATGGTCATACGTTGGACATGTGATGAGAAGAGATAATAACCGAATAGCAAAGCAAGCCCTCATATGGGAAACAACAGGTAAAAGAAAAAGAGGAAGACCCAGGGAGACACTGAGAAGAACATTGATGAGAGAGGCAAGAGCAGCAGGAGTCGGCTCCCTCAATGAGATAGAACTGCTTGCACAGAACAGAGACAGATGGCGAGATTTGATAAAATATCTTTAAAAGAAAACTGCTAGAACAAAAAAATCCATATAGGAGAAGGTGTATCTTGGTCTACGCCCTATGGGCCGGTTACGGCTCGAAATGTCAATAGATAGATAGAGTTCCAGATCCATTTTGTAACGTGGGAATAATATATGACTCAATTAATTTCTTAGCCTCTTTCTCATACATCGCCAAAGATAGCAACTTGTGTAGGTTGCTTGGTTGGCAGTGCACCGTAATGCATAGTCTCTAGTGGCAAGACGCTGTGTTGAGGAGTACAAGTATGATCCTGCATCGGACTGTCTATTGTTTTTTGTTTTTTTTATGATGTTGATTATTTTTGCATTTTTTTTTCAGAGGGTTGTAACATACCCCTTCCCCTGAATTGATTCGTTGATCTATCATCTCAGAAAGCTTTCATTCATAAAAAATTGTCATCTATTGTTATTTATCTCTTTCTCATACCCTTCCTTCCCTTTCATCTCTGTTGTCCTCAGTTTCTCAAGTCTTCGGTAATGACCGCTTTTTATCTGCACTCTTATCTTGTGTATGGTGTGGAGCGTAAGATAATGAGTGAAGGTCCTGATTTGTGGAGCATGTGTGGAGAGGAGATGGGCTGAAAGATCTAGTAACAATGGGAAACCTAGAAGGCAGGAGATAGAAATGGTAGTCAAGTGAAGCTGGATGGTTTGATGGCTTGGAGCGAAGAAAGATTTATAGTGGAACTTTTACAGGACATGGACACATAATGGTTGAAGGTAAAGCAAAGTAAAGTAAGGTAAAGTAAAGCAAATTAACATAAAACAGAGTAAAGTAAAGTAGCTTAGCATAAAGTAAAACAAAGTAGAATAAAGCAAAGTAAAGTAATGTAAAATAAAGCAAAGTAATGTAAAGCAAAGTAGTGTAAAATAAAGTAAAGCCAAGTATAATAAAACAAAGTAAAGTAAAGTAAAATAGTGTAAAATATAGTAAACCAAAGTAAAAAAACAAACAAAGTAAAGTAAAGTAATGTAACATGAAGTAAAGCTAAGTAAAATAAACAAAGTAATGTAAAGTAGTGCAAAGTAAACTAAAGCAAAGAAAATAAAGTAAAGTGAAGTGAAGTGGAAGAAAGCAGAGTAAAGTAAAGCTAAGAGAAGGAAAGTAACATTGGATTTACGGTGTTAATGTTCATTTTTGACAATGTCCACCGGCAAATTTTATAAGTGATCTTGTCGGTATCACGCCAGACCGCCATAATATCGCAGAAAAATATCTGGTGCCAATTTTAAGAGAGTGTGTGAGCTCCAACATCTTCTCGGTCTCCAGAACATAAAGTCCGCCGACTCTGTGAACTGAATCGTCGACCTTCTTGTTGGCAGTCAGCACACTAACCACTCAGCCACACAGACTACATTGAATTAAAGATTGATACATGAGCGGATTGTGTTTGTCTTCCAGTTCACACAATTCTAAATGCCGTAGAGGCTACATTGCACTAAGTATTTATTACATAAATAAGCAGATTATGTTTATCTTTGCTGGTAATTCTAACAACCAGGGAGGCTACGTTGAAATACGTACTCAGTACATAAATGAGCAGATTATGTTTGTCTTTGCTGGTATTACTAACAGTCATGGAGGCTACGTTGATTCAAATATTTGCTACACGTATAATCTTTATGTTTGTCTTTGCTGGTATTACTAACAGTCATGGAGGCTACGTTGATTCAAATATTTGCTACACGTATAATCTTTATGTTTGTCTTTGCTGGTATTACTAACAGTCATGGAGGCTACGTTGATTCAAATATTTGCTACACGTATAATCTTTATGTTTGTCTTTGCTGGTATTACTAACAGTCATGGAGGCTACGTTGATTCAAATATTTGCTACACGTATGATCGGACTATGTTTGTTTTTCTTTACTAGAGTTTCTAACTTTTTGGGTGGTGGAAACACGACAAGTCCTGTTCGACGTCTAACGGGGCGGGAAGGATGAAGGAGCTCTGTTTAAATCACTTCAGAGTATATGTACATTATTCTCCCTGGTATCTCACTTCAGAGTATATGTACATTATTCTCCCTGGTATCTCACTTCAGAGTATATGTACATTATTCTCACTGGTATCTCACTTCAGAGTATATGTACATTATTCTCACTGGTATCTCACTTCAGAGTATATGTACATTATTCTCACTGGTATCTCACTTCAGAGTATATGTACATTATTCTCCTTGGTATCTCACTTCAGAGTATATGTACATTATTCTCCTTGGTATCTCACTTCAGAGTATATGTACATTATTCTCCTTGGTATCTCACTTCAGAGTATATGTACATTATTCTCCTTGGTATCTCACTTCAGAGTATAGGTAAATTATTCTCCCTGGTATCTCACTTCAGAGTATAGGTAAATTATTCTCCCTGGTATCTCACTTCAGAGTATAGGTAAATTATTCTCCCTGGTATCTCACTACAGAGTATATGTAAATTATTCTCCTTGGTATCTCACTTCAGAGTATAGGTAAATTATTCTCCCTGGTATCTCACTACAGAGTCTATGTAAATTATTCTCCCTGGTATCTCACTACAGAGTCTATGTAAATTATTCTCCCTGGTATCTCACTTCAGAGTATATGTAAATTATTTTCCATGGTATCTATCCCCTTGTTACGAATGACTAAAATCTCGGTAGCGAAGAGGTTAGTTCACTTGTTTGCTGATGAAACGGCTTGGCTTCTGTCTTTAACTACGGTTAAGTTTACCGACTCTTTGGAAATGTGCACACATGACTACTTCCTTGAAAAGTACGATGGTATGATAAATGACAACAGTGGGAACTCTCTATCTATTGATAGAAAAAGTGGAGTAAGACAGGGCTGCATTCTCTCACCATGTCTGCTTAACTTATACACTGCGCAGATCTTCAAAGACTTCATGAGCATGCCAGGACTAATCATCAGTCGATATATAATCAATAATCTAAGATATGCTGATGATACCGAACTAATGGCAGAACATTCAGAAGACCTACAACAACTAGTGAACAAAATAAACAAGACAAGCAAAGAATATGGATTGGTAATAAATATTAAATAGACTAAAACTATGATTATTAGAAAAACACAAAATATCAAAAGGGATATTACAGAAGATGGGAAGGAACCTAGAAAGAGTTCAAGAATACAGCCCCATCTTGAGCATATTATAAGAAATGATGGAAAATGTTAGACAGAAATCAACAAAAGAATAGGATGACATTCACCAATTTTAACAACATGAGAAATATATTCAAATCAAAGCAAATAACATCAGAAATAAAATTTCAAATGTAAAAATGCTGTATTTACTCAACATTCTTGTATGGTGCAGAAACATGGACATTAAATGAGAAAACAGAGCAGAAAATTGAAGCTTTTGAATTGTGGATCTGTAGGAAAATGGGGAAGATTTGCTGGAAGGAAAGAAAAGGACAAAAAAAGGAAGCTGTGAATAAAAAAAATTCTTCTTGATACAATTGGAGAAAGACAACTGCAATTGTTTGGACACGTGACGAGACATAATACCCCTCAAAAAGTCATCGTGGAAAGGAAGGTACACGGTAGACGAGGCAGATCAAAACTATAGTGGAGAGATAACATCAAAGGATGGACAGGTGAGCATATAACAACGTGTACCATCAAGACAAGATACAGAGTAAAATGACGCTTCATGGTAGCCAACCTTCGATACGGAGACGGTATCCATTGAACGAATGGCGCTCCGTGGTAGCCAAACTTTGACGTGGATACGGTATTCATTGAATCAATAGTGCTCCATAGTAGCCAACCTTCGATGTGGAGATGGCACCCATTGAATGAATAGCGTTCCATAGTATCCAACCTTCAATGTGAAGATGGCACCCATTAAATGAATAGAGTTCCATAGTAGCCAACCTTCGATGTGGAGATGACACCCAATGAATAAATGGCGCTACATGGTAGCCAACCTTCGATGTGGAGACGGTACCCATTGAATGAATAGCGTTCCATAGTAGCCAACCTTCGATGTGGAGATAGCACCCATTAAATGAATGGCGCTCCATGGTAGCCAACCTTCGATACGGAGACGGTACCCATTGAATGAATAGCCCCCCCCCCCTCCATAGTAGCCAACCTTCGATGTGGAGATGGCACCCAATGAATGAATTGCGCTACATGGTAGCCAACCTTTGACGTGGAGACGGTACTCACTGAATGATTAGCACCCCATAGTAGCCAACCTTCGATGTGGAAACGACACACAATGAATGAATGGCGCTACATGGTAGTCAACCTTTGACGTGGAGACGGTACTCACTGAATGATTAGCACCCCATGGTAGCCAACCTTCGATGTGGAGATGGCACCCAATGAATGAATGGCGCTCCATGGTAGCCAACCTTTGACGTGGAGATGGCACCCATTGAATGAATAGCCCTCCATAGTAGCCAACCTTTGACGTGGAGACGACACACAATGAAATGAAGGCGCTATGGTGTGATACTGACCACATTATCCATGAGCCGATGATTATATAACAATTTAGTGAACACTAACGCCATATAACACAAAGCTATAACAACGCCTTCCCTACTTTCACTGTCACGTCTAAATAACGCAACTCTATTTCTCTGCTCGCGCAACACTTTGATGAACGACTCCATTGCAATATCTTCGGTGTTCGGAACATTAATTTATAACCAAATCTCTGCTCTTGACACCTTTCTATCGTCTGCGCTTTAAAATTAACACCAATAAAACACATTTGGGTCGACATAACTCTACGAGTCTGGCGTTTCTTTGCAAGTACAAAGTCTTTGTGTTTGAATATGTCCCACATCGTAATATAATGTCATTAGTTTGGAACCAAAGTGAGAACGTAAAAAACAGGGAGGAAAAGAGGAATAAAAACAAGGAATTAGATAAAGTCGGATTTACCAGAAATGAAATCCCCACAGGGAGACCACTTCCAGACTATGGGATTTCACAATCCTGTTGCGTCAATCATCATTTTGTGGCCATGTAATGAGAAGGGAACAGATGGAATATATTGTGACAAGTGGGAAAATTGAGGGACGAAGAGATAGAGGGAAGCAAAGAGAAAAGATACCAGACAGCTTAAGAGAATGGCTTGGCAGAAGGTCAACAACAGAAATGACAAATAACTGTCGAGATTGAAAGTTGTGGAGAGACATGATCACCTAGGCCACCAGGCACGGTACTTGATGATGATGATGATGCGTCATAATGGGACTAGCACGATAATGAACGGTTACAAGATGGATGTTGTTGGACTAATCACGAGAACAAACACAGTCTGCGAACTGTCAATAATTGGTGGTCCAGAGAACAATTTAACTGATATCTCAAAACATTTGCCTGTAAAACATTTCACTTGTTTTCCTTAAACATAAAAGGTTCTTTTCCAACAAAGGTTCTTTTCTGAGAGAAATCCTTTGTTATGCTCCGTGTTTCTATAATGAAATGTACAAATCACACAAATTCTCCACCGAAATAATATTTCTATAACTTCCCTTTCTCGGAGTTTCCCTATACAGATATTTTCCTTTATTGATTATTCCTATGATGTAATCGATATCATCATGTGCCACACAGGTTGACGTAGGCTGTCATGTCCTTCCACAATTCTCTATCGACAGTGCATCGTATCAATTCTGTTGACTGTTTTCCATGCCATGACATCAAGCTATCTAGTATTTTCTCTCTTTGTCGATCGCGATCTGTCTTTCCCTATATTTTGCCAGTTGTTGCAAAGTATTCCAACTTTTCTCTTCGCATGACGTGCCAGAAAGATGTCGATTGTTCCTTACTGGTGTTTTCTAATAGCTCTCTTTTTTCGCGATGGCCACGTTTGAAAATTTCATTGTTGAATCTTTTTAACTGTCCAGGAAAATCTTACAATTTTTCTGAAAAGTCCCAACTGTGTGGCATTTGATCGTCTTTTCATTTGTCTGTCTACTGTCCATGATTCGCTTCCATAGGTCAGAACTTTCTCTATATAGCACCGATGAACTCTCTCTCTCTCTCTCTCTCTCTCTCTCTCTCTCTCTCTCTCTCTCTCACTTCTATTGACATACACTCAAATGTTCTCTTTTAGAGCGAACACATTTTCAGGTTCTCTCGTCATGGAATCAACCGATATGAGCATTCTCTTCATGGAATCAACCGATATGAGCATTCTCTTCATGGAATCAACCGATATGAGCATTCTCTTCATGGAATCAACCGATATGAGCATTCTCTTCATGGAATCAACCGATATGAGCATTCTCTTCATGGAATCAACCGATATGAGCATTCTCTTCATGGAATCAACCGATATGAGCATTCTCTTCATGGAATCAACCGATATGAGCATTCTCTTCATGGAATCAACCGATATGAGTATTCTCATCATGGAATCAACCAATATGAGTATTCTCGTCAAGCAATCAACCAATATGAGTATTCTCTTCATTGAAAAAAACAATATGAGTATTCTCTTCATGGAATCAACCAATATGAGTATTCTCTTCATTGAAAAAAACAATATGAGTATTCTCTTCATGGAATCAACCAATATGAGTATTCTCTTCATGGAATCAACCAATATGAGTATTCTCTTCATGGAATCAACCAATATGAGTATTCTCTTCATGGAATCAACCAATGTGAGTATTCTCTTCACGGAATCAACCAATGTGAGTATTCTCTTCATGGAGTCAACCAACGTGAGTATTCTCTTCATGGAATCAACCAACGTGAGTATTCTCTTCATGGAATCAGCCAATGTGAGTATTCTCTTCATGGAATCAACCAATATGAGTATTCTCTTCATGGAATCAACCAGTATGAGTATTCTCTTCATAAAATCAACCAATATGAGTATTCTCTTCATAAAATCAAGCAATATGAGTATTCTCTTCATAGAATCAACCAATATGAGTATTCTCTTCATAAAATCAACCAATATGAGTATTCTCTTCATAAAATCAACCAATATGAGTATTCTCTTCATAAAATCAACCAATATGAGTATTCTCTTCATGGAATCAACCAATATGAGTATTCTCTTCATAAAATCAACCAATATGAGTATTCTCTTCATGGAATCAACCAATATGAGTATTCTCATCATGGAATCAACCAATATGAGTATTCTCATCATGGAATGAACCAATGTGAGTATTCTCTTCCTATAATGATTCCATTAAAGAATTCCAGCTTTATAAAATGATCCCATAATATAATTTTAATTTCATAGAATAATCCCAACAGGATGTTCTCTGTTTAGAAAGATGCATTATCGAATGTGCTATTCATAGAATAGAAGGAGATTGTTCTCTTTATAAAAAAAATGTTACATTATGGAATATTAGCTTTTAAGAATTATCTCTATAGAGAATGTTTCCGACAAAGAATGTTCTTGTCATAGAATTCATAGTAGTACAGTATGTTTTCATTATAGACTGTGATCTTCATCGACTATTTCCATTGCAGAATGTTCTATAAGTGGAATGTTCCTATTATAGTAAGTTCTATTCACAGAATAAAGGTAAAGGTAAAGTACGAGACTTGAATCGGTGACTTAGCACGCGAGTTTTCACTAATATGTGTTCGGCCGCCTATCCAGGAGTGTTCGGAGACTTCTGGATATTGTCGCTTCAAGCATCGAAACTTACGATGCGAGGCGGCATTCCTAACCTTCCCTGAGTACTAACCAGGCACCCATTTCTGCTAGTGTCTGGGTTGACCACGGTGGCATTTTTGTTTTCCAACCACGAGTTCAAATCACACGCTTCTAGCGGGAATCGAACACGGGCTGTCCGAACGTCGACAGCCCAGTCTGGTGGGTTTCCCAACTAGGCCACCGAGAGCCCTGCTCACAGAATGTTCTCTTCATACAAATTTCTTAAAACAAACTATTCTTCTCAAAGAATATTCCTATAAAATATTAATCTCAAAGAATATTCCTATAAAATACTAATCTCAAAGAATATTCCTATAAAATACTAATCTCAAAGAATATTCCTATAAAATACTAATCTCAAAGAATATTCCTATAAAATATTAATCTCAAAGAATATTCCTATAAAATACTAATCTCAAAGAATATTCCTATAAAATACTAATCTCAAAGAATATTCCTATAAAATACTAATCTCAAAGAATATTCCTATAAAATACTAATCTCAAAGAATATTCCTATAAAATACTAATCTCAAAGAATATTCCTATAAAATACTAATCTCAAAGAATATTCCTATAAAATACTAATCTCAAAGAATATTCCTATAAAATACTAATCTCAAAGAATATTCCTATAAAATATTAATCTCAAAGAATATTCTTATAAAATACTAATCTCAAAGAATATTCCTATAAAATACTAATCTCAAAGAATATTCCTATAAAATGCTAATCTCAAAGAATATTCCTATAAAATATTAATCCCAAAGAATATTCCTATAAAATATTAATCCCAAAGAATATTCCAATAAAATACTAATCTCAAAGAATATTCCTATAAATACTAATCTCAAAGAATATTGCTATAAAATACTAATCTCAAAAAATATTCCTATAAAATACTAACCTCAAAGAATATTCCTATAAAATGCTAATCTCAAAGAAAATTCCTATAAAATGCTAATCTCAAAGAATATTCCTATAAAATACTAATCTCAAAGAATATTCCTATAAATACTAATCTCAAAGAATATTCCTATAAATACTAATCTCAAAGAATATTACTATAAAATACTAATCTCAAAGAATGCGACTATCTCTACGTTGGATACAAACTGGCAAGCTGTAATAGGTTTTCGATTAAATCTCCAAGATGGCTGATAATAATTCCTCGTAATAGTTCATGCATATTTGAAATCAACTGTTAGTCACGTGACCAGTCTGGAAAGGTGGCAGGTCTGGGGCAATATGTCTGGCGTCACCAATGATGCATTATCGCTACATATCAGGGAAGACACGTGTTGAGGACGAGAAAGGTAGAGAAAAAAACATGGAAAAGAGTGATATTAGCTCCTTCGTTAGACGAGGTCAGAGAGTTCTGAAGATGATATAAGAGAGCGACAGTAGAAGTCTGAGACATTACGAGACGATGTACGAGAGTGACAGTAGAAGTCTGAGATATTACGAGATGATGTACGAGAGTGACAGAAGAAGTCTGAGACATTACGAGACGATTTACGTGAATGACAGTAGAAGTCTGAGATATTACGTGATGATATACGAGAGTGACAGTAGAAGTCTGAGATATTACGTGATGATGTACGATTGTGACAGGAGACGTCTGAGATATTACGTGATGATATACGAGAGTGACCTTAGAAGTCTGAGATATTACGTGATGATGTACGATTGTGACAGGAGACGTCTGAGATATTACATGATGATGTACGAGAGTGACAGGAGACGTCTGAGATATTACGTGATGATGTACGATTGTGACAGGAGACGTCTGAGATATTACGTGATGATGTACGATTGTGACAGGAGACGTCTGAGATATTACGTGATGATGTACGATTGTGACAGGAGACGTCTGAGATATTACGTGATGATGTACGATTGTGACAGGAGACGTCTGAGATATTACGTCATCCTGTTTATGAAAAAATTCTTATTAATGTAATTATTTTTGAACGGCCGTTAAATAGAGCAAAAAGGAAATAAGAAGTAGAAGACGAGACCGATGAAAAAGATAAGCAAGTATTTTAGTAGCAGCAGTAGTAATAGATGTAGTAGTAGTAGTAGTTACTGTTGTAGCAGTTGTAGTAATAGATGTAGTAGTAGTAGTTACTGTTGTAGCAGTTGTAGTAATAGATGTAGTAGTAGTAGTTACTGTTGTAGCAGTTGTAGTAGCTGCAGTAGTAATAGATGTAGTAGTAGTAGTTACTGTTGTAGCAGTTGTAGTAGCTGCAGTAGTAATAGATGTAGTAGTAGTAGTTACTGTTGTAGCAGTTGTCGTAGTCGCAGTAGTAACAGTTGTAGTAGATGTAGTAGTAATAGTTATTGTTGTAGCAGTTGTAGTAGTAGAAGTAGTAATAGTTGTAGTAGTAGTAATAAATATAGTAGTAGTAGTTATTGTTTCAGCAATTGTAGTAGTAGCAGTAGTAATAGATGTAGTAGTGGTAGTAATAAATGTAGTAGTAGTAGTTATTGTTTTAGCAATGGTAGTTGTAGCAGTAGTAATTTATGTAATAGTAGTAGTTATTGTTGTAGCAGTTGTAGTAGAAGCAGTAGTAATAGATGTTGTAGTAGTAGTTATTGTTGTAGCAGTTGTAGTAGTAGCAGTAGTAATTGCAGTATTAGTAGTTGTAGTAGCAGTAGTACTAGCTGTAGTAGTAGTAGTAGATGTAGCAGTTGTTGTAGTAGTAGTATTTACTATTAGTAGTAGAGTGATAGTAGCAATAATAACAGTTGTAGAAGTAATAGCAGTAGTAGTAATAGTAGTAGTAGTAATTGTATCGGTAGTAGCAGTAGTAGTAATAGTAGCAGTAGTGATAATATCTGTTGTAATAGTAGCAATAGTAGTAGTAATGGTAGCAGTAGTAATAGCTCCAGCAGTAGTAGTGGTAGCAGTAGTAGTAGTAGTAATAACAGTAATAGTAGTAGTATTGATAGTAGCAATACTACTAGTAGTAGAAGTGATATTATTATTACCAATATTAGTAGTAGTAATAGTGATAATAGTAGCATTAGTAGTTGTAGTAGTAACAGTATTAGTAACAATATGAATAGTAGCGGTAGTAATAATAGTAGTAGCATTAGTATACGGATAAACAGAAGAAAAGTAGAGAAGGAAGAAGAGATGGAAGATGAAAAAGAAGAAAGCGAAGCGGTCACATCCGGCCAGCCTGTGGGAGAGGTAAACTGAACAGAGTAATGTATCATCTCGGACTTGGGGGGTCTGCTCGAGAGTTCTAAAGGTCGGAAGAAAAAGTACAGTATACCACTGCAGTCACCACGTAGTGTGCATGTCAGAATTTGTATTCCGCTTCTCTCTATCTCCCGCCCCCCCCCCCCTCTCAATTAGAAAAGGCAGTGAGGAAAAACTGAGCTAACAAAACAAGAAGAAAACGTTTTGGCCCTGCCCGGAATTGGAATCACCGTAATTTGACTTGACAAGGGCATGTTGGGATACCTACAGATATCGATGGAGCATTTATTGTACACGTCACATCTTGGAACTTATAACATGTACATAAAGCAGTGTGGGACAACCAAACTAATGTCTAGAGGAGACAAACTACAAAAGCTTTCATCAGGTATAAGAAACAAATTATACAAATTACACATCCTGGTTGTGTTTCATTTGGCAGATCCCTATCTTTTTTTCTACCTGTCTCTCTCTCTCTCTCTCTCTTTCTCTCTCTCAGAGCTTTGTGTTTAGCCCAGATGTCATTGTTTATTTTGTTCTGTTTAGTTCTACGCTGGCATGTCGTGAGATATTGTTTTGATCTGCCTGGTCTTCCATCAAAACAAGAACTGATCATGACGTCATTCGAAACAAAACTAATTCAGCAACTATCTCTTTGTTCTTGAAGCTGTGACGTCATTTTGGTGGTTCTCCCGAGTGGATGGGCCCTCTAATCATTACAACTTTATACTCTTGCTGCACAACAATCTATTCAAAATTATAGTATCATTTATGTATATATATCTTCTGTCACCCTTTGCAACTCAACTTTGTTTCCTAATGTAAGGATCGAACCTTCCTTTGGAACACTTCAAAACAAATCCGAGCGGGTAGTGCGTTTTGGGCACATCACTATCTTCTTATTAATGGCCCAGGCATTTCAAGCGAAGAAAAATATCATATTATTATTATATTGTTATATGAGATATTATTATACAGATTCTATTATTAAAGTTCCCAAATGGAACAAAACTTCAATGGCATTATAAAAAATGTCACATAGTCAATGCTGACAACAACAAACATTAGGGTTACACATTCTGAACATTTTTTTAGCCCATCGGATTGTGTGGCATTAAGATGTGGCTGATTTAGCTTAGGATAGGTCTTCAACATTTTCAGCTCTCTATGGAGCATAGGTCTTCCATAACCAATTTCAGCTCCCTGCGGAACATAGGTCTTCAACAAACACTATTAGCTCCTTCTGGAACATAGGTCTTCAATAAACATTTTCACCTCCCTGTGGAGCATAGGTCTTCCACAACCAATTTCAGCTCACTGCGGAACATAGGTCTTCAACAAACACCTTTAGCTCCTTCTGGAACATAGGTCTTCAACAAGCACTTTCAGCTCCCTGTGGAGAATATGTCTTCAACAAACACTTTCAGCTCCCTGTGGAGCATATGTCTTCAACAAACACTTTCAGCTCCCTGTGGAGAATATGTCTTCAACAAACACTTTCAGCTCCCTGTGGAGCATAGGTCTTCAACAAACACTTTCAGCTCCCTGTGGAGTATGGGTTTTCAACAAACACTTTCTACTCCTTGTGGAGCATATGTCTTAAAACAAACACTTTTAGCTCCCTGTGGAGAATATGTCTTCAACAAATACTTTCAGCTCCCTGTGGAGCATAGGTCTTCAATACACACTTTCCAAACATGACTGTTTCTTGCCATTCTTTTAAAATCATTCCATGTCTTCCCGATCATCTTCATCCCTGCTTCCACTTGTCTTATCCAAGAATATCTTGGTCTTCCTCGTTGTCTCTTCCCCTTGGGGTTTCAGAAAGAACCTGTCGTATAATACTCTCAGTTGACTTCTGCATTGAATATCCTATCCAGCGCCATCGTCTTCGTTGTATTTCTTTGTCCAGTGGTATTTGAGTGATACTTTCCCATAGTTCTAAGTTAATGATTTTTGTCCTGCCACTTCCATCCTTTCATTCTACCCAAGCATCCATTAATGAAAGCTGCATCTTCGTGATTGTCATTTTTGTTGTTCTCCATCTTTAACAGCCAGATATAGTTATGGTTATGGTTAGTCTAAGGCCCCGTTATCACTGCAAACGACTTAAATCCATAATTTCCTTACCACCCGTGCCAGTGGAATAACCCGAATTAAAACTCATCTCATTGAAGGATCCAAACAAAGAAAGGCAGCTGCAGTCCCCAAATAGCAACAACAGCACACTCCAAAAGACATACGGTGTAACAGCACCGAAAGTGAACGCTGTCCAAACTGTCCTTCGTCATACAACATTATTATTCATTGTAAGCAATCGGAGTATCGAAACACGATCCGGATGAAAAACACAGCTCACGGCGTGCACAGAGCACTAAACTCATTAGCTCCGGCAGCAAGCCGGACTTAGAATATGAGGAAACTGCAACAAGGAACACTTTTCAGACTGAGCCTTAATGGTTCTTGCCACCTATCCGCCATATTGACCGGTATTCCAACGATGACGTATACTGCAATCACCACAGAACACTACTGCGCACACTGTAGAGGATTTCAGCTCACATTCATATACTCCGCTGCGCGGACGAAGATCCCAAAATTGGAACTTCCCATCTATACGCTTATCTGCACTGGAAAGATAGAATGAACCATCTTTCCGGCAAAAAACGTTACAGTAAACCTGACGCAAACATGACCGCGCCATCTTGAAACTGGAAGCGGTAAAATAGGACTGATTTAACATTGAAGTTGACAATTATTATTTGTTGAATTCAACCTAATTTATTTGGATATTTATTATTTGCTTGACATTAGTTATGCGATCTCTATTTCTTGTCTCCCTTTCAGTCACCCTCATTTTTAAAGACTTCCCCTGCTATGCGAATCACGTGGCAAACACAGCCTGAGGCAGATCTCTAAGCTAGAACAACCTTTGACCTTTGCCTCCGTTTGATATCGCCGACCTGTTATTATTGTTTACAATAACTGCCGCACTCAAAAGCTCATTTGCATACCGTCAACCATGGATGGCATTCTCGTCAATGCCAGCAAAGAGGAGCCAACCATCTGTTGTAGTGTAAACATCGCCCGGTCGATTCTTCCAGGTGAGACTTAATCCTGTCTGTTGCCTAGTGTGTTCCCCTACATCTCGCTGTGTTTACCAGAGTTTTATAGAAATGTTTATCAACTTGTACTGATTGTATGCACCAGCTAGTTCTGTTTATCAACATCCGGCCATTCTGTTTATGATTTTTCAACTCGTGTGTTTATCACCGCGGGGCATTCACATTATCACTTTTATGAGCAAGGAATGAAAACTACGTGTATCACTTTCTCATTTATTTCTGTTGCTTATGTCAGTGGTTTCATTTGTCTGTGTCAGTTTATCAGCTATTTATAGTTTTGTTTATGACAGTTTATCAGCTTTTTATAGTGTTATAAGCTATATTTTAGTCTCTCAATTTAATTTACGGTTTGATAATCTAGTTATCCTGATAACAGTTTTATCAATGTAGTTTGCTTGTGGCATAATATTATGACAACTTGTTTACTAATGTTATCACTTTCTCACTTTCCAGTAATATCAACTTGTCAATTTGTAGTGTTATAATTTTGCCACTCTCTGCAATGTTTTCAACTTGTCAATTTGTAGTGTTATAATTTTGCCACTATCTGCAATGTTTTCAACTTGTCAATTTGTAGAGTTATCGCTTTGCCACTCTCTGCAGTGTTATCAACATGTCACTTTGTAATGTTATCAGTTTGTCACTCTTTGCAGTGTTATGAACTTGTCATTTTGTAATGTTATCACTTGGTTAATCTTTGCAGTGTTATGAACTTGTCACTTTGTAATGTTATCACTTGGTTAATCTTTGCAGTGTTATGAACTTGTCACTTTGTAATTAAAAAAAAAATTATCACTCTTTGCAGTGTTATCAACATGTCACTTTGTAATGTTTTTTTTATTTTGTCACTCTTTGCAGTGTTATAAACTTGTCACTTTGTAATGTTATCAGTTTGTCACTCTTTGCAATGTTATCAACTTGTCACTGTGCCTTGTTTTCAATTTGTCACTGCAAGGTTATCAGTTTGTCACTGTTTACAGTGTTTTGAACTTGTCACTTTGCAATGTTATCAGTGTGTCACTCTTTACAGTGTTTTCAACTTGTCATTTTTGTTGCTCTGAATGTCCTCTCATTGGTGTATCCTTGGTAACGAAATGTGTTAGAAAAAGCAAAAATACTAATTTTTGCTTACAGGTCTAGAGAGTAAAAAAAGGTAAAGAGCCCCGTCACGCCAAGTGGCGTATAGGGAATATGGTGTTAGTGATCATACATTTTATAGACCTTCAGCACATGATTTTCGAGGTAATGTTGTGAGGTATAATGTGGACGCCCTTGCCGCTTTACTTTCCCGGAAAAAATCCGGACCCATTTAAGACTGGGTGAACATGGAAACCGTTGGTTGGGATCGAACCCTACCCCTTGTCCTTTGTAATCCAGTTCACTAACCACTGAGCTATCGCGGCTCCAGGTCTGGAGAGTGGTGGGTCAAATTATTTCGCAGCAGTGAAAAGAGGTGGTGGAGAATCATCGTCATAGAGGAGTATCTTGTGGGGAGATCTGGACATTTGGAGAAGAAACTTGCGTGGTGAGAGGGTCATTACGCTCAAATACAAACCTACGATGTGTTAACAAATGTTTGCCAAACGTGGTGTCAAAAGATTAGACTGCAAAGATGTCAGAGGCAAACACCCATCGATCTATTCATTTATCACTTGTCATTGTATATCCCTCCATCCGTCAATTCCTCCTGCCCTCCCTTTCTCCATCCATTCTTCTATTCATCAATCCATTGTTCCTTTCATTCTTCCCTCCCTCTCTCCATCCATCCATCCACTCATCCATCCTTTCATCCCTCCCTCCATCCATCCATTCTCTCCGCTTGCCTACATGTGTGTTTGTATATATATATATATATATATATATATATATATATATGTGTGTGTGTGTGTGTGTGTGTGTGTGTGTGTGTATTACAAAGTTTATGTTAATTATTCCATTAGTTTTTGTTTATTTGCCTGCACATTATATTGTAACACGATGATACTGACTATCTAATCTGATATATTTTACACTGCTAATTTTATCTCATCTATTCTGCCTCTCCGGTACTAACCACCAGTCTATCCTATCTTACCTCGCTATTATAATCCAAATTGGCCTATCTTACCTCGCTATTATAATCCAAATTGGCCTATCTTACCTCACTATTATAATCCAAATTGGCATATCTTACCTCACTATTATAATCCAAATTGTCCTATCTTACCTCGCTGTTATAATCCAAATTGTCCTATCTTACCTCGCTGTTATAATCTAAATTGGCCTATCTTACCTCGCTGTTATAATCTAAATTGGCCTATCTTACCTCGCTAAATTGGCCTATCTTACCTCGCTGTTATAATCTAAATTGGCCTATCTTACCTCGCTGTTATAATAAAATTGGCCTATCTTACCTCATTGGCATTATCAATCCAAATTGCTGTTATAATCAAATATCTTACCTCGCTATTATATCTTACCTCCAAATCTGTATCCTATCCTTACCTCACTATTATAATCCAAATTATCTTACCTCGCTATTATAATCCAAATTGTCCTATCTTACCTCACTATTATAATCCAAATTGCCTATCTTACCTCGCTGTTATAATCTAAATTGGCCTATCTTACCTCGCTGTTATAATCTAAATTGGCCTATCTTACCTCGCTGTTATAATCTAAATTGGCCTATCTTACCTCGCTGTTATAATAAAATTGGCCTATCTTACCTCGCTATTATAATCCAAATTGGCATATCTTACCTCACTATTATAATCCAAATTGTCCTATCTTACCTCGCTGTTATAATCCAAATTGGCCTATCTTACCTCGCTATTATAATCTAAATTGGCCTATCTTACCTCGCTGTTATAATCCAAATTGGCCTATCTTACCTCACTATTTTCATCTAAATTAACCTGTCTTATCTCACTATTTTCATCTAAATTAACCTGTCTTATCTCACTATTTTCATCTAAATTAACCTGTCTTATCTCACTATTTTCATCTAAATTGTCCTGTCTTAACTCACTATTTTCATCTAAATTATCCTGTCTTAACTCACTATTTTCATCTAAATTATCCTGTCTTAACTCATTATTTTCATCTAAATTATCGAATCGTTCCTCGCTATTTTAATCTAATCTACCGCATTTAACATTTATAATCTCATCTCGTTGAACACGTTATTATTGAATCTATCTTTCCCAAATGTCACTGCACAAACCTGGCACATTTGCTCAATGCCTTATCTTCATTCTGTCATAGATGGCGCCACTGTTTACATACACAGCGCAGCGCCATGCTGGCTCTACAGTACCTGCAGCTATCCACTTGGTGTTTGATCTGGCAGCAAGGAACCACGGTCCATGGATCCCAAGCAACGGTTTGATGACTGGTTCTCTATGGAGTGACTGGTTTACCTGAAGAGACGATGAATGAAGCAGACGGTTTGAAAAAGAAAGAATGACAGAAAGAAAAAAAAGACAGAAAAAAAAGAAAGAGAAAGAAAAAGAGAACAGAAAAAAATAGAAAGAGAATAAAAGAAAGAAAAAAAGAGAGAAAGGGAAAAAAGAGATAGAAAGATAAAGGGAAAGAAAGAAAGAAAGAAAGAAAGAAAGAAAGAAAGAAAGAAAGAAAGAAATAAAGACCTATGCCACACCTTGTAACGTATAAAGAGCATTATTTTTGCTTTCAAACCATTACAATAGTGATACGAAATATAATATAAATAACATGTTCTGCACTACGCCAGTGCTATAAAAGTAAAAAGTAAAGTACCCCCGGCACGCCAAGTGGCGTATAGGAAACATGGTTTTAGTAACAACACATTTTACAGACCTTCAGCACATTATTTTTGGGGTAATGTGGTTGGTATTACGCCCGTGCCGCTTTACTTTCCCAGAAAAAAAATCCGGTACCCATTAAAGGCTGAGTGAACCGGAAGCCGTCGGTTGGGATCGAACCCTACCTCTTGTCCTTTGTAGTCCAGTTCACTAACCACTGAGCTATCATATATAACTTATAGTCGCCTTTGTGTATGTTTTTCTTTACTTCTCGGGTCTCCTAATCTCTCCTAGATATCGACCTCGCTCCAATGATTTCCTCTCAACACCGCAACAAGGTGACTTCTAATCATGAGCACATCTACATGGCCATGTAGAAGAAACTTGTGCCCGTGAAAGTAACCAATAAAAGCATGCATCTAGCCTCTGAAATAAACAAACTAATTGAAACAATGGTCAGACAGAGTGAGCGTGCAACTGCTATTCGCCGTTATTGAAGTGAAATATGGAGAATACCACGGTCAACTAAATATCGAGAATACCACGGTCAACTAAATATCGAGAATACCACGGTCAACTAAATATCGAGAATACCATGGTCAACTAAATATCGAGAATACCACGGTCAACTAAATATCGAGAATACCACGGTCAACTAAATATCGAGAATACCACGGTCAACTAAATATCGAGAATACCACGGTCAACTAAATATCGAGAATACCACGGTCAACTAAATATCGAGAATACCACGGTCAACTAAATATCGAGAATACCACGGTCAACTAAATATCGAGAATACCATGGTCAACTAAATATCGAGAATACCATGGTCAACTAAATATCGAGAATACCATGGTCAACTAAATATCGAGAATACCATGGTCAACTAAATATCGAGAATACCATGGTCAACTAAATATCGAGAATACCATGGTCAACTAAATATCGAGAATACCATGGTCAACTAAATATCGAGAATACCATGGTCAACTAAATATCGAGAATACCATGGTCAACTAAATATCGAGAATACCACGGTCAACTAAATATCGAGAATACCATGGTCAACTAAATATCGAGAATACCATGGTCAACTAAATATCGAGAATACCATGGTCAACTAAATATCGAGAATACCATGGTCAACTAAATATCGAGAATACCATGGTCAACTAAATATCGAGAATACCATGGTCAACTAAATATCGAGAATACCATGGTCAACTAAATATCGAGAATACCATGGTCAACTAAATATCGAGAATACCATGGTCAACTAAATATCGAGAATACCATGGTCAACTAAATATCGAGAATACCATGGTCAACTAAATATCGAGAATACCATGGTCAACTAAATATCGAGAATACCATGGTCAACTAAATATCGAGAATACCACGGTCAACTAAATATCGAGAATACCATGGTCAACTAAATATCGAGAATACCATGGTCAACTAAATATCGAGAATACCATGGTCAACTAAATATGGAGAATACCACGGTCAACTAAATATCGAGAATACCATGGTCAACTAAATATCGAGAATACCATGGTCAACTAAATATCGAGAATACCACGGTCAACTAAATATCGAGAACACCACGGTCAACTAAATATCGAGAATACCATGGTCAACTAAATATGGAGAATACCATGGTCAACTAAATATCGAGAATACCATGGCCAACTAAATATGGAGAATACCATGGTCAACTAAATATCGAGAATACCACGGTCAACTAAATATGGAGAATACCATGGTCAACTAAATATGGAGAATACCACGGTCAACTAAATATGGAGAATACCATGGTCAACTAAATAGAGAAAGGTGGACAATCTGAAAGTGGTAAACGCAGAAAAAAGAAGGGAAAGTTTCTTACGAACATCAGAAGAGAGACAAGTAACGTTTGTGACAATGAGATGAGAAGTGACGAGCAGGATGTGACATGGCGACGGTGACAATAATGATGTTGATTATGATGACGATAATGATAATGACGATTATGATGATGATGATGTTAATGATGACATTGATGGAGATTTCATGATGATAACGTTGATGATAATGAAGATTATGATGATGATGATGTTAATGATGACATTGATGGAGATTTCATGATAACGTTGATGATAATGAAGATTATGATGATGATGATGTTAATGATGACATTGATGGAGATTTCATGATAACGTTGATGATAATGAAGATTATGATGATGATGATGTTAATGATGACATTGATGGAGATTTCATGATAACGTTGATGATAATGAAGATTATGATGATGATGATGTTAATGATGACATTGATGGAGATTTCATGATAACGATGATGATAATGAAGATTATGATGATAATTATGATGACGATGGCACGACGATAATAATAATGAGAAAAAAGATAATAAGGATAATGATGGTGATGATCTAAGGAAGTGTTGTGCAGACTAATATCTGAAGAGCACTATCATCAACTGTACCAACAGTTTTGATAAGGCGATCATGTTTGTACTGTCTGCTGTACTGTGTACTTTCCTGTGCATTGAAAACAGTGCATAACCATATCCGTGCGGAAAAAAACAGGTGCAAACACAATCACAGATGTTCGTCGCACCGAGCTTCAGGTGAGGGCGTCAAATATAGAGCTCCCCGAGAAACGTGTCAGTGGAGACTAATAGCCTCATTACATTGATACGTCAGAGTTGACATCATCTTTGAGTCCTTTATCGCTGGGAAATAATTCCGTACACAAGTTCGGACATTATTATCTTCCCTTGAATTGAGAGCTGTTTACTGTCAGGAAGTTTCCATTAGTTTTAGAGAAAACAAATAAATCATACAGGAAACTGAGAAAAGAAATATTGATGTACAGAAGCAGAATCGTTGTGGGAATAGATACAATGAGAATTAAACTGAGGTCACTTTATTTGACTAGTTCCACAGATCATGACGACTGCTGTTGTTATGGATCCAGAAGCCTGTGAGCTGATGTCCTTCGGCCCAATGCCATGTAATGATATCTGCAGGTATTTCTGAATTCCCTTGTAGGTAGTTCCGTCCAAGGTGTTCCATTTATCAGGTCTTTGATGAAGTAGAGTTGCTCTAATGTCAGTGAGCTTTGGGCAGTCAAACATGCGATGTTCTAGTGATGTTCTAGCGTTCCATGTCGGTGTTCACAGAGTGGACATGCTGGGGTTTGGTTTCCTTGTATTCTATTGATGTTGCAGTTTAGTGGTATATGACCGGTTCTCAGTCTGACGATCATAGTTTGGTCTTGTCTTTTTAGCTTTGTTATTGTCGTCATGGAGGTTTGGTCTTGTCTTTTTAGCTTTGTTATTGTTGTCATGGAGGTTTGGTCTTGTGTTTTTAGCTTTGTTATTGTTGTCATGGAGGTTTGGTCTTGTGTTTTTAGATTTGTTATTGTCGTCATGGAGGTTTGGTCTCGTCTTTTTAGCTTTGTTATTGTTGTCATGGAGGTTTGGTCTTGTCTTTTTAGCTATGTTATTGTCGTCATGGAGGTTTGGTCTTGTGTTTTAGCTTTGTTATTGTCGTCATGGAGGTTTGGTCTCGTCGTTTTAGCTTTGTTATTGTTGTCATGGAGGTTTGGTCTCGTCGTTTTAGCTTTGTTATTGTTGTCATGGAAGTTTGGTCTCGTCTTTTTAGCTTTGTTATTGTTGTCATGGAGGTTTGGTCTCGTCTTTTTAGCTTTGTTATTGTCGTCATGGAGGTTTGGTCTCGTCTTTTTAGCTTTGTTATTGTTGTCATGGAGGTGTGGTCTTGTCTTTTTAGCTTTGTTATTGTTGTCATGGAGGTTTGGTCTCGTCTTTTTAGCTTTGTTATAGTCGTCATGGAGGTTTGGTCTTGTCTTTTTAGCTTTGTTATTGTTGTCATGGAGGTTTGGTCTTGTCTTTTTAGCTTTGTTATTGTTGTCATGGAGGTTTGGTCTCGTCTTTTTAGCTTTGTTATTGTTGTCATGGAGGTTTGGTCTCGTCTTTTTAGCTTTGTTATTGTCGTCATGGAGGTTTGGTCTCGTCTTTTTAGCTTTGTTATTGTTGTCATGGAGGTGTGGTCTTGTCTTTTTAGCTTTGTTATTGTTGTCATGGAGGTTTGGTCTTGTCTTTTGTAGCTTTGTTATTGTTGTCATGGAGGTTTGGTCTTGTCTTTTTAGCTTTGTTATTGTTGTCATGGAGGTTTGGTTTTGTCTTTTGTAGCTTTGTTATTGTTGTCATGGAGGTGTGGTCTTGTCTTTTTAGCTTTGTTATTGTTGTCATGGAGGTTTGGTCTTGTCTTTTTAGCTTTGTTATTGTTGTCATGGAGGTGTGGTCTTGTCTTTTTAGCTTTGTTATTGTTGTCATGGAGGTTTGGTCTCGTCTTTTTAGCTTTGTTATTGTTGTCATGGAGGTTTGGTCTCGTCTTTTTAGCTTTGTTATTGTTGTCATGGAGGTTTGGCCTTGACATGAATTTAAAAATATTCCCGTCCCTGTATTTTCCCATGGCCCATCCAATCAGTCAATCTACTGTTGGAGTTTATGATTTGTTTGACTCTCTTGAATGAGATGTCGATATTAAATTGTGTCTGTCTGGATTCTCTCTTAGCTAATGTATCTGCTTCATCATTCTCTGATGTGTCGGGGTGTCCCGGAATCAATGCAATCAGTAGTCTTATGTCATGTGTGTCAATAGGATCATGGCGTCTCTATATTTGTTGGCAAGTCTCATGAACGTTACTTCGCCTAAACTGTTGGTCAATAAACCTGCATAGTTATGTTAGTGAAATAAGTAAAGAGCCCCGTCACGCCAAGTTGTGTATAGGGAATATGGTGTTAGTGATAATCATTTTTACAGACCTTCAGCACATGATTTTTGGGGTAATGTGGTCGGTATTACACCCGTCTCGTTTTATTTTCCCATAAAAAAATCTGGTACCCATTTAAGGCTGGGTTAACCCGGAAGCCGTCGATCAGGATCGAACTCGACGGTCCTTTGTAGTCCAGTTTACTAACCACTGAGCTATCGCGGCTCTCATATATATATATATATATATATATATATATATATATATATATATATATATATCAGCGTTTTGCCTTTCACCTAGTCACTAGAGAATAAAAATTGAATTGTGTATGTTAATCCATTTTTCCCAGGCAGCCATGCGCACAGGGGTCCCTGATAACCCCGCAATAGGACGTACTCAAAATTTTTTTCCCGTCGATGAGTAACTGACGTGTCAAAACGGGCCTCGCTGCTCACACCAGCGATAGTTGCCGCAGAGAGAAATTACAAATAAATATCCCCACCGGTTCAGCCAGGATTTAAACTCACAAGCTCTCTGTCCCGAGACCGGCGTCTTGCCTCGAGACCAACCTGTCACCCAGGCGGGTATATGGTCACGACCTTTACAGATGGAGGTAAATTTGGGTGAAATTGGCAGCCGGACAGCCGGAAGGTAGATAAGTCATAGATTCTGAGTCGTTGAGTCATTGGATTGAGTTATTGAATTGAGTTATTGAATTGAGTTATTGAATTGAGTCATTGAATTGAGTCATTCTCGACGGCGGCCGTTATAGTTTAGCTTTTACTAGCACAATGCCTGGAGTATAAGCTCAGAACACAATCTTGTCGTGCTTTCTCCCTGCATCGAAGGTTGGCGACAATGGAGATTCATTTCACTCTGACTCTTGTGGACGCTGTCTTAAATGAGCCAAATTAGTAAACAACCATGCGTCCACTAACGCAGGAGGAGATCAACAAATTCTTTGACAAACTATCCAAATAGTAAATTACATGTTTCATCATATATTCATATATATCTGGTAGAACCTTTAGTTTAAAATACTTGTCATAATATGACTTGTCAGCATCGGTGAGACTCCCAGAAGTTCGTGATAGTTAGGAGGGTCTTATAGTCTGTTGTTTGATGTGAGATGGTGATGGCCTAATCACCAACTAATTATCTACATCAAGCATGGGCAGATGGTGCTCGTAAACCTGGGAGGGCCGACCATCTAAGGGCAGAATCCCCCTACAGAAAAGACAATCTGCTGCCTTGCAGGAAGATTGGGGACAATCAAAGGCTAAGGAAAGCAAACTGAATAAAATGCTGGCTGAAATCGGATGCACTGGCCACTGGCTCAGAACACAGTGCAACGTTTTAACAAGTAATCAATCAGACTAGATCTAATAGACTCTAATTATGATAGAAAATACCGCTGACCGGAAAGGCTTCAAGAAACAGCTGAATATAATACACTGGAATGCGGAGGGCATATACCACAAAAACAAGCTCTAACAATCAGACTAGCAGAGGAGGAGATAGACATTGCCTGCATCCAGGAAACTCATCTTAATCTTCAGCACAGATTTATGATCAGGGGCTACCAAACATTTAGACAAGACAGGGAAGGTCACAAGGGTGGAATTCTTATACTTATTAAAAATTCCATCCCAGCAAAACTGATAGATGTAGTCACAAAGAGGCAGAGATCATTGGTACAGACCTATACATTAACTCCGCTAGTATAAGGATATTTAATATATACTGTCGAAATGACAAATTACTGAAGCTGGAGTCAGTGGAAATAACACCATCAAAGTGTCTGGTAGTAGGAGACTTTAACAGCCACTCTGAAAGATGGGGATATAAGGAGTCCAATGTTCGAGGTGAAGAAGTGGAAGAATGGAAATAGATAACAACCTATTCCTCATAAACTCTAGGGAGGACCCCCCCAACCTTCTACTCAAGAAGATGGAAAACAACTTCCACTCCCGACCTAGCATTTGCAACTGGAGACATATCTTTCAAAATAACCAGAAAAGTGCTGACCCAACTTGGAGATAGTGACCACAGACCAGTCAAACTTTCAGTGGCTCTTGCTCACAAACAGGAGTTGCAAATACATCTTCCCCGCTGGAACTATAAGAGAGCAGATTGGGCTAAGCTTGCAAGGCTCACTGATGCATATACTGCGCCTATCAACACGCACGAAAAGAAGGTCAATAATATGATAGAGCGGTTAACAAATGGAATCCTGAGAGCTGCTAAAGAATCCATTCCTAGAGGAGCAAGAAGAAACTACAAGCCATACTGGAGCAAGGAAATTCAAAGATTAGAAGAGGAGCTGGACTCTGCCAGAGAACTAGTTGAAACATCACACAGCATAGAGAGCAACATTGCCTACAAAGCAGCCTCGGCCAAATACCCAAAGCATAACGAGAGTGACGGATACCACCAACTATCAAGGAGGGATCAAGTCATCATACTTCGGTTACGCACTGGCCACAATAGAATGAGAAATCACATGTTCACAAATTCAAAATAGGTACAACCAGCCTATGCCCATGTACACTGGACAATATGACTACAAAACATGTTCTACAGGATTGCCCCCAGTACACAGTCTTGAGAAAAGCAATGTGGTCCACACCAACCTCCCTGGAAGAGAAACTATATGGGAAAATCGATTCACTTAAACAGACAGCTGATTTCATGAGAGAGTCTGGAATCCTACTCTGATTCAGTCTTGATCACAGAGAGAAAGAGAGAGAGAGAGAGAGAGAGAGATAGAGAGAGAGAGAGAGACTCATGCCATGGTTTACAGAGTATTTTCCTGAGGCATTTGTTTTCAAACGCATTCAATTTATTTTCTATTTATTTGTTTTCCAGCTCTCGCATAAATAAGTAAGGGCAGATAATGCATTTGATTAGAAAATCCAGAGCTTTGTTTTTGTGCTTTGTAATTTTTTTTATTTCCGCATTTATCAAGATTTCTTAAAATTATTGTTGTTTTTACTTTTCTAATTCTAATGTTTATTTCTTTTGTGTCTCCTTCTTGATCTATGCAGCTTCTAAGACACAAAATGATCTACTACTTCCACTGCTTTCCCTTCCATTTGTTTTTTTTTCTTCTTCTGAGCGATTTAATTTTTCATTACTATTGTCTTTTCTTGTTTCATCTGAAGTCCTACTAATCCAGCTATTGATGAGAGGACATTTGCATTCTCTGACATCTTTAAATTCATCATCATGTGCCTTACTGGTTAGCGTGTGAGATCATGTTCTTCCATAATTTTCAATCCATCAAGCATCGTATCAATTCTGTTGTTGAATTTTTTCCATGCCATGACACCAAGCTATCTAGTATTTTCTCTCTTTGTTGTTCGTGATCTCTCTTTTCCTGTATTTTACCAGTTGTAACCAAGTATTCCAACTTTCCTTTTCTCATGATGTGCCCGAAAAATGTTGATTGTTTCTTTCTGATGTTTATTTAGGATTTCCTTTTTCGTGTTGTCGTCAGACAATTTTCTCGTTGGTATTTTTTAGGAAAACTCAACATTCTTCTGAGAAATCCCATCTCTGTGGTCATAAATGGTATTTTAATTTTTCATCCTTATATTAGACAAGAGAGGTATACAAGTAAAAATTAATGGTGATAACATATCTTGTGATAAAATAACTTGTGATACAATAGCCGAACCAGAGAAACATTCAGTCTAGGTCACAGTATATCACATAAATAATATATTTATGTTTGGATATTCCAATTGCTTTCGATGAATGATGATATCGTATGACAGGGAACAGTTGGCTGTGTTCACTTTCTGCGCGGTTTCGCCTTATGTCTTTTGGCGTGTGCTGAGACAGCTACGATGGGGACTACAGTTACCTTTCTTTGTTTGGGAGATGAGATATTAATTCGGATGATTCCGCTGGCACGGGCGGTTGAGCAATTATGGGTTTTAATTCGTTTGCAGTGATACCGGGGCCTTCCATAACCAGATATCACCACACAGGTCATGGAATCAGTACGTACATCTATTGATTTTTAATGTTGATTTCTGCAGTCTTCTAAATTCGTTACATATGGAAGCGAATCATAGACAGTTGACAAACAACTGAAAGGGCGATTAGAGGCTATAGAGATGGGACTTCTCAGAAGAATGTATAGTTCCTTTAAAAATACCAACGAGGAAATTCTCAGAGGCCACGCAAAGAAAGGAGCGTCTAAAAACATCAGAAAGAAGCAATCAACATTCTTTGGACACATAATAAGACGAGAAAGTTGGAGTACTTGGATACAACTGGCAACAACAACAAATTGGGGGAGGATGAGGGCTGGTTGGTCTCGAGGAAAGTTGCCGGTCTCGAGATAGAGAGGTTGTGAGTTCAAATCCCGGTTGCACCTGTTGGGATTTTTATTTGAGATTTCTCTCAGCAACTACCACCCCTGGTCTCAGCAGCGATGCCCGGCTTGAAAAATCAATTACTCATCGACGGAAAAAATCGGAGTGCCTCGGAATACGGAGTTGTCTGCTTGTGCGGCGAGGAACTTCTGTTCACACGCTGTCAGAAAAAAAAGATAAACATGCACAAATAAGTTCCTGGTCCCTAGGGACTTTGTCAGAGATGAAAGATGGTGTGCGCAAAAAAAAAAAAAACCTGGCAAAATACAGGGAAAGAGAGATCGCGGACGGCAAAAAAAAAAAAAAAAAAAAAAACTAGATAGCTTGGTGTTGTAGCAGGGAAAACAGTTAACAACAGAATTGATACGACGCGCCGTGGACAGAGAATTGTGGAAGGAAATAAAAGCCTATGATGAGTCTTCTATACAAAGTAAACTTCATTATTTAGTATTTAATTAATGAATAATATGTTATCGTTTTCTTATGTCTTTCCTTAACTGTAGCAAAACGTTAGTTTCATATCGTGAATCATTCACTTCATGTTATATACACTGCCCTGTCACGTTGTTAAGTCTTCACTTCATGTAGTTAACACTGCCCTTCACGTTGTTAAGCCTTCACTTCATGTAGTTAACACTGCCATTCACGTTGTTAAGTCTTCACTTCATGTAGTTAACACTGCCCTTCACGTTGTTAAGCCTTCACTTCATGTAGTTAACACTGCCCTGTCACGTTGTTAAGTCTTCACTTCATGTAGTTAACACTGTCGTTCACGTTGTTAAGCCTTCACTTCATGTAGTTAACACTGTCGTTCACGTTGTTAAGCCTTCACTTCATGTAGTTAACACTGTCGTTCACGTTGTTAAGCCTTCACTTCATGTAGTTAACACTGCCCTTAACGTTGTTAAGCCATACCTTCATGTAGTTAACACTGCCCTTCACGCGGTTAAGGCATACCTTCATGTAGTTAACACTGTCTTTCATGCGGTTAAGCCATACCTTCATGTAGTTAACACTGCCCTTCACGCGGTTAAGCCATACCTTCATACCTAGTTAAGCCAGAGGTAGACCAAGACTAACATGAACGAGTAACAACAAAAGATGGACAAGTCAGCCTATGATAATCTGCACCATCAAAGCAAGAGACAGAGTGGAATGGCGCTTCATGGTAGCCAACCTTCGATGCGGAGACGGCACTCAATGATGGTGATGAAATCTGTTATTGACCTTGTGATATATGAAAGGAAGGTTTCACAACGTCACGGACATATTTAACTATATGAAAGGAAGGTTTCACGACGTCACGGACATATTTAACTATATGAAAGGAAGGTTTCACAACGTCACAGACATATTTAACTATATGAAAGGAAGGTTTCACGACGTCACGGACATATTTAACTATATGAAGGGAAGGTTTCACGACGTCACGGACATATTTAACTATATGAAAGGAAGGTTTCACGACGTCACGGACATATTTAACTATATGAAAGGAAGGTTTCACGACGTCACGGACATATTTAACTATATGAAAGGAAGGTTTCACAACGTCACGGACATATTTAACTATATGAAAGGAAGACTTTTCTTTTATGCGTTTAAATCTATCAATGCCGTCCTTAAGCCTTACTTTCATATTGAAACATTTCCTTGACGTCAAGAAGCCTATCTTTCATTTAGTTAAACCTTTCTTTCACATTGTGAAATCCTCATTGCTAAAATAACGTTTTCCTTGTTTGTCGCGAAACCTTCCATCTATGTTGTCAAACGTTACATTGACATCGTTAAACCTTACTTTAATTATACTGTATATATATATAGTTGTTCGCAAACCAGAAGTTTTAGCCAGGAGACTGCGACAGTTACCATAGTGGAGACTATTAGAACTCAAAGCAAGTAGTCAATTATATATAATGACAGATATCTTGTGTTGACGTGATGTAGTTTAGTATTAGGATATAACAGGCTTAGACAAGTTCATGGAGTGTGCAGGTAGTTCACAAGACGGTGTCCACTATGTGTAGAGTTGTAATATCGTTACCAGCAGTCGCCTGTGATTGTAGCCCATGGGCCGGGATTAGGACTCTATATGCTAGCACATAGAACAAAGATACAAATGGCGCAGCAACTTTCGAGTTAGAGCTGATATCAAATTCAGAAGACAAAAGGTGCTGAAGAAAGGAGACGCATCCAGGCACCTCAAATAGATCTTGTTCATTCTGCGGACGGATCTATCTTGTTCTTTCTGCGGACGGATCTATCTTGTTCTTTCTGCGGACGGATCTATCTTGTTCTTTCTGCGGACGGATCTATCTTGTTCATTCTGCGGACGGATCTATCTTGTTCATTCTGCGGACGGATCTATCTTGTTCATTCTGCGGACGGATCTATCTTGTTCATTATGCGGACGGATCTATCTTGTTCATTCTGCGGACGGATCTATCTTGTTCTTTCTGCGGACGGATCTATCTTGTTCATTCTGCGGACGGATCTATCTTGTTCTTTCTGCGGACGGATCTATCTTGTTCATTCTGCGGACGGATCTATCTTGTTCTTTCTGCGGACGGATCTATCTTGTTCTTTCTGCGGACGGATCTATCTTGTTCATTCTGCGGACGGATCTATCTTGTTCATTCTGCGGACGGATCTATCTTGTTCATTCTGCGGACGGATCTATCGTGTTCATTCTGCGGACGGATCTATCTATCCAATATTGGCAGATTCAGTCACGATAGAAGTTGTTCAGAAAAACAGCAACCAACATAAGACACTAATACATGTATTTGACCAAACTACTGACTTATCATGATTGCTTGCTACCAACCGCCTGTCAAGCCCCTACAGGACTTATATATACTTTAATGTTGTGTGACCTTTCTCTGCTGGTTGTGTTCATGAAAAAAACATCCACAAAACTATTTCTATTGTTGGCTAGTCCGTGTTTGAGAGCATTCTCTCATGAACTTATCTGTCATGCATGAACATTTCCTGGGTTTAATGTAAACATTGTTAACGATTATCAAACTAAGAAAGAAAAGAATATACCCGATGAAGGCTTCTGCCGAAACGTTGTAGTTTGTTTTGTTTTTCTTTTAGTTTAGATGCTCCGTACCATTTTATGTTTGTTTTATATAACAAAGATAAGCACCGGCCAATTCACATCTAAATAACGTGGCATCAAAAAACACCAGACACTTAGTCGTAATATCATGATACGAAGTGTCTAATGTAAACCCCTTTCTCCCCACAGGCTATGACATACCTCAGAGTTATGTTAACAAATTGTGACCATCAACAGAGTTCTTTTGATTATTTGTGTTCACGACACCAAGAGTATCTCTACTGGTTTATATCACCAAACTCTATACACTGAATCTATACTACAACTCTAGCTGATATCACTATACTCTATACACTGAATTTATACTACAACTAGCTTATATCACTATACTATATTCACAGAATCCATACTACAACTAGCTTATATCATTATACTCTATACACAGAATCTATACTACAACTAGCTTATATCACTATAATCTATACACTGAATCTATACTACCACTAGCTTATATCACTATACTCTATACACTGAATCTATACTACAACTAGCTTATATCACTATACCTTATACGCTAAATTTAAACTAACACTAGCTTATATCACTATACTCTATACGCTGAATCTATACTATCACTAGCTTATATCGCTATACTCTATACGTTGAATCTATACTACCACTAGCTTATATTACTATACTCTATATGTTGAATCTATATTACCACTAACCTATATCACTACACTCTATACGTTGAATTTATACTACCACTAACTTATATCACTATAATCTATACACTGAATCTATACTATCTATCTATTGACCTTTCGAGCCGTAACCGGCCCATAGGGCGTAGACCAAGATACACCTTCTCCTATATGAATTTTTGTTCTAGCAGTTTTCTTTTAAAGATATTTTATCAAATCTCGCCATCTGTCTCTGTTCTGTGCAAGCAGTTCTATCTCATTGAGGGAGCCGATTCCTGCTGCTCTTGCCTCTCTCATCAATGTTCTTCTCAGTGTCTCCCTGGGTCTTCCTCTTTTCTTTTACCTGTTGTTTCCCCATATGAGGGCTTGCTTTGCTATTCGATTATTATCTCTTCTCATCACATGTCCAACGGCTTTTTCTCCGGCTTGGTATAGAACCGTTGATCAGAGGTTTAACAAGCCGCTATCGTAAAAACGATGTTGTTAATGAATCTATACTACCACTAGCTTATATCGCTATACTCTATTCACTGAATCTACACTACCACTAACTTATATTACTATACTCTATACACTGAATCTATACTACCGCTAACTTATATCACTATAATCTATACACTGAATCTATACTACCACTAACTTATACCACTATAATCTATACTCTGAATCTATACTACCACTAGCTTGTATCACTATATTCTATACACTTATGTTACTTATGTTACTTATGTTACTTATATTACTATACTCTGTTTGCTGATTTACTACCGCCATCTTTAAAAGATTCGTTTTCCTCTAAGGTTTTGTCACGACCTCAAGTCTAGGAGAGAGTCATGTAGAATTGGTGACTCAGAAGTGCCAGCCCCAAAATCACGATTCCTTTTAGATTATCAAGAACTTAAGGACCGAATCACTCCGATTGAATAGCTGAAGTGTTACAATCAGGTCACTCCCATATATAGCTGAAGTGTTACAATCAGGTCACTCACTCCCATTGAATAGCTGAAGTGTTACAATCAGGTCACTCACTCCCATTGAATAGCTGAAGTGTTATAATCAGGTCACTCCCATTAAATAGCTGAAGTGTTATAATCAGGTCACTCCCATTAAATAGCTGAAGTGTTATAATCAGGTCACTCCCATTGAATAGCTGAAGTGTTACAATCAGGTCACTCCCATTGAATAGCTGAAGTGTTACAATCAGATCACTCCCATTGAATGGCTGACGTGTTACAATCAGGTCACTCCCATTGAATAGCTGAAGTGTTACAATCAGGTCACTCCCATTAAATAGCTAAAGTGTTACAATCAGGTCACTCCCATTGAATAGCTGACGTGTTACAATCAGATCACTCCCATTGAATAGCTGCCGTGTTACAATCAGATCACTCCCATTGAATAGCTGAAGTGTTACAATCAGGTCACTCCCATTAAATAGCTAAAGTGTTACAATCAGGTCACTCCCATTGAATAGCTGAAGTGTTACAATCAGGTCACTCCCATTAAATAACTGAAGTGTTACAATCAGGTCACTCACTCCCATTGAATAACTTAAGTGTTACAATCAGGTCACTCCCATTAAATAACTGAAGTGTTACAATCAGGTCACTCCCATTGAATAACTTAAGTGTTACAATCAGGTCACTCCCATTAAATAACTGAAGTGTTACAATCAGGTCACTCACTCCCATTGAATAGCTGAAGTGTTACAATCAGGTCACTCCCATTGAATAGCTGAAGTGTTACAATCAGGTCACTCCCATTAAATAGCTGAAGTGTTACAATCAGGTCACTCCCTGGTCGAGTTTCTTCAGACAATCAGACAGATCTCTCTGTAGCATCACTGTACAAAGTTGCTACTCAGCTATAAGCCCCATATAAAGCAATCTTTTATGTTGTCTTCTATATGTAATCTCAATTTTTCTGGTTTACTGCTATGTTCTTATTTGCTTCTTGAAAGGGTCAATTAATCTAATTTTTTCTAAATATTGTTCCATTTATATAATATTCTATCTATAAATTATTCCATTCTGGAAGTCTCCCATTATAGAATTGTTCTCTTCACAGACGAGATGCATTAGAGGAATGCTAGGTGTGAAAAGAAGGGATGGAATGAAAAAAAGAACAAATAAGCGTAGCAAGATTTGTGGTAAGGAAAGTGGAGGATCAAGAAACAAAAGATTAAATGGTTTGAACATATAAGACGATAACCGCCAGCCAGCTTTCCTCGTGCAGCTTTACACTCAGATGTGGCGGGAAGAGGAACAAGTGGAGAGCTAGAAGATGATGGATTAAAGAAATAGCAAACATCACGATTAGTTCCATGTATAAACCACATCAGACATCACGATTAGTTCCATGTATAAACCACATCAGACATCACGATTAGTTCCATTTATAAACCACATCAGACATCACAATTGTAACCATGTATAAACCACATCAGACATCACGATTAGTTCCATTTATAAACCACATCAGACATCACAACCTGGACCATGTATAAACCACATCAGACATCACAACCAGGACCATGTATAAACCACATCAGACATCACAACCAGGACCACGTATAAACCACATCAGACATCACAACCTGGACTATGTATAAACCACATCAGACATCACAACCAGGATTACAGAATTCCTGCTCTGAGCTCAGCTAAGTACTATTTATTATACATTTTTCTCTTTTTCTATTTTATATATTTTGACGCCCATCATACCTCTCATCATGTAATACTCATTTCTCTCTTTTCTTATTTCTGCATCCTACTTTCCTCGCCCTCCACTTGATCATCTAACATGTAGTAATTGTGCTTCACCGCTTGTTGTCGTTGTCCCTGTATTCTGAAGAAGGCCACAGGCCGAAACGTCAGTATTGTGTTGTGTTCTTTATTTGTAAAGCTGTCACCATACCTTGGAGTGTTTAGTACACCCCACCATTGGCTCCATCACAACCAGGACCATGTATAAACCACCGCAGACATCACGACCACAACAATGTATGAAGCAAACTACGGACCGACGAACCTCTCAAATCCCCTTTCTCCCCCAACCATGAAGTTGACAGATAAAAACGAAATTAAATTAAAACTCTCCCTATAGTTGAACATTCCAATAAAATAATTGTACCTCTGTCCTAATTTACTAAACTCTAAATTTTCCAGACCCTGCTTGTAAAGCCGTGAATTCCTTCCCCAAAATAATACACATACAAGCAGAGCAACAAACTCAGAGATATGTTTGTTTATTGTGATTTCCTCGCGAAAACATCTTCCCGTCAGCCGAGAGATAGAAAACATTACACCCTGTCCTACGGCACTGCAACACTTAAGAACGGTTACAGTTGCTGAAGACTCCATGTTCGTTTCTCATTATTTCCACAGGCGAGGCCAATATCAACAGCGAGATTTAGCCCAACATCTTGGAAGCTCTAGTTCCGACACAGATATTGTTGTCTTATCAACATCATCCTCTAGCTGTGTTTGCTGATTGTTGACGATGTCATAACAGGTAACAGAAAGTGTCAGGCTTTCCCTGAACAGAAACAAGGATTTAAAGGATAATCCCTACCCACTACCTAACCGATAACACAACATACAAGAACATTCCCCTACCCGACCCCCCCCCCCCAATCCATAACAGACCATACAAGAACATTCCCCTTCCCGCCCCCCCAGACGATAATAGAACATACAAGAGCATTCCCCTCCCAGCCCCCCCCAATCGATAACAGAACATACAAGAACATTCCCCTCCCCTCCCCACCCCACCCCAACCGATAACAGAACATACACGAACATTCCCCTCCCCGCCCCCCCAACCGACAACAGAACATACAAGAACATTGCTCCCCCACTTTCTAAGATAAAAAAACTTACAAGATAATCCAACATCACCCCCCCCCCCAACAGATAACACGTCACATATTGTTCCATCAAGCACAGATAATAGAACCTATCAGATAGTTCATCATTTAACAAGTGAACCTCTATAATAGCTCCACAACAGATACAAGAACCGATGATTCAAGCACAGATAATAGAACCTATCAGATAGTTCATCATTTAACAAGTGAACCTCTATAATAGCTCCACAACAGATACAAGAACCGATGATTCAAGCACAGATAATAGAACCTATCAGATAGTTCATCATTTAACAAACAACTGAACCTCTATAATAACTCCACAACAGATACAAGAACCGATGATTCAAGCACAGCTAATAGAACATTTCAAATTGTTCCTCAACAGCTAATGGGAGCTCTTAGATTATTATTCAAAAGATAGCAGAACCTAACATATTGTTATCCAAGAGTTACAAGATTTCACACATTGCTCTTCGAAAGATAACAGAGCCTCTCACTGTTACACTACAGATAACAGAACCTCTCACTGTTACACTACAGATAACAGAACCTCTCACTGTTACACTACAGATAACAGAACCTCTCACTGTTACACTACAGATAAAGAGCCTCTCACTGTTACACTACAGATAACATAGCCTCTCACTGTTACACTACAGATAACAGAACCTCTCACTGTTACACTACAGATAACAGAACCTCTCACTGTTACACTACAGATAAAAGAGCCTCTCACTGTTACACTACAGATAACATAGCCTCTCACTGTTACACTACAGATAACAGAACCTCTCACTGTTACACTACAGATAAAAGAGCCTCTCACTGTTACACTACAGATAACAGAGCCTCTCACTGTTACACTACAGATAAAAGAGCCTCTCACTGTTACACTACAGATAACAGAGCCTCTCACTGTTACACTACAGATAACAGAGCCTCTCACTGTTACACTACAGATAACAGAGCCTCTCACTGTTACACTACAGATAACAGAACCTCTCACTGTTACACTACAGATAACAGAACCTCTCACTGTTACACTACAGATAACAGAACCTCTCACTGTTACACTACAGATAACAGAACCTCTCACTGTTACACTACAGATAAAAGAGCCTCTCACTGTTACACTACAGATAACATAGCCTCTCACTGTTACACTACAGATAACAGAGCCTCTCACTGTTACACTACAGATAAAAGAGCCTCTCACTGTTACACTACAGATAACAGAGCCTCTCACTGTTACACTACAGATAAAAGAGCCTCTCACTGTTACACTACAGATAACAGAGCCTCTCACTGTTACACTACAGATAACAGAGCCTCTCACTGTTACACTACAGATAACAGAGCCTCTCACTGTTACACTACAGATAACAGAGCCTCTCACTGTTACACTACAGATAACAGAACCTCTCACTGTTACACTACAGATAACAGAACCTCTCACTGTTACACTACAGATAACAGAACCTCTCACTGTTACACTACAGATAACAGAACCTCTCACTGTTACACTACAGATAACAGAACCTCTCACTGTTACACTACAGATAAAAGAGCCTCTCACTGTTACACTACAGATAACATAGCCTCTCACTGTTACACTACAGATAACAGAACCTCTCACTGTTACACTACAGATAAAAGAGCCTCTCACTGTTACACTACAGATAACAGAGCCTCTCACTGTTACACTACAGATAACAGAGCCTCTCACTGTTACACTACAGATAACAGAGCCTCTCACTGTTACACTACAGATAACAGAGCCTCTCACTGTTACACTACAGATAACAGAACCTCTCACTGTTACACTACAGATAACAGAGCCTCTCACTGTTACACTACAGATAACAGAGCCTCTCACTGTTACACTACAGATAACAGAACCTCTCACTGTTACACTACAGATAACAGAACCTCTCACTGTTACACTACAAATAACAGAACCTCTCACTGTTACACTACAGATAATAGAACCTCTCACTGTTACACTACAAATAACAGAACCTCTCACTGTTATACTACAGATAACAGAACCTCCCACTGTTACACTACAGATAACAGAACCTCCCACTGTTACACTACAGATAACAGAACCTCTCACTGTTACACTACAGATAATAGAACCTCTCACTGTTACACTACAAATAACAGAGCCTCTCACTGTTACACTACAGATAACAGAACCTCCCACTGTTACACTACAGATAACAGAACCTATCAATTGTTTCCCTACCAGGTACTTGCAAATCTTGTCGGTCACCACTTTTACAATGCCCATATTACCTCATAAACCAACTTAATGAGTACACAAATGAGAGACTTTATTGTCATTATCAAGTACCGGGCCTACTGGCGTAGGTGATCATGTCTCTCCACAACTTTCGATCTCGACATTTATTTATCATTTCTGTTGTTGACCTTCTGCCAAGCCATTCTTTTAAGCTATTTGTTATTTTTTCTCTTTGCTTCCTTCTATCTCTTCATCCCTCAATTTTTCCAGTTACAATATATTCCAGTTGTTCTCTTCTCATTACATGGCCAAAAATGATGATTGTTTCTTCCTAATATTGGAAATTAGCTCTCTTTTTGCTTTCATCTCTCTCAGAACATCTTCATTACTCTCCTTAGCTGCCCATTGTACTCCCAACATTCTTCTGTAAAACCACATTTCTACAGACTCCAGTGATTTTCTTGTCTGTTGTCCTATTGTCCATGATTCGCATCCATATGTTAAGACTGGCTCTACGTAACATTTAAGAACTCTTTTTCTTGTTTCTATTTTCAAAAATGGATTTCATAGTATCTTCCTCATTTTTTGGAAAGCTGCTTTTGCCTGAGCCATTCTGCATCTCAGCTCTTTTTTATATCTTCCGTCTGAGGTTAACAAAGTTCCCAAATATTTAAATTCATTTACCTGTTTTAATATTGTTCCACTTGTTTTTATTTTGCACTGAGGTGATGTCTTTTTCTTTGTTGTTACCATTACCTCTGTCTTTTTGCTATTAAGGCTGAGTACTTTATTTTTGCTTTCTTTCACTATAATGTCCAACATTTCTTGCAACTCATTTTCACTCTTAGCGATTAAGACTGTATTATCAGCATACCTTAGATTATTTATAATGACCTCCAATTGTTATTCCAGGCATGCCCCTTATGGATCTTAAAATAATCTCACTATAAATATTAAACAAATCTGGTGACAGCACACAACCTTGTCTAACACCCTGTTTTATTTGTTGAAACATTCCCAATTGGTTTCCAGTTCTTATAGCCGCTGTTTGGTACCAGTACATGTTCTTTATTATTCTTAGATCTTTGCTGTCTACGTTTATGCTTTCTAAAATGTTGATTATTTCTTGGTGCTTTACTTTGTCAAATGCTTTAGCGTTCTATAACAACTATAAATAGACATACATTTATTGTAGCGTTCTGTAACAAAAACTATAAATAGACATACATTTATTGTAGCGTTCTGTAACAAAAACTATAAATAGACATACATTTATTATAGGAAATTCCGAGAAAAAACAATTATAAACGACCACAACTTGAAACGGGATCCGTGATAGCTCAGTGATCAGTGAACTGGACTAGAAAGGGCAAGACGTCGAATTCGATCCTGATCGACGGCTTCCAGTTTCACCCAGCCTTAAATGGGTACCTGATTTTTTCTAGGAAACTAAACCAGCACGGGCGTAATACCGACCACATTACCCCAAAATCATGTGCCGAGGGTCTTAAAAAAAATGATGGTCACGGCGGTGACGGCGCGCCTTATTTCTTTCCTTTTACAACCGAGAACATGGCATGAACAAGGCAACCACAGTAGATCACATCATAACTACTGCTGGGACGAGGATGCGACGTTGACCAGTAGGAAAAAAATAAAGCATTCTATCCTTCATCATTTATGTTAGTTTGGCCTGGGAGTCTTCCCTGTTATGTATTTACTTACGTTTCTGTTAGCATCTGTTGTGTAAATGGCCGTGAACCGTGACTATATATATATATATATATATATATATATATAGTTGTTATTGTCCCTTACTGTGAATGAACAATGCAAGTGGTAGAGGCTCAGTGATAAGTTGATATTTGTTAATTGAGGCTGTACAACAGTTCAATGGACAACGGACTGGCTGAAAGGAGTCAGTGACTCATAGCTGACTGACGCGACAGGACGAGCGTACCAAAATTTATCAAGATTCTGCTCATTCTTCTCGTGACGGCCCTGGACACACAATAACGTGTAGCGAGGCGAAGCAGAGAATCAAATTGGGGAAGCGATCAAGTATTAAACAAATACTGTACACAAGTCGGATGTGTTGGACGGAAAGGCGCAGAGAAAGCAGTTTGTTAAAAAAACACAACGCAACGCAGTACTCCCCGAATTAAACTCTTAACTCTTTTCTTTAATCACTGGTCTCCTCTCATTGTCTTTCTTGCGTCCAATCACTATTTCTCCCTGCGTTATCTTTATTACCTCTCTCCACTCTTCATCCCCCTTACCATCCCTATCCTCTCCCTCTCTCTTTCTCTTCTTCTCGTTTTCTTTGTACCCTATGATAAGTTTCATTTTTCCACTTTTTCACTGTTTGGTGCGCTATTGTATTACTAGCACTATTAACTACAATCTTAATTAATGACAAGTCACTATTGTACTACTAGCACTGTTAACTACAATCTTAATTACTGACAAGTCGCTATTGTACTACTAGCACTGTTAACTACAATCTTAATTACTGACAAGTCGCTATTGTACTACTAGCACTGTTAACTACAATCTTAATTACTGACAAGTCACTATTGTACTACTAGCACTGTTAACTACAATCTTAATTAATGACAAGTCACTATTGTACTACTAGCACTGTTAACTACAATCTTAATTACTGACAAGTCGCTATTGTACTACTAGCACTATTAACTACAATCTTAATTAATGACAAATCACTATTGTACTACTAGCACTATTAACTACAATCTTAATTAATGACAAGTCACTATTGTACTACTAGCACTGTTAACTACAATCTTAATTACTGACAAGTCACTATTGTACTACTAGCACTGTTAACTACAATCTTAAATAATGACAAGTCACTATTGTACTACTAGCACTGTTAACTACAATCTTAATTACTGACAAGTCGCTATTGTACTACTAGCACTGTTAACTACAATCTTAATTACTGACAAGTCGCTATTCTACTACTAGCACTGTTAACTACAATCCTAATTACTGACAAGTCGCTATTGTACTACTAGCACTGTTAACTAAAATCATAATTACTTACAAGTCGCTATTCTACTACTAGCACTGTTAACTATAATCCTAATTACAGACAAGTCACTATTGTTCTACTATCAGTGGTTTCTACAATCCTAATTACAGACAAGTCACTATTGTTCTACTATCAGTGGTTTCTACAAATCCTAATTACTGATAAGTCACTATTGTTCTACTATCAGTGGTTTCTACAAATCCTAATTACTGATAAGTCACTATTGTTCTACTATCAGTGGTTTCTACAAATCCTAATTACTGATAAGTCATTATTGTTCTACTATCAGTGGTTTCTACAAATCCTAATTACTGATAAGTCACTATTGTTCTACTATCAGTGGTTTCTACAAATCCTAATTACTGATAAGTCACTATTGTTCTACTATCAGTGGTTTCTACAATCCTAATTACTGATAAGTCACTATTTCTATTGTTTAGTTTTTAATCCCTGCTCGGTTTGCTTGTTTTTGTATTTCGATCTATTCTTATTCCTTTTTATTCCCTGAAGCTGTCAAATACCTGTGGTCTTGTTCGCTGTTTTGGAGAGAGTAGCAGGTGCGACCAATAAGCTTAATCTCAGGCGTCAGTGCGGAATGTTTACCTGTATCTGTATATTGTGCCTGCAGGTGTCAGTGGTCGGCCAGCGCGCCCTACTAACAACCAGAGATGAGAAATGAGACTATGAACTCTGAGAAATCCAGCGAAAGGTTGTTCAGAAAGCCTCAATGATAATATGCCAGTTCCATGACGTTCTCTTGTCAATGTTTCCAAATGTCACATACTCGTTCGCCGAGCACGTCAACGGAATCTTTCATTCGCGTCGATTTATTTGACATTTATCTCCTGTTTAGATTCCATTACGTTGTCATCATCATGATATGTAGCTTTTTTTCAAACTTGACAATTAGCAAATAGCTGGTGTGTTGTCGCTGCCATACAGACGGGTAGAGTGTCTCGTTAGTGCTCGGTTCAGCTTGAGGAAAATTAACAGCAAAGGAAAGAAGAATGAGCAAAGTTATCCTGGCACAAGTAAATAAGATGGGTATAAGGGACATGATCAACGAAATGCGGAGGTAATGATGTAGTCGGACAAATGTACAAACGACAAGGAAGTAGTTATAAGTGAGAAGTAAAGGCAGAGTTGAGCAGGTTGGACACAAGACAAAACACAACAGGTTTGACACAAGATAAAGACAAAACACAACAATTCTGACACAAGGCAAAACACAACAGGTTTGACACAAAATAAAGACAAAACACAACAATTCTGACACAAGACAAAACACAACAGGTTTGACATAAGACAAAACACAAATGATTTGAAACAAAACACAGCAGATTTGACACAAAACACAACAGATTTGACACAAGAGAAAACAACTGATTTGACACAAAACAGAACACAACAGGTTTGACACCGAAACAAAACACAACAGGTTTGACTCAAGACAAAGACAAAACACAACTGATTTGACACAAAATAAAACACACTAGGTTTGACACCAAAATAAAACGCACCAGGTTTGACTCCAAAATAAAATACAACAGGTTTGACATAAAACAAAACACAACAGTTTTGACAAAAAACAAAACACATCAGGTTTAACATAAAACAAAACACAACAGGTTTGACAAAAAACAAAACACATCAGGTTTGACATAAAACAAAACGCAAAGGTTTTAACACCAGACAAAACACAAAGGTTTGACATAAAACAAAACACAAAGGTTTGACACTATAGCTCGTTTCAAAACATATGCCCAACTTCAAAACGCTATTACTCTCTAACCGTTTGTTAAATATTTTTGAAATTTTCCAAATGTTATTAGAATGCAAAAGACCCTTTAAATGTATATTTAACAAATATCTTGCAGCTGCAGTTTTCTTAAAGCGGCGATATTTCTTTGATGTTTGTCAAAATTGTAAATTGTGAAGCCCTAAAGAATAGAAATTACCGTAGTTGCTGGTCTACGATTAATTTTCACTAGGTAAAGGCGTGGCCGTAATGGGGAAATAACTGGATAAAACAAAACACCAGGAGAATTATTGCCTGCTCAGTTCGAGGACGGACGATAATAATATCAAGGTATACCTGTATGTCCAATTTTCATAGTTGTGTGGTCCTGAAAAGGACCGTTTGTTGAAATAATTTAAGGTAATATAGGGGCCAACATTGTGGGGGCTATATACTTTCATTCTGAATCAGACGAGTCTAAAAGATTAATAACTGTTTGGGGTTGAACATTCCACAAACCATCATTTTTCCAATATTCCTCTTCCTGTTTTAAGACGTGGTCTTCACATTTAGCCCAATAATCTTTGTCTATATTTAATAAAGCGAGATTAGCAAGAGTCTTTACATCGCATATTTTGAATCTTGTATTTTCATCTGCCACTTGTCCTTTTAATTTTGCCCAGATTAGTTCTATTGGATTTAAATGAGCATGGTAAGGTGGCAGCCTCAAACTTATATGACCGTGCTCTTGGATAATCTTATCTATTTGAAAATCTTTGTCCTCTGTTTTTGCTTTACTAGAGATAGTAATTCAGGTTTTAAGTACATGTTATTAATTGTATGTGCTCCTTTGTGAGCCATATCTTAATAGCATCTTTTGTACTGGATGACGTCGGGACTTTATCTTCAAGTGCAACAATGTTGTGGTACGCTGCATTGTCCATTATTAGGCAAGATGGTCGATCTAGTGCTGGGAGAACAGAATTTTCAATCCAATATCTAAATATGTGACCATTCATCTCAGAGTGATAATCCCGATTGTCTGTGGATTTTGAAAGAAAAATGAGCTCTGCATTCTGTATTAGTCCATGTTGTCGACTACCTGCATGAGCAATTATCAAGCGCTGTCCTTTGCTGCTAGGTATTAATCTCTTAATCTTTCCATCTGATGACTGGCATTCCCTTTGGTTAGTGTGGTGAGCATTGATCCATGTTTCATCCAAGTACACAATATCATAACCTTGCTTGCGCACCTCTTTTACTTCACGTAAGTACTTGCTTCTCATGACTACAAAATATGTGGCTTCTCACAGGTGATGTTTCGTCCATTGGGATACTTTCTGAATGTAAAGCCTGCAGCTCTCACATTCCTCCATAATGTAGACTTTGATATTTCAATACTGTTGTTCTTTTTCAGCGATACTTTTAATTTTCTTATTGTAACAGTTTCCTTCATACCCAACATTTTGCGAATTTCACTTCTAATAAGTTCACTGTCGAAATTATCCCACATTTTTGCTCTTCCTTGTGATTTTGTATATTTTGAACATTGACGGTCACGTGCTTGAATCCAGCGATTAAATGACCGTTTAGATAAATCCAAAATGTGTCTTGTCCTATTCTCAGGGTTTTCTAAAGAATGAAATAATCTTCCTCGTTTAGCCTCTTTGCAAAAATAGTCATACATTTTTATTGCGATGTTTTGTAAACTGCAGAATTTCATTTTAAGACTCATGATAAATGTTATTGTTCCACGTTACGCCGCTGAATTAACGGAAATGGAACACACAATGTCTCGTGTTTACTACAAGTGTCTATTTGTGTCACAGAACTCACGTGGAAAGCGTGAAAAATCGTAAATTTCAGCGTGTATAGATTTGTAATCGCTATTTTTAACTTAATACTGTAAACACTAAGTTTTTACTACATCAATGGGTCCTTATAAATTTATATAAATCAAATAAGCAATAATAATAACCAAATGTTTGTTTTTAATGAAATTAATTCCCTGTTGGGTTCTAATCATTATAACTTTACATGCAAATTTTGAAAAAAATACAAAAAGCGGTTTAAAAGATATTGATTTTTAAAGTTGGGCAAGACTTATGAAACAAGCTATAGACGAAACACAAAGGTCTAACACCAGACAAAACACAAAGGTTTGACACTAGACGAAACACAACAGGTTTACTAAGAGCTGAACCCTGATAACAATTATAAGAGTGGCAACTCTTTTTTCTGTACGTTTTTTCCCATAATTTCTGTATTCAAACAATTTCCAATGAGCAGCCATGCTTTCACACGCTACCACCTGAACATCCTTTTTCTCTCTCTCTTTATTTCTCTGCTTCTGCATCTGTCCTTCATATCACTATCTTTATTGACTCTCTTTATTTCTCTAATCTTACTATTTTTATGTTTCTATGTAACTCACACTATCTTCGACTTCCTTTCATTGCCACTTTCGTTCTCTGGCATTTTCTCTCACATATCACATATGTGTATGTATCAAGACCAAACGTGTTTACTCTTCTTTTCAACTCTTTCAGTACGGAAGGTTTTTATCAATTTAGTGGTACAGATTTCAGAGACACAATTTTTAATGTTTTTAAATATAAATCTACATGTTTATATTTATCTAACACAAAACATATTAAATACGAAAGTTTAGATAATTGAACAAGGAATTAGATTTCACCAATACCAATATGATACAAGACATTTAAAAAGAATATGGTTTGATGACAGTTTGGTTATTTGGTTATGCAAGGCCCCGGTATCACTGAAAACGAATTAAAATCCATAATTTCCCAACCGCCCGTGCCAGTGGAATCATCTGAATCTCATCTTCAAAACAAAGAAAGGTAACTGTAATCCCCATCATAACAGTCTCAGCACACGCCAAAAGACATAAGGCGAAACCGCGCAGAAAGTGAACACAGCCAACTGTTCCCTGTCATACGATATCATCATTCATCGAAAACAATTAGAATATCAAAACATGATCAAAACGGATGAGACACACAGCTCACGGTGTGCACAGAGCACTTAGCTCAGTAGCTCCTGCAACAAGCCGGACTTGGAATATGAGGAAACTGCAACAAGGAACACTCTTCATGCATAGCCTTCAAATTGTTCCCGCCGCCTATCCACCATATACCGGGAGTTCACGTCCTCTTGAAAATGATGATCGTCATAATTTTTTAAAATGTAGAGCGCTTGATGATATTAGGCTATCGTTGTTGACTCCAATTGCGACCATAAAGACACACAGTTCATCGTCAGATTATCAAACAACCGACCGTAAGATTAGAGTACGGCAGGTCTAGGGATTGACGATGAACCATAACGATGATGTTGCACACAAAAAATGTCGTACACACAACAACTTCGATTTCTGATTACTCTAGTAAAAGCAGCCTAAGATCAACAAATCACGGTGCATATTCCGTCAAGAGATAAATCCCCAATGCCTCTTTTTTGTTTGCCAGGTGGTATTCTTGTTAATGCTAGAGCCGTATGCCTGGTTCGTTCCGTTAGTTGAACATGGCCTAGCCATTTCCAGCGTCTTCTTTTCACTTCTTGATTGATGTTGTTAGTGGCTAATCTTCTGGCAACTTCTTTGTTCATAATATGTTGATCCCCAAAGGATGTTAAGACGTGTTAAGACAGCGACCTTCAAATCCCTTAAGTCGGTTTTCTTTCTTTGGTTCTTTCTTCTCGTTCCTGCTGCATATAGGAGGAGCATGGATAGCACCTTTGACTTGTAAATTCTAAACTTTGTGCTTTGTTGGCGACTAGTTGATAGCCAATGTGTCTATGTCTGTTGAATACCTGGGCTGACATGCCTAACAGAGATAAACAAACACACTTCTGGAGGAGAACGAGCGGCAGAACCGATAACTCGTCCTGTCCCAAAACCAGAAGATCGTGGGTTCGATTCCCGGGAGGGTCAACAGTTTTTCCTCGAGAGTGAAAGAGAAACCCAGACTCGAACACATCGCGGCGACTGCACAGGACAAGCGACCCTTACTCTCCGGACATGTTTATCCCCGACCCCGGTAATGTTCTAATGCTACACGTATAGTTTTAGAACATGTACACTTCATGGCACGTGTACACTTCTTGGCACGTGTACACTTCTTGGCACGTGTACACTTCTTGGCACGTGTACACTTCTTGACACGTGAAACTACAGCTACTTTGATCTGTCGAATCAATTCGGAACGAACCATTTACCAACTTATCATCCGGTACAGATTTCAACTGCAACAATGGGTTCTCTAAGTCAGAAACTGAAGCTCACATAAACATCCACACAAAATAGATGCAGTCACAACAAACAGGTTATAGTCATCTTCTCCAGCGATTGATGTCCTCCATTAACAATTTTTCCATTTAGCATGTCTCAACAAATCAATTACCCCCAATTCAATAATCACTTGTCTTCTATTTTCTTCTTTTTCGACTTAAGTATGGACACTAAAACATTAATGAATCTTGTCTACAGGCTCTAAACATGAAAGTGCGCCACATTTTTATTATAGCCATTTTCATTGATTTGTTGCGTTTTGGAGCTAATGAATTTTATTTTTAAAGAAAATAGTTTTAAAAAAGGTGTGTTTTCTTTTTGTGAATGATATATTTTTTTTTTTTTGAGCCATGAATTGGATAAATAAGCCAAAAGAAATGATGGTGCCAACCGAAAAAAAGAAAAAAAAAACCAGATCTCTTAAATTTGCGGTCAAATGAGCCAATATGGCAACCCTGTCTACCGCCTGCTCCGACCTAGTTCTTGTTATTAATTAAAGGGAGAGCATTGCTCCGGAAGAAATTTAAAAAGCATAAAGAGGCGGGGACACGACTCTGATTAAAATCCGGTAGGAGCGGAAAGAGTCGAGTTGTCCACCATAATGAAGACTTGGGTGAAGGGAGATAGGTAACTACGTCCAGGCCAAGTTTTGTAGGCCAGGTCGACAGGAATAGTTGGTCTCATTGGCTGTGGGTAATAATCTGGGGCCTCTGAAGACTACAACCTTGGGGGGATCAGTGGCAGTGTGTTGGTCACATAGGGAGGTCTTTTATAACCTTGGATAGCTCTTACATAATAATGGATAAAGAGGTCTTACAAAACATTTGATATAGCGGTATTACATAACAATGGATATAGATGTCTTACATAACAATGGATATAGAGGCCTTACGTAACAATGGGTATAGAGGCCTTACATAACAATGGATATAGAGGTCTTACAAAACAATGGATATAGAGGCCTTACATAACAATGGATATAGAGGTCTTACAAAACAATAGACATAGAGGTCTTACATAACATTGGAAATTGAGGTCTTACATAACGATGGATATAGAGGTCTTATATAACAATGGATATAGAGGTCTTATATAACAATGGATATAGCGGTCTTACAAAACAATAGACGTAGAGGTCTTACATAACATTGGAAATGGAGGTCTTACATAACGATGGATATAGAGGTCTTATATAACAATGGATATAGAGGTCTTATATAACAATGGATATAGCGGTCTTACATAACAATGGACATATTTGATGCATCACTGACCAGTAAGTAGTAAATTCATTCACAATAATAGCATGTAAAGGAACCTCTTAAATATCGCATTTCATGTTTGTCGATCACAACCTATTCGACAAATCGAAGATTTGAAAGATCGACAAATTGAAACTAAGTTTCACCTAATCAATGTGAAAGTTCCCTGTACAAATATCAATATATGAATTCAACGTTACCAGAACACCAGACTCAAGGATTGGCCACGAAAAGACGGATTGGTGGAATATTAGGAACACTAGGAGATATAACAGCAGTGGAGACCAAGAGAAGAGTAAATACCGAAAACAATATAATCCATCGACAGTGAAAAGCGAATGAGGCAAGAAAGAAGAAGTAGAAGAAGTTAAGCAAAGTTGATTGTAATCATTCTGCATATGCCACTGGCCGTTTACCATGAAGCGCATCGTGACCTCACAAGAAACCATTTATCATGGAATGTGTTGCTAACTGACAAGAACCAATTTATCAAGCAGTGTGTTGCTAACTCACAAGAAACCATATATCATGGAGTGTGTTGCTAACTCACAAGAACCCATTTATCATGGAGTGTGTTGCTAACTCACAAGAACCCATTTATCATGGGGTGTGTTGCTAACTCACAAGAAACCATTTATCAAGAAATGTGTTGCCAACTCACAAGAAACCATTTATCAAGAAGTGTGTTGCTAACTCATAAGAAACCATTTATCATGGAGTGTGTTACTAACTAACAAGAACCCATTTTTCATGGAGTGTGTTGCTAACTAACAAGAACCAATTTATCATGGAGTGTGTTGCTAACTAACAAGAACCCATTTTTCATGGAGTGTGTTGCTAACTAACAAGAACCAATTTATCATGGAGTGTGTTGCTAACTCACAAGAAACCATTTACCATGGAGCACCTTCCTATCTCACACGAAAACCATTTGTCATGTCTCAAAATTATATGTCACATACTTTTGTCTCAATATCATCTGTCTAGAAAGCATGCCACATGTCTTTTATCCATTGACACCTGTCCTAAAATCATTTGCCACATGTCTTTGATCCATTGACACCTGTCCAAAAATCATTTGCCACATGTCTTTTTTCCATTGACACCTGTCCTTAAACCATTTGCCACATGTCTCTAATCCATTGACACCTGTCATAAAATCATTTGCCACATGTCTCTAATCCATTGACACTTGTCCTAAAATCATTTGCCACATGTTTCTATTCCATTGACACCTGTCCTAAAATTATTTACCACCTGTTTTTAATCCATTGACACCTGTCCTAAAATCACTTACCATCTGTCTTTAATCCATTGACACCTCTCATAAAATAAATTACCACATGTCTTTGATGCCATTGACATTTGTCCTAAAATTATTTACCACCTGTCTTTGATCCATTGACACCGGTCCTAAAATCACTTACCACCTGTCTTTAATCCATTGACACCTCCCATAAAATAAATTGCCACATGTCTTTAATCCATTGACACCTGTCCTAAAATCACTTACCACCTGTCTTTAATTCATTGATACCTCTCATAAATAAATTACCACCTGTCTTTATTCCATTGACACATGTCCTAAAATCATTTGCCACCTGTCTCTAATCCATTGACACCTGTCCTAAAATCATTTGCCACATGTCTCTATTCCATTGACACCTGTCCTAAAATCATTTGCCACATGTCTTTTTTCCATTGACACCTGTCCTTAAACCATTTTCCACATGTCTCTAATCCATTGACACCTGTCCTAAAATCATTTGCCACATGTCTCTAATCCATTGACACTTGTCCAAAAATCATTTGCCACATGTTTCTATTCCATTGACACCTGTCCTAAAATTATTTACCACCTGTTTTTAATCCATTGACACCTGTCCTAAAATCACTTACCATCTGTCTTTAATCCATTGACACCTCTCATAAAATAAATTACCACATGTCTTTAATCCATTGACATTTGTCCTAAAATTATTTATCACCTGTCTTTAATCCATTGACACTTGTCCTAAAATCACTTACCACCTGTCTTTAATCCATTGACATCTCTCATAAAATAAATTACCACCTGTCTTTAATCAATTGACACCTGTCATAAATTATTTACCACCTGTCTTTAATCCATTGACACCTGTCCTAAAATCACTTACCACCTGTCTTTAATCCATTGACACCTGTCCTAAAATCACCTACCACCTGTCTCTAATCCATTGACACTTGTCCTAAAATCACTTACCACCTGTCTTTAATCCATTGACACCTCTCATAAATAAATTACCACCTGTCTTTTAATCAATTGACACCTGTCATACAATTATTTACCACCTGTCTTTAATCCATTGACACCTGTCCTAAAATCACTTACCACCTGTCTTTAATCCATTGACACCTCTCATAAAATAAATTACCACATGTCTTTAATCTATTGACATTTGTCCTAAAATTATTTACCACCTGTCTTTGATCCATTGACACCGGTCCTAAAATCACTTACCACCTGTCTTTAATCCATTGACACCTCCCATAAAATAAATTGCCACCTGTCTTTAATCCATTGACACCTGTCCTAAAATCACTTACCACCTGTCTTTAATCCATTTATACCTCTCATAAAATAAATTACCACCTGTCCATTGACACATGTCCTAAAATCATTTGCCACATGTCTCTAATCCATTGACACCTGTCCTAAAATCATTTGACACATGTCTCTATTCCATTGACACCTGTCCTAAAATCATTTGCCACATGTCTTTTTTCCATTGACACCTGTCCTTAAACCATTTGCCACATGTCTCTAATCCATTGACACCTGTCATAAAATCATTTGCCACATGTCTCTAATCCATTGACACTTGTCCTAAAATCATTTGCCACATGTTTCTATTCCATTGACACCTGTCCTAAAATTATTTACCACCTGTTTTTAATCCATTGACACCTGTCCTAAAATCACTTACCATCTGTCTTTAATCCATTGACACCTCTCATAAAATAAATTACCACATGTCTTTAATCCATTGACATTTGTCCTAAAATTATTTACCACCTGTCTTTGATCCATTGACACCGGTCCTAAAATCACTTACCACCTGTCTTTAATCCATTGACACCTCCCATAAAATAAATTGCCACCTGTCTTTAATCCATTGACACCTGTCCTAAAATCACTTACCACCTGTCTTTAATCCATTGATACCTCTCATAAATAAATTACCACCTGTCTTTATTCCATTCACATGTCAAAAATCATTTGCCACATGTCTCTAATCCATTGACACCTGTCCTAAAATCATTTGACACATGTCTCTATTCCATTGACACCTGTCCTAAAATCGTTTGCCACATGTCTTTGATGCCATTGACACCTGTCCTAAAATTATTTACCACTTGTCTTTAATACATTGACACCTATCCTAAAATTATTTACCACCTGTCTTTAATCCATTGACACCTGTCCTAAAATCACTTACCACCTGTCTTTAATCCATTGACACCTCTCATAAAATAAATTACCACCTGTCTTTAATCCATTGACACCTGTCCTAAAATTATTTACCACCTGTCTTCCACTGACACCTGTCCTAAAATTATTTACCACCTGTCTTTAATCCATTGACACCTGTCCTAAAATTATTTACCACCTGTCTTTAATCCATTGACACCTGTCCTAAAATCACTTACCACCTGTCTTTAATCCATTGTCACCTCTCATAAATAAATTACCACCTGTCTTTATTCCATTGACACCTGTCCTAAAATTATTTACAACTTGTCTTTAATCCATTGACACCTGTCCTAAAATTATTTACCACCCGTCTTTAATCCATTGACATCTGTCCTAAAATTATTTACCACTTGTCTTTAATCCATTGACACCTGTCCTAAAAGTATTTACCACTTGTCTTTAATCCATTGACACCTGTCCTAAAATCACTTACCATCTGTCTTTAATCCATTGACATCTCTCATAAAATAAATTACCACCTGTCTTTAATCAATTGACACCTGTCATAAAATTATTTACCACCTGTCTTTAATCCATTGACACTTGTCCTAAAATCACTTACCACCTGTCTTTAATCCATTGACACCTCTCATAAAATCACTTACCACCTGTCTTTAATCAATTGACACCTGTCATAAAATTATTTACCACCTGTCTTTAATCCATTGACACCTGTCCTAAAATCACTTACCACCTGTCTTTAATCCATTGACACCTGTCCTAAAATCACTTACCACCTGTCTTTAATCCATTGACACCTGTCCTAAAATCACTTACCACCTGTCTTTAATCCATTGACACTTGTCCTAAAATCACTTACCACCTGTCTTTAATCCATTGACACTTGTCCTAAAATCACTTACCACCTGTCTTTAATCCATTGACACCTCTCATAAAATAAATTACCACCTGTCTTTAATCAATTGACACCTGTCATACAATTATTTACCACCTGTCTTTAATCTATTGACACCTGTCCTAAAATCACTTACCACCTGTCTTTAATCCATTGACACCTCTCATAAAATAAATTACCACCTGTCTTTATTCCATTGACAATAATTCCGTATATAAACTCATTATTCTTGTTCAGTGATAATAAATGAAACCTAGATGGACCTGATTTATACAGACTCTTTAGCAAAATAAAATAGAAAGTAAAATAAAGACCCACGTCACGTGGCTTATAAGGAATATGGTGTTAGTGCCCATATTGTTTTGTTGACCTTCGGCACACCAATTTTGGAGTAATGTGGTCAGTATTACACCCGCGCAGTTTATAGTCCTAGAAAAGGTCCGGTACCATTAAAGGCTGGGTGAACCTGGAAGTCGTTGATCAAGATCGAACCAGACCTCTTGTCCGTAGTAATCCAGTTCACTAACCAATGAGCTAACGTGTCCCCCTCTCAAGCAATATAATGAGACAAAGCAGACTAGATCAAACATCATCATACTCTGTCTAGCTTTGCTACTGTCCATGTTTTCCCTCGACAATTGTTCTTTATTTATATTAAAATCATGTAGATACCGTTATATTAACCAAGATAAGTGTCCCTCGACAGCATCCTCGTTGTTTGGGACCTCAGAACCTTCAAAACAACTGATCCGAAAGAAGAAAAATGGAAGAGAAAGAAAATTAAAGAGCACAACGGCTACAAATGTGTCCTTTAGTAGTTTTTAAACATTTACTACAATTAGCGATATTCGGTCACCTCGGGCGGCATCATTGAGTGCTGTCTCCGCATCGAAGATTGGTTATCATGGAGCGCCATTCCACTCTGTCTCTTGCTTTAATAGTGCAGGTTGTCATAGGCTGACTTGTCCATCTTTTGATGTTACTCGTCCGTGTTAGTCTTGGTCTACATCTTTTACCTTGTACTTTCCCTTCCAAGATTACTTTTATTAGGCTGCTTTGCCTTTTAACATGCCCCAAAAATCTCATTTGTCTAGTTTGAATTGTGTTTAGTAATACTCTTCTTAATTTTCAATTGTTTTAAGACTTCATCATTTGTTTTCTTTTCTTTCCGTCTAATTCTTCCTAATCTTCTATAAATCCACATTTCAAAGGCTTCAATTTTCTGTTCAATTTTCATGTCTGATGTCCATGTTTCTGCACCATACAGGAATGACTCAGTTGAAATGAAATACAGAATTTGATGCAAATTTATGGCCGAGAATACTTTTACACTCACAGCACATACCATAACTGTTTACACATACTCCCGTACATATAAACACACACACATTAAGATGCATACAAACGACAACTTGACCAAAAGTTTAGCGGAAGTGAACGGACCAATAATCCTTGTTATCAGAACTCTTACGGTTTCCGGTGACTACTATACCCGCCATTAAAATTCTTCTCCTGGCAAATGTGTATTGATCCGGGAACTTTCTTCTGCCAGAGTTCGGAATCGTGCCATTTATCCGCTTTCTAATAACTCGTGAAACACTGGAGATTGAAAGTAGCTGTCGCTCACATTTCTCTCAGGTTGATTGTAGCATCGTCACTCACATTTCTCTCAGGTTGATTGTATCACTGTCGCTCACATTTCTCTCAGGTTGATTGTATCACTGTCACTCACATTTCTCTCAGGTTGATTGTATCACTGTCGCTCACATTTCTCTCAGGTTGATTGTATCACTGTCACTCACATTTCTCTCAGGTTGATTGTATCACTGTCGCTCACATTTCTCTCAGGTTGATTGTATCACTGTCACTCACATTTCTCTCAGGTTGATTGTATCACTGTCGCTCACATTTCTCTCAGGTTGATTGTATCACTGTCGCTCACATTTCTCTCAGGTTGATTGTAGCATTGTCACTCACATTTCTCTCAGGTTGATTGTATCACTGTTACTCACATTTCTCTCAGGTTGATTGTATCACTGTTACTCACATTTCTCTCAGGTTGATTGTATCACCGTCACTCACATTTCTTCCAGGTTGATTGTATCACTGTCACTCACATTTCTTCCAGGTTGATTTTATCACTGTCACTCACATTTCTCCGAGGTTGATTGTATCACTGTCACTCACATTTCTCTCAGGTTGATTGTATCACTGTCACTCACATTTCTCTCAGGTTGATTGTATCACTGTCACTCACATTTCTCTCAGGTTGATTGTATCACTGTCACTCACATTTCTCTCAGGTTGATTGTATCACTGTCACTCACATTTCTCTCAGGTTGATTGTATCACTGTCACTCACATTTCTCTCAGGTTGATTGTATCACTGTCACTCACATTTCTCTCAGGTTAATTGTATCACTGCCACTCATATTTCTCTCAGGTTGATTGTATCACTGTCACTCACATTTCTCCCATGTTGATTGTATCACTGTCACTCACATTTCTCCCAGGTTGATTGTATCACTGCCACTCGAGATGAAGTAGCTAGACACTGGCCTCGTTTCACTGACAATAATGTGTTTGTGGAATCCATGCCGGGGGAAATAGGAGAGATCAGCAGCTCTCAAAATGTGTCCGCGCGTGACCTCTGGGGCGGTTTATTGACGCCAGATCACCATATTAGGATGTGCATGTCACGTGGACACTAATTAAACGAACAAAAAAGGAATTGCCGGTCAAGTTGATTTGGTTTAGGAAACAATATAGAGAGATGGATGGTGGGTGAACTAGAGGGTTAGTTACGTCCACTGATCATCTTTGTTACAGAACGGACAAACTCTGTAGTGTTGAGATCTCCATCACATGACGCTCCCCAATATGGGAATAGCCTTTCAAGTGCTAGTGAAAGCACCGAAGATGACTTCAGCTCGAATGCACCAACTCCGTTGTACCGGTGAAGGCCATGACTCCAATCTACTTAGTTGTCTATTACGACATGTGTGGCAGCTAACAGTGGTTCTATTCTGTTCTCCCCTTACGGTTAGGATCATGGCCCCGATAGACACACGGGGGGGGGGGGGAATGGTAACTGACTGTGGTTCTATTCTGTTCTCCCCTTACAGTTAAGGTCAGGGCCCCGGTAGAAACCCAGGGCAGCAGGTGACTGTGGTACTATTCCCTTCTCCCCTCACATGCTCAGGTTCCGGCTAGTAACACAGGCACAACTAGAGGTGAATGGATGTTCCATGTCTAGGGGAGTCAACTATCGCATCGCTGTACTGGACTACAGCCTTAGGAGGTGCTATTCCACCTTGTCATTATTTTCTCCAACACAGTCAGGTACCCATTTCTGGAGAGCCCCAAGGTGAGCTCTAACCCATTTTCTCCACAAGGCCTACCATGCTATACATTTGGAGAAAATAGGAAGGATACAGTAATATTGAAGGTTAAGACTAGCATGAAATTGGGTTTACAGTACACCAGTCAACAAAGAGAATAGACGGGAGATATATTTAGATGAAGTAGAGTGGGTAAATTGCTAGAATGGATAGCAGGTTTGATGTGAGGCGATTGGCTAGTTCAGATCACGTGGTAGCAGGATACGCAAAGAGTGAATTAAATAAGATTCTTCCGTTCTCCCGACGACTATAGTGTGTTCATAAATGTTCACCCGACGACTATAGTGTGTTCATAAATGTTCACCCGACGACTATAGTGTGTTCATAAATGTTCACCCGACGACTATAGTGTGTTCATAAATGTTCATCCGACGACTATAGTGTGTTCATAAATGTTCACCCGACGACTATAGTGTGTTCATAAATGTTCACCCGACGACTATAGTGTGTCATAAATGTTCATCCGACGACTATAGTGTGTTCACAAATATTCAACCGACGACTATAGTGTGTTCATAAATGTTCAACCGACTACTATAGTGTGTTCATAAATGTTCCACCGACGACTATAGTGTGTTCATAAATGTTCAACCGACGACTATAGTGTGTTCATAAATGTTTAACCGACGGCTATAGTGTGTTCACAAATATTCAACCGACGACTATAGTAATGTCAAAAATGTTTAACCGACGAATATAGTGTGTTCACAAATGTTCAACCGACGAATATAGTGTGTTCATAAATGTTCAAACGACGACCATGGGAATGTCAAAAATGTTTAACCGACGACTATAGTGTGTTCAGAAATGTTCAACCGACGGCTATAGCATGTTCACAAATGTTCACCCGACGACTATAGTGTGTTCACAAATGTTCAACCGACGACTATAGTGTGTTCACAAATATTCACCCGATGACTATAGTGTGTTCACAAATATTCAACCGACGACTATAGTGTGTTCACAAATGTTCACCCAACGACTAAAGTGTGTTCACAAATGTTCAACCAACGACTATAGTGTGTTCATAAATGTTTACCCGACGACTATAGTGTGTTCACAAATTTTCACCCGATGACTATGTTCACAAATGTTCACACAATGACTATGTTCACAAATGTTCACCCAATGACTATGTTCACAAATGTTCACCCGACGACTATAGTGTGTCCACAAATGTTCACACGATGACTATAGTGTGTTCACAAATGTTCCCCCGATGACTATAGTGTGTTCACAAATGTTCACTCGATGACTATAGAGTGTGCACAAATGTTCACCCGATGACTATAGTGTGTCCACAAATGTTCACCCGATGACTATAGTGTGTCCACAAATGTTCACTCGATGACTATAGTGTGTTCACAAATGTTCACCCGATGACTATTGTGTGTCCATAAATGTTCACTCGATGACTATAGTGTGTCCTCAAATGTTCACTCGATGACTATAGTGTGTCCACATATGTTCACTCGATGACTATAGTGTGTCCTCAAATGTTTACTCGATGACTATAGTGTGTTCACAAATGTTCACCCGATGTCTATAGTGTGTCCACAAATGTTCACACGATGACAATAGTGTGTTCACAAATGTTCACTCGATGACTATAGTGTGTTCACAAATGTTCACCTGATGACTATAGTGTGTCCATAAATGTTCACTCGATGACTATAGTGTGTCCACAAATGTTTACTCGATGACTATAGTGTGTTCACAAATGTTCACCCGATGTCTATAGTGTGTCCACAAATGTTCACACGATGACAATAGTGTGTTCACAAATGTTCACTCGATGACTATAGTGTGTTCACAAATGTTCACCCGATGACTATAGTGTGTCCATAAATGTTCACTCGATGACTATAGTGTGTCCTCAAATGTTCACTCGATGACTATAGTGTGTCCACACATGTTCACTCGATGACTATAGTGTGTCCACAAATGTTCACCCGATGGCAATAGTGTGTTCACAAATGTTCACCCGACGACTATAGTGTATCCATAAATGTTCAACCGACAACTATAGTGTATCCACAAATGTTCAACCGACAACTATAGTGTATCCATAAATGTTCAACCGACAACTATAGTGTGTTCACAAATGTTCATCCAACGACTATAGTGTATCCACAAATGTTCACACGATAGCAATAGTGTGTCCACAAATGTTCAACCAACAACTATAGTGTATCCATAAATGTTCAACCGACAACTATAGTGTATCCACAAATGTTCACACAATGACTATAGTGTATTCACAAATGTTCACCCGACGACTATAGTGTGTCCATAAATGTTCATCCGACGTCCATAGTGTATCCACAAATGTTCATCCGACGACTATAGTGTATCCACAAATGTTCACCCGACGTCCATAGTGTATCCATAAATGTTCGCCCGATGACTATTATAGTGTGTTCACTAATGACTATTGTATGTTCACAAATGTTCACCCGATGACTATATTGTGTTCACAGACATTTGCCGCTGTTTAAACATTTATATCTCAGCATTGGTGAAGTAGAAACTGTCGAAAATTCATCTTTATGTTCATATCATCGTCAGTCCTATATTCACAATTTCTTCTCTCCTGTCAAGTAATTGGAAAGACTGTTGCTGATTCAAGAAATAGTAATTTACCGTAATTCCTGCTTGATAACTATTTATGAGTTTTTCAGACCATATTTAGACGCGTTGGAAATTTACGTTAATTACGTGCAAGTTCGTTCAGGTTATTCTTAAAATAAACATAAAATACATTATTTTGAACGACCGAGTGGCTGTTTTTACATATTTGTCTGTAATAATCACAAATAGTAACCAAACGAGGATCACGTTACATTTTTGCTCCGGGACGTTTGAAAACCACCATAAGTAAACAAATTTCTCTGAATCATGATTACACAGAAGATGTGATAATTAGTTTTCAGGGTCCATCGGTGTGGATAAATGTCTTGGTTGTCACTGAGTTTATAGGAGTAACTGTGTAAGAGTTACGGTTATCCAAATATTAGTTGCTCTAAAATAACTTGAAAACCGACCAAAAACAAGACCAAAGTCCAACTACAGCCAGCACGATACCGCCATACGACCGACAAAGAATATGATATTGGAAACGTACAGAGAGCTGTCAACCAATGGGCAAAGAGAATTGATGATAGTAGAAACGTACAGAGAAGTCAACCAATGGGCACAGAGAATTGATGATAGTAGAAACGTACAGAGAAGTCAACCAATGGGCACAGAGAATAGATGATAGTAGAAACGTACAGAGAAGTCAACCAATGGGCACAGAGAATAGATGATAGTAGAAACGTACAGAGAAGTCAACCAATGGGCAAAGAGAATAGGTGATAGTAGAAACGTACAGAGAAGTCAACCAATGGGCAAAGAGAATAGGTGATAGTAGAAACGTACAGAGAAGTCAACCAATGGGCATAGAGAATTGATGATAGTAGAAACGTACAGAGAAGTCAACCAATGGGCATAGAGAATAGATGATAGTAGAAACGTACAGAGAAGTCAACCAATGGGCACAGAGAATAGATGATTGTAGAAACGTACAGAGAAGTCAACCAATGGGCACAGAGAATAGATGATAGTAGAAACGTACAGAGAAGTCAACCAATGGGCACAGAGAATAGATGATAGTAGAAACGTACAGAGAAGTCAACCAATGGGCACAGAGAATAGATGACAGTAGAAACGTACAGAGAAGTCAACCAATGGGCACAGAGAATAGATGATAGTAGAAACGTACAGAGAAGTCAACCAATGGGCACAGAGAATAGATGATAGTAGAAACGTGCAGAGAAGTCAACCAATGGGCACAGAGAATAGATGATAGTAGAAACGTGCAGAGAAGTCAACCAATGGGCACAGAGAATAGATGATAGTAGAAACGTGCAGAGAAGTCAACCAATGGGCACAGAGAATAGATGATAGTAGAAACGTGCAGAGAAGTCAACCAATGGGCATAGAGAATAGATGATAGTAGAAATGTGCAGAGAAGTCAACCAATAGGCATAGAGAATTGATGATAGTAGAAATGTGCAGAGAAGTCAACAAATGGGCATAGAGAATTGATGATAGTAGAAATGTGCAGAGAAGTCAACCAATGGACATAGAGAATAGATATTAGTAGAAATGTGCAGAGAAGTCAACCAATGGACATAGAGAATAGATGATAGTAGAAATGTGCAGAGAAGTCAACCAATGGCATAGAGAATTGATGATAGTAGAAATGTTCAGAGAAGTCAACCAATGGGCATAGAGAATTGATGATAGTAGAAATGTGCAGAGAAGTCAACCAATGGGCATAGAGAATAGATGATAGTAGAAATGTACAGAGAAGTCAACCAATGGACATAGAGAATAGATGATAGTAGAAACGTACAGAGAAGTCAACCAATGGACATAGAGAATAGATGATAGTAGAAATGTGCAGAGAAGTCAACCAATGGACATAGAGAATAGATGATAGTAGAAATGTGCAGAGAAGTCAACCAATGGGCACAGAGAATTGATGATAGTAGAAACGTACAGAGAAGTCAACCAATGGGCACAGAGAATAGATGATAGTAGAAACGTACAGAGAAGTCAACCAATGGGCACAGAGAATAGATGATAGTAGAAACGTACAGAGAAGTCAACCAATGGGCAAAGAGAATAGGTGATAGTAGAAACGTACAGAGAAGTCAACCAATGGGCAAAGAGAATAGGTGATAGTAGAAACGTACAGAGAAGTCAACCAATGGGCATAGAGAATTGATGATAGTAGAAACGTACAGAGAAGTCAACCAATGGGCATAGAGAATAGATGATAGTAGAAACGTACAGAGAAGTCAACCAATGGGCACAGAGAATAGATGATTGTAGAAACGTACAGAGAAGTCAACCAATGGGCACAGAGAATAGATGATAGTAGAAACGTACAGAGAAGTCAACCAATGGGCACAGAGAATAGATGATAGTAGAAACGTACAGAGAAGTCAACCAATGGGCACAGAGAATAGATGACAGTAGAAACGTACAGAGAAGTCAACCAATGGGCACAGAGAATAGATGATAGTAGAAACGTACAGAGAAGTCAACCAATGGGCACAGAGAATAGATGATAGTAGAAACGTGCAGAGAAGTCAACCAATGGGCACAGAGAATAGATGATAGTAGAAACGTGCAGAGAAGTCAACCAATGGGCACAGAGAATAGATGATAGTAGAAACGTGCAGAGAAGTCAACCAATGGGCACAGAGAATAGATGATAGTAGAAACGTGCAGAGAAGTCAACCAATGGGCATAGAGAATAGATGATAGTAGAAATGTGCAGAGAAGTCAACCAATAGGCATAGAGAATTGATGATAGTAGAAATGTGCAGAGAAGTCAACAAATGGGCATAGAGAATTGATGATAGTAGAAATGTGCAGAGAAGTCAACCAATGGACATAGAGAATAGATATTAGTAGAAATGTGCAGAGAAGTCAACCAATGGACATAGAGAATAGATGATAGTAGAAATGTGCAGAGAAGTCAACCAATGGGCATAGAGAATTGATGATAGTAGAAATGTTCAGAGAAGTCAACCAATGGGCATAGAGAATTGATGATAGTAGAAATGTGCAGAGAAGTCAACCAATGGGCATAGAGAATAGATGATAGTAGAAATGTACAGAGAAGTCAACCAATGGACATAGAGAATAGATGATAGTAGAAACGTACAGAGAAGTCAACCAATGGACATAGAGAATAGATGATAGTAGAAATGTGCAGAGAAGTCAACCAATGGACATAGAGAATAGATGATAGTAGAAATGTGCAGAGAAGTCAACCAATGGACATAGAGAATAGATGATAGTAGAAATGTGCAGAGAAGTCAACCAATGGACATAGAGAATAGATGATAGTAGAAATATGCAGAGAAGTCAACCAATGGACATAGAGAATAGATGATAGTAGAAATGTGCAGAGAAGTCAACCAATGGACATAGAGAAATGTCCTCAGAGGTCATATTGGTGTGTGTGTGTGTGTGTGTGTGTGTGTGTGTGTGTGTGTGTGTGTGTGTGTGTGTGTGTGTGTGTGTGTGTGGGAGGGGAGGGGGAGGGGGCAGTATGTCACGTGAAGGAGAAATAAGAGAAAGTTGTGACAGCATTAGCAATTTATGGCAAATATGCAGAGAATGGCGAAGCTGAAACCTGAATAATCTGATTTTACGGAACGAAAGAATTTGACGGACAGCTACCATGTAGCTACCATGTTTACTGTCTACTACGGTAGGTCCGCTACCATGTTTACTGCCTACTACGGTAGGTCCGCTACCGTGTTTACTGTCTACTACGGTAGGTCCGCTACCATGTTTAATGCCTACTACGGTAGGTCCGCTACCATGTTTACTGTCTACTACGGTAGGTCCGCTACCATGTTTACTGTCTACTACGGTAGGTCCGCTACCATGTTTACTGCCTACTACGGTAGGTCCGCTACCATGTTTACTGTCTACTACGGTATGTCCGCTACCATGTTTACTGCCTACTACGGTAGGTCCGGTACCATGTTTAAACACGGTATGTGAGCTGTCTATTACCAGTGTGCAGTCTTGTTAATGCAGAAGATACTAGTTTGTCCCTTTACAGAAGTAATATTCTTTCAGCAAAGCTGTAAATGTGTACATGACCATCATTTAGGGAGATATGTTTGTGTTAGTCACATCTCATATCTTAGTGTATATGTGTGTCTGTGTTAGTCATATCTCATATTTTGGTGTATGTCAGTCTTAGTCATGCCTCGTATCGCAGTGTGCATGTCTGTGTTAGTCACCTCTAGTGACTCGGGCAGATGGTGCTCGTTAACCTGGGAGGGCTGACCATCTAAGGGCAGAATCCTCCTACAGAAAAGATCATCTGCTGCCTTGCAGGAAGATTGGGGACAATAAAAAGGCTAAGGAAAGCAAACCTGTATAAAATGCTGGCTGAAATCGGATGCACTGGGCCACTGGCGCAGAACATAGTGCAACGTTTTAACAGGTATTCAATCAGAGTGGATCTAACAGACTCCAATTATGATGTTCTGTCTGGGAGGTCGATCAATTCACTTAAACAGACAGCTGTCTTCATGGAAGAGTCTGGAATCCTACTCTGATTGAGTCCTGATCGCAGAGAGAGAGAGAGAAATTTAGAGAGAGAGAGAAATTTAGAGAGAGAGAGAGAGATTTAGAGAGAGAGAGAAATTTAGAGAGAGAGAAAATTTAGAGAGAGAGAGATTTAGAGAGAGAGAGAGAGATTTAGAGAGAGAGAGATTTAGAGAGAGATTTAGAGAGAGAGAGAGAGATTTAGAGAGAGAGAGAGATTTAGAGAGAGAGAGAGAGATTTAGAGAGAGAGAGAGATTTAGAGAGAGAGATTTAGAGAGAGATTTAGAGAGAGAGAGAGAGAGATTTAGAGAGAGAGAGATTTAGAGAGAGAGAGATTTAGAGAGAGAGAGATTTAGAGAGAGAGAGAGAGAGAGATTTAGAGAGAGAGAGATTTAGAGAGAGATTTAGAGAGAGAGAGAGATTAGAGAGAGAGAGATTTAGAGAGAGAGAGAGAGATTTAGAGAGAGAGAGAGAGATTTAGAGAGAGAGAGATTTAGAGAGAGAGAGAGAGATTTAGAGAGAGAGAGATTTAGAGAGAGAGAGAGATTAGAGAGAGAGAGATTTAGAGAGAGAGAGAGAGATTTAGAGAGAGAGAGATTTAGAGAGAGAGAGATTTAGAGAGAGAGAGATTTAGAGAGAGAGAGAGAGATTTAGAGAGAGAGAGATTTAGAGAGAGAGAGAGAGATTTAGAGAGAGAGAGATTTAGAGAGAGAGAGAGATTTAGAGAGAGAGAGAGAGAGATTTAGAGAGAGAGAGAGAGATTTAGAGAGAGAGAGATTTAGAGAGAGAGAGAGAGATTTAGAGAGAGAGAGAGATTTAGAGAGAGATAAGGCCATGAGTGCCATCCCAAGCTCCAAAAGCCCGAGACTTGCTACTTTACCCGACAACTGCAAGAGCCAGCCAAGGTAGCTGTAAATGTGGACCTCGTCTGCTGCCTGGTGTAAAATCGACCACATCAGAAACTCAAAAATGATGTCTTCAGCCAATGAAAAGTATGGGTAATAGCACTATATTCTTTTTTTAGTTGATGAGTTAATAAGTTATTTAAGTTAATGACTGGTTGAGTTATTTGAGTTATTGAATTATTTGCAGGTCGTCATGGTTCAGTTTTTGAGTATTTTGTGGGTCATTATCATTGAGTTATTGAGTTATTTGCGGCTCATCATCATTGAGTTGTTTCCAGCTCATCATCATTGAGCGATTTCCGGCTCATCATCTTTGGGTTATTGAGATATTTGCGGGTCATTATCATTGAGTTATTTTATTTCCGGTCATCATCATTGATTTATTTGCGGATCATCATCATTGCACTCCGAACATGTCCATAGGTGCTGAGATCCCCTACTCAGCAAGTCCGGCAGTGTCCAGTGACTGACGACTACTGTTCAGTGTTGGTTTATAAGGCTTCTTATATGCCAATCTTAACCCCTATTTCTATCATCTCGAATGGTATTGATGATGTCCGTCATATCCATTGGTTGACCGTCTTCAACAACAGCGCAGCTAGCCAGCCTGTCCGCTGTTTCATTTCTACGTATTCCCGCATGTCCCTGTTACACAAACTCCCAATCCTCTCCTCCAACCTCTTACAAAAACTCGCAATCCTCTCCTCCACTCTGTTACAAAAACTCGCAATCCTCTCCTCCACTCTGTTACAAAAACTCGCAATCCTATCTACCTGCACCCTTTTATACAAACACACAATCCTCTCCTCCACCCTGTTGCACAAACTCGAAATCCTCTCCTCCACCCTGTTGCACAAAATCGCAATCCTCTGCGCCACCCTGTTACACAAACTCGCAATCCTCTACGCCACCCTATTGCACAAACTCGCAATCCTCTACGCCACCCTGTTACACAAACTCACAATCCCCTCCACCTCCACCCTGTTACACAAACTCAAAATCCTCTCCTCCATCCTGTTACACAAACTCACAATCCTCTCCTAAATCCTGTTATACAAACTAACAATCCTCTCTACCTCCATCCTGTTACACAAACTCACAATCCCCTCCACCTCCACCATGTTGCATAAACTCGCAATCCTCTCCTCCACCCTCTTACAAAAACTCGCATACCTCTCCACTTCCACCATGTTACACAAACTCGAAAACCTGTCCTACACCTTCTTATAAAAGACTCGCAATCCCCTCCACCTCCACCCTATTACACAAGCTCACAATCCACTCCTCCATCCTGTTACACAAACTCACAGTCCTCTCTACCTACAACCTGTTACACAAACTCACAGTCCACTCCACCTCCACACTGTTACACAAACTCACAATCCCCTCCACCTCCACCCTGTTACACAAACTCACAATCCCCTCCACCTCCACCCTGTTACACAAACTCACAATCCGCTCTAACTCCATCATGTTACACAAACCAACAACCCCTCCACCTTCAACCTGTTACACAAACTCACAATCCCCTCCACCTCCACCCTGTTATACAAACTCACAATCCTTTCCTCCACCATGTTACACAAATTCACAATCCTTTCCTCCGCCCTGTTACACAAACTCACAGTCCCCTCTACCTCCACCCTGATACACAAACTCACAAACCACTCTACCTCCACCCTGTTACACAAACTCACAATCCCCTCCACCTACACCCTGTTACACAAACTCACAATCTCAACCACCTCCACCCTGTTACATAAACTCACAATCCCCTCCACCTCCGCGATGTTACACAAACTAACAATCCCCTCCACCTCCACCCTGTTACATAAACTCACAATCCCCTCCACCTCCACCCTGTTACATAAACTCACAATCCCCTCCACCTCCACCCTGTTACACAAAATCACAATCCCCTCCACCTCCACCCTGTTACATAAAATCACAATCCCCTCCACCTCCAACCTGTTACACAAAATCACAATCCCCTCCACCTCCACCCTGTTACACAAACTCACAATCCCCTCCACCTCCACCCTGTTACATAAACTCACAATCCCCTCCACCTCCACCCTGTTACATAAACTCACAATCCCCTCCACCTCCACCCTGTTACATAAACTCACAATCCCCTCCACCTCCACCCTGTTACATAAACTCACAATCCCCTCCACCTCCACCCTGTTACATAAACTCACAATCCCCTCCACCTCCACCCTGTTACACAAACTCACAATCTCCTCCACCTCCACCCTGTTACATAAACTCACAATTCCCTCCACCTCCAACCTGTTACATAAACTCACAATCCCCTCCACCTCCACCCTGTTACACAAACTCACAATCTCCTCCACCTCCACCCTGTTACATAAACTCACAATTCCCTCCACCTCCAACCTGTTACATAAACTCACAATCCCCTCCACCTCCACCCTGTTACACAAACTCACAATTCCCTCCACCTCCACCCTGTTACATAAACTCACAATTCACTCCACCTCCACCCTGTTACATGAACTCCCAATCCCCTCCACGTCCACCCTGTTACACAAACTCACAATCTCCTCCACCTCCACCCTGTTACATAAACTCACAATCCCCTCCACCTCCACTCTGTTACACAAACTCACAAGGTCCTCCATCTCTACCCTGTTACACAAACTCACAATCCCCTCCACCTCCACCCTGTTACATAAACTCACAATCTCCTCCACCTCCACCCTGTTACACAAAATCACAATCCCCTCTACCTCCACCCTGTTACACAAACTCATAATCTTCTCCACCTCCACCCTGTTACACAAACTCATAATCTTCTCCACCTCCACCCTGATATACAAACTCATAATCTTCTCCACCTCCACCCTGATATACAAACTCATAATCTTCTCCACCTCCACCCTGTTACACAAACTCATAATCTTCTCCACCTCCATCCTGATATACAAACTCATAATCTTCTCCACCTCCACCCTGTTACACAAACTCACAATCCCCTCCACCTCCACCCTGATATACAAACTCACAATCCCCTCCACCTCCACCCTGATACACAAACTCACAATCCCCTCTACCTCCACCCTGTTTCATAAACTCACAATCTCCTCCACCTCCACTTTGTTTCATAAACTCACAATCCCCTCCACCTCCACCCTGATACACAAACTCACAATCTCCTCCACCTCCACCCTGTTACATAAACTCACAATCCCCTCCACCTCCACACTGTTACACAAACTCACAATCTCCTCCACCTCCACCCTGTTACATAAACTCACAATCCCCTCCACCTCCACCCTGTTACATAAACTCACAATCCCCTCCACCTCCACCCTGTTACATAAACTCACAATCCCCTCCACCTCCACTCTTTTACACAAACTCACAAGGTCCTCCATCTCCACCCTGATACACAAAGTCACAATCTTCTCCACCTCCACCCTGATACGCAAAGTCACAATCTCCTGAACCTCCACCCTGATACACAAAGTCGCAATCCCCTCCACCTCCACCCTGATACACAAACTCGCAATCTCCTCAACCCCCACCCTGATACACAAAGTCGCAATCCCCTACACCTCCACCCTGATACACAAACTCGCAATCTCCTCAACCCCCACTCTGATACACAAAGTCGCAATCCCCTCCACATCCACCCTGATACACAAAGTCACAATCCCCTCCACCTCCACCCTGATACACAAACTCACAATCCCCTCCACCTCCACCCTGATACACAACGTCACAATCCCCTCCACCTCCACCCTGATACACAAACTCACAATCCCCTCCACCTCCACCCTGATACACAAAGTCACAATCCCCTCCACCTCCACCCTGATACACAAAGTCACAATCCCCTCCACCTCCACCCTGATACACAAAGTCACAACCCCCCCCCCCCCCAACCTCCACCCTGTTACACAAACTTGCAATCTCCTCCACCTCCACCCTGATACACAAAGTCACAATCCCCTCCACCTCCACCTCCACCTCCACCCTGTTACATAAAATCAATATTTTCTCTTCGACGCTCCTATTACGCCACTTCGACACCCACCACACCCCAGCCTGTCACCCCCTCCCCAAATCCAGCCACACAATAGATGAACTCTTCCATACTTGAGACCCATGGACCTGAAGAACGTGCCTATTAATAGCCAACGTCAATGGAGTCGGTAGCAAAAGCAATCTGGGAACTAACAATACTGGGGCAGTCGCCTTTGACAGCGGCTCACGGGCGAGACTAGTAATCATGTTTGAGTCAGGGACTGTACGTGTCGGTGGCTGTAGGTTTGACAGCAATGGGGCACATTTCAGTGACACAGTTATGTTGGTAAACAAAAGAGAAGTTTACATTTTGATAACTGTGTATTGAAACAGTTGTTTTGATAACTCTGTTCAAATAATAGACCACTTCGTATTCAAACGGCTATTTTTAGTTGAATTATTTTGAAATAAATTGCTGTTTTAGTTAAATTGTTTTAATAAAATAAAGTAATAGTATTCATTTATGATTATTTGTCTCCAGTCTAAACCACTTCTCTTCATCCAAACGTTGTGCTACAAATGCCAGTCCTGGACCCTTGATGCAAGAACTGAGAAAAAAGCTGGGTATAACCCCTGCCATAGAATATATAAAGAATCAACAGATAAAATGGTTTGGCCACATGACCAATACACAACACAATTAGTTATTAGATGGTCATCATAATTGCACTCCGAACATGCCCATAGGAGGTGCACAGATCCCCCCTCAGCAAGTCTCGAAGTGTCCAGCGACTGACGACTCCAGCTGTGACAACACAATGAGCCTTCAATAAACGTTGCGAGAACACCAGATCCAAAGGTCGACGACAAAAAATATGGATTGACGGAATATTACAGACACTATAAAACATAACAGCAACAGAGGTGAACATAAAAGCCAAAGACCGCAAATTATATCTCCCCTCGACGCTGAAAGGCAGATAAGGAGGAAGGAAAGAAGAAGAAGTCTAAACCACAGAAACGACTACTCGTGCTGTTTCGTCCTATAACTGCAACGCTAGTATTCAGCCCTACCCTATCCGGGAGATTCTTGTCTTAGGAAAATACAGATACACAAATGATTGCCGAGTTGTGATCGTAACTCTATGCTATAGTCACGAGTACACAAGCGTGAAAGACATCTTCAGTGATAGCAACATATTTAGGTTGCTTTGTTGGCAGTGTACTGTATTACGTAGTCTCTCACGGCAAAGCGAACGGGTTCGATCCTGCTTCCTGCTGTCTGTTATTCTTGGTTTTTTTTTTTTTCTTGCTGCTGATTTGTGCGGATTTTTTCCCCGAGTGTGATAAACATGCCTCTTACCCTGAAATGATTCGTTTATCTGTCGCATCTGAAAGTTTCCAATATTCATTTATTATTATTTGTCTTCTTTATATTAATACATAATCATCATCATCATCAAGTACAGAGCCTGCTGGCGTAGGCGATCATATCTCTGCACAACTTTCGATCACGACAGTTATTTATCATTAACACACATCATTAACACACATCATTAACACACATTATTAACACATCATTAACACACATCATTAACACACAGCTGCATATTTTCATCTTAAAGTGACATTTTAGTTCTAATCTTGACAAATGTTGCAACATTTATGGGTGAAGATGTCTGGAGACTAGTAAATTCCCCCCATTCTAAAAATTGATACTTTATGGGAGTGGTTTCAATTTGTGACACTACACACATAATGCAACTATATAGCTTCAGCTAAAGACAATATTTATGTAGCGATATTTCTGTAGTTCATGCTCATAACAGCATAATCAAAGGCTATCAATTTTGAGGGTCCCAGTGAACGAAATATGAAATGTTAGATCACAAACATTTTGTGCATGTTTAATATACATCTTCTTGTTGTCTTTGACTGTGTTATAGAAGAAGCATATGTATTTTCGGGTTCACCCAGCTACTTTATAGTTTTATATATATATATATATATAATGAGCATATTGGAAAATGGTATATAATTGATGGCTGATATATTGCCATGGCTGATATATATATATATATATCTCAATCATACATACCGAATGTATGTTCGGAGTGCAATGATGATGACTCGCAAATAACTCAATATATATTTTATCTTCCCGCAAAGAATAATCGTCATCATCGAGTGCCATCTCCGCAACGAAGGTTGGCTACCATGGAGCGACATTCTGCTCTGTCTCTTGCTTTGATCTTGCAAGTTGTCATAGGCTGGTTTGTCCATCTTTTAATGTTACTCGTCCATGTTAGTCTTGGTCTGCCTCTGTCTCTTTTACTTTGTATTTTCCCCTCTAAGATTACTTTTAGTAAGCTGTTGTGTCTTTGAACATGGCCCAAAAATCGCATTTGTCTTTTTTGAATTGTGTTTGCTAAGAATAACCTTGCCAGATAAAGTATCAATGGCAAATATATGAAATAAACATAATATTATATTAAGAAACTGAGTCTAAGGGGAGACGATTACTACGTTTCAGCAAAACCCTTCATCGGACCTATAAACGGATAGTATAAATGCAAAAACGCACACAAAAGGGAAGTAAGTAAAAAAAAGAAAAAGTAAAGTGTCCCGTCATGTCAAGGGACGTATAGAGAACATGGTGTTAGTGTCCATAATTTGTTTAGACTTTCAACACATGATTTTTTCGCTAATGTGGTCGGTATTACGCCACTAGTATGTATTACGCTTTACTTTCCCAGAAAAAAAATCCGGTACCCATTTTAAGGCTAAGTGAACCCGAAAGCCGTCGATCAGCGTCAAACCCGATCTCTTGTCCGTAGTAGCCCAGTTCACTAACCATTGAGCTATCACCGCCCCCAACAAAAGACATATCTCAAAATCTCAATCCATAGAACAAAATCAATAGATCAACCTCTATAATAAATATCTCAATTCATCCGATAAAAATAGATTAAATATCTCAATCAATAGATCTGCATCTACCAGACGATAAATAGATATAATATATGTAAATCAGTAGATTAAATATCTAAATCAACAGATTAAATATCTCAATCAATAGGTCAAAACCTGTCAGTCGGTGAATATTTTAAAAATCCCAGTCGTTTGATCAACATCTCTCAGCCTCTTAATACGTGAGAATTCTCTATCAATAGATAGACAACTGCTAGTCGATCAATTGATTAAACATCTCAATTAATATATCAGCATCTGTCAGCCTATCAAAAACATGAAATTTCGCAATCAATAGATCAATATCTGCCATCCGATCAACAGATCAAATATCTAAATCAATAATTAAATATCTCAATCAATAATTAAATATCTCAATCAAGAGGTCAACCTCTGTGAACCGATCAACAGATGAAGAAGATCAATCAATAGATCAACCTCTGTTGACGGATCAATAGATGAAATATATCAGATGAGTATATCAGATGAGTATATCAGATGAATATATCAGATGAGTATATCAGATGAGTATATCAGATGAGTATATTTTCTGTTTATTCCAAGGGAAAGAAGCCAGAAGGGGAGGTCAGCATAGATTTGGCAAATCACAGCCGCTGGCAGAAATTGGTACCTGGGTGGTAATACACTGGGAAGGTGAGGAATGCCGCCTCGCATCGTGAGTTTCGATGCTTGAAGCGACACTGGCCAGATGTCTCCGAACACTTCTGGATAGGCGGCCGAGCACATATGGGTGGAAACTCTCGTGCTAAGACACCGATTCAAGTCTCGTACTTTACTTGTATCTTTACCTTTGGTTAAAGACAGATGGTAATTGAGATTATGAAAGTAGGAAAACGAGGAGCGATGGAACTGAAAAAAGGGGATTTGGAAAGTTCTGTTTTTTTGTGGAAGACCGATGATCTACAGGGAGTTGAGAGGAAAATAAAAGAAGAAAACAAGGTGGTAACAACTTGTCAATTATCGTGTAGAAGAGAAAATCAATGGTGTAGCATGCTCGGTCAGGTGTATAGTCATGCTCAATCAGTTGTGTAGCCATGTTCAATTAGTTGTGTAGCCATGCTCTATTAGTTATGTAGCAATGTTCAGTTAGTCGTGTAGCCATGCTCTATTAATTGTGTAACCATGCTCTATTAGTTATGTAGCAATGTTCAGTTAGTCGTGTAGCAATGCTCAATTAGTTGTGTAGCCATGCTCTATTAGTTATGTAGCAATGTTCAGTTAGTCGTGTAGCCATGCTCTATTAGTTGTGTAGCCATGCTCAATTAGTTGTATAACCATGATCAATCAGTTATGTAGCCATGTTCAATTAGTCGTGTAGCCATGCTCTATTTAGTTGTGTAGGGATCCTCATTCAGTCGTGTAGCCATGCTCTATTAGTTGTGTAGGGATCCTCATTCAGTCGTGTAGCCATGCTCTATTTAGTTGTGTAGGGATCCTCATTCAGTCGTGTAGCCATGCTCTATTTAGTTGTGTAGGGATCCTCATTCAGTCGTGTAGCCATGCTCTATTAGTTGTGTAGGGATCCTCATTCAGTCGTGTAGCCATGCTCTATTAGTTGTGTAGGGATCCTCATTCAGCCGTGTAGCCATGCTCTATTAGTTGTGTAGGGATCCTCATTCAGCCGTGTAGCCATACTGAGGTAGGAGTTTAGTTATTTTAACAATGAAAAATGGTATATAACTGATTATATTCCACAATAATTGGAGATCTGGTACGATAACTGACTATCTGATACGATATTTGGTGATCTGATACGATTACTGACTTCTGATACAATAATTGCCGTCTGATACGATAACTGTCTCTCTGACAACAATAATTGGCGATCTGATACGATAACTGACTCTCTGACACAATAATTGGTGATCTGATACGATAACTGACTCTCTGACACAATAATTGGCGATCTGATACGATAACTGACTCTCTGACACAATAATTGGTGATCTGATACGATAACTGACTCTCTGACACAATAATTGGCGATCTGATACGATAACTGACTCTCTGACACAATAATTGGCGATCTGATACGATAACTGACTCTATGACACAATAATTGGCGATCTGATACGATAACTGACTCTCTGACACAATAATTGGCGATCTGATACGATAACTGACTCTATGACACAATAATTGGCGATCTGATACGATAACTGACTCTATGACACAATAATTGGCGATCTGATACGATAACTGACTCTCTGACACAATAATTGGCGATCTGATCGATAACTGTCTCTCTGACACAATAATTGGCGATCTGATACGATAACTGACTCTCTGACACAATAATTGGCGATCTGATCGATAACTGTCTCTCTGACACAATAATATACGATCTGATCGATAACTGATTCTCTGACACAATAATATACGATCTGATCGATAACTGATTCTCTGACACAATAATTGGCGATCTGATCGATAACTGACTCTCTGACACAATAATTGGCGATCTGATCGATAACTGACTCTCTGACACAATAATTGGCGATCTGATACGATAACTGACTCTCTGACAAATTAATTGGCGATCTGATACGATAACTGACTCTCTGACACAATAATTGGCGATCTGATACGATAACTGACTCTCTGACACAATAATTGGCGATCTGATACGATAACTGACTCTCTGACACAATAATTGGCGATCTGATGCGATAACTGACTCTCTGACACAATAATTGGCGATCTGATACGATAACTGTCTCTCTGACACAATAATTGGCGATCTGATGCGATAACTGACTCTCTGACACAATAATTGGCGATCTGATACGATAACTGACACTCTGACACAATAATTGGCGATCTGATACGATAACTGACTCTATGACACAAAAATTGGTGGTCTGATGTGATAACTGTCTCTCTGACACAATAATTGGCGATCTGATACGATAACTGACTCTTAGACACAATAATTGGCGATCTGATACGATAACTGACTCTCTGACACAATAATTGGCGATCTGATACGATAACTGAATCTCTGACACAATAATTGGCGATCTGATACGATAACTGACTCTCTGACACAATAATTGGCGATCTGATACGATAACTGACTCTCTGACACAATAATTGTCGATCGTATACGATAACTGACTTCTGATACAATAATTGCCGTCTGATACGATAACTGACTCTCTGACATAATAATTGGCGATCTGATACGATAACTGATTCTCTGACACAATAATTGGCGATCTGATACGATAACTGTCTCTCTGACACAATAATTGGTGATCTGATGTGATAACTGACTCTCTGACACAATAATTGGCGATCTGATACGATAACTGACTCTCTGACACAATAATTGGTGATCTGATCGATAACTGTCTCTCTGACACAATAATTGGCGATCTGATACGATAACTGACTCTCTGACACAATAATTGGCGATCTGATACGATAACTGACTCTCTGACACAATAATTGGCGATCTGATACGATAACTGTCTCTCTGACACAATAATTGGCGATCTGATCGATAACAGACTCTCTGACACAATAATTGGTGATCTGATACGATAACTGACTCTCTGACACAATAATTGGCGATGTGATACGATAACTGCCTCTCTGACACAATAATTGGCGATCTGATACGATAACTGACTCTCTGACACAATAATTGGCGATCTGATACGATAACTGACTCTCTGACACAATAATTGGCGATCTGATACGATAACTGACTTCTGATACAATAATTGCCGTCTAATACGAAACCTGACTCTCTGACACAATAATTGGCGATCTGATGTGATAACTGTCTTTCTAACACAATAATATACGATCTGATACGATAACTGACTCTCTGACAAAATAATTGGCGATCTGATACGATAACTGACTCTCTGACACAATAATTTGCGATCTGATGCGATAACTGATTTCTGATACAATAATTGCCATCTGATACGATAACTGACTCTCTGACACAATAATTTGCGATCTGATGCCATAACTGATTTCTGATACAATAATTGCCATCTGATGCGATAACTGACTATCTGATATGATAATTGACTGTATGACACAATAAATGGTGATCTGTTGTGATAACTGACTATCTGATACGATAACTGACATTATGACACAAGAATTTGCTATTTCATACGATTACTGGCTATCTGATATGATAACTGACATTTTGACACACGAATTTGCTATCTGATACGATAACTGACTATCTGACAAAATAATTTGCGATCTGAAACGATAATTGATTGACACAAAGGTGGCATTCTGATGCGATAATTGACTATATATTATACGATAACTGACTATCTGATACAATAATTGAAGATCTGACACACACATGTGAGATATGACACAATAATTGAAGATCTGACACACACACATGTGAGATATGATACAATAATTGACGATCTGACACACACACATGTGAGATATGACACAATAATTGACGATCTGACACACACACACACATGTGAGATATGATACAATAATTGACGATCTGACACACACACACACATGTGAGATATGACACAATAATTGACGATCTGACACACACACACATGTGAGATATGACACAATAATTGACGATCTGACACACACACACACACATGTGAGATATGATACAATAATTGACGATCTGACACACACACACACACATGTGAGATATGATACAATAATTGACGATCTGACACACACACACACACATGTGAGATATGACACAATAATTGACGATCTGACACACACACACACACATGTGAGATATGATACAATAATTGACGATCTGACACACACACACACACACACACATGTGAGATATGACACAATAATTGAAGATCTGACGAGGTCCGAGCTGATACAATAACTGATGATCTGAGGCGACAACTGATGTTCTGACAGATACTGGTGTTCTGATAGCTGAAGATATGTCACGATAACTGAAGATCTGTCTCGATAACTGTAGATCTGTCATGATAGCTGAAAATCCTTCACGATAACTGATTAACTGTCACGATAACTGAAGATCTGCCACGATAACTGATTATCTGCCACGATACCTGAAGATCTGTCACAATAACTGAAGATCTGTATCGATAACTGAAGATCTGTCATGATAATCAACAATCGGATACCACTGACGGTCGGACGCGATAACTGATGATTCGGCGAGATAACTGATGAACTGACGCGATAACTGACCGAAATAACAGTTTCAATAACATACGCAATAAGCCTGCATTTAAAGCCGGCAACGTTGCCATGAATACCGTACCACAGCTCCAGATCCTAATGGCTGCCGTTGTGTTGTATGCACATGTGTTGTGAGTCTGGTTAGAAGATAAAGGACGCCTAGGTCATCTTGTTACCGAGTTGTTGAATTTGGAGAAATGAAATGTTTATAACAGAACAGCGGCGTGGCGATGAGTGGGCCATTTGTTGGCCTTATCTTTTTGACTTTTAATCTGTCAAGGGTTCTTTAACGTGCGCCACTGCATGCGGGACCGGCTTGCTATTCGCCATTTTATGAGAATGCTAGATATAGGATCTCACTACCCAAAGAGGACTAGACATGGGAACTCACAACCCAGAGAGGGCTAGATATGGGATCTCACTACCCAGAGAGGGTAAGACATCTGTCCTCACTACCCAGAGTGGGTTAGATATCGGATCTCACTACCCAGATAGGGCTAGACATGGGATTTCACTGCCCAGAGAGGGCTAGACATCGAACCTCACTACCCAGAAATGGATAGACATCGGATCTCACTATCCAGAGAGAGTTAGACATCGGATCTCACTACCCAGAGAGGGCTAGACATGGGATCTCACTTAAGGAGGTCAATATCCCCCCTCCCCTTTGATAGATGCGGGAAAGTGACCAGGTTATTGTGGCCTCATAGAACATCTACCGAAACACATTCGAACTGAGTGACTGTGCAATGTGGCTGCGGAGCGTACAGGCAAACCCTGGAGGATATATCACAGGATGGCACCATTCCCAAAACCCTGACAACACACATATGGCCCACAGAAAGCGCCTTGTATGATGAATTATGGGGAACTGGTGATGATCTTGAATACATCGTCCTGTTAGAGACCCAGGTTGGTCTAAATGTCTAAACCCATAGCAAGAGCTAAAAGAGGTTTTTGAAGAAAAGTGACGCAAAACGTAATTGTTGTGGGATCATATGAAAACCCACAACACAGTAACCAATCAGGGTAGAGTTATTGAGTAATTTGCGGATCATCATCATTGCACTCCGAACATGTCCATAAGTGCTCAGATCCCCTCCTCAGCAAGTCCCACAGTGTCCAGCGCCTGACGACTCCAATTATGTGTTGGTTGATTAGTCTTCTTACACACCAACTAAGTTTCCCGTTTCTGGCTGTGCCCATCTTAACCCCCATCTCTTTCATCCGAAGGAGTGACGTGGACTCGTGATTTTTACAGGGTAGAGTAAATAATTATAAAACATCTGACCCTTGCCAGTAATTGCTGACTTTATAGTGTCCAAACATCTGACACTTGCCAGTGATTGCTGACCATATAGTGTCCAAACATCTGACACTTGCCAATGATTGCTGACCATATAGTGTCCAAACATCTGACACTTGCCAGTGATTGATGACCTTAAAATGTCAAACCATCTGACCCTTGCAAGTAATTGCTGGCCTTATAGTGTAAAAACACCTGACACTTGCCAGTAATTGCTGGCCTTATAGTGTTAAAACACCTGACAATCCATTGGCCCATAGATACAACACTACAGACAAAACTATATGGGCCACTGCAAGAATTACAAAAGACAGTAAAATTCATACAGGAAACGACATTGCTGATATAGACAATACTTCGAGCGAACGAAAGATAGATAGAAACACCTGACACTTGCAAGTAATTGCTGGCCTTATAGTGTCAAAACACCTGACCCTTGCCAGTAATTGCTGGCCTTATAGTATCCAAACATCTGACCCTTGCCATTGGTTGCTGGCTTTATAGTGTCCAAACATCTGACACTTGCCAGTGATTGCTGGCTTTATAGTATCCAAACATCTGACCCCTGCCAGTGATTGCTGGCTTTATAGTGTCCAAACATCTGACCCTTGCCATTGGTTGCTGGCTTTATAGTGTCCAAACATCTGACACTTGTCAGTAATTGCTGGCCTTATAGTATCCAAACATCTGACCCTTGCCATTGTTTGCTGGCTTTATAGTGTCCAAACATCTGACACTTGCCAGTAATTGCTGGCCTTATAGTATCCAAACATCTGATCCTTGCCATTGTTTGCTGGCTTTATAGTGTCCAAACATCTGACCCTTGCCAGTGAGGACATACAGAGGTGAATCTGTGAGAAAGTTAGAGGATGTAGAGGTGAATCTGTGAGAAAGTTAGAGGATGTAGAGGTGAATCTCTGAGAAAGTTAGAGGATGTAGAGGTGAATCTCTGAGAAAGTTAGAGGATGTAGAGGTGAACATGTGAGAACGTTATAGGATGTAGAGGTGAATCTCTGAGAAAGTTATAGGATGTAGAGGTGAATCTGTGAGAAAGTTATAGGATGTAGAGGTGAATCTGTGAGAATGTTAGAGGATGTAGAGGTGAATCTGTGAGAAAGTTAGAGGATGTAGAGGTGAATCTGTGAGAAAGTTAGAGGATGTAGAGGTGAATCTGTGAGAAAGTTAGAGGATGTAGAGGTGAATCTGTGAGAAAGTTAGAGGATGTAGAGGTGAATCTCTGAGAAAGTTAGAGGATGTAGAGGTGAATCTATGAGAAATTTAGAGGATGTAGAGGTGAATCTGTGAGAAAGTTATAGGATGTAGAGGTGAATCTGTGAGAATGTTAGAGGATGTAGAGGTGAATCTGTGAGAAAGTTATAGGATGTAGAGGTGAATCTGTGAGAAAGTTAGAGGATGTAGAGGTGAACCTGTGAGAATGTTAGAGGATGTAGAGGTGAATCTGGGAGAAAGTTATAAGATGTAGAGGTGAATCTGTGAGAAAGTTTGAGGAGGTGGAGGTGAACCTGTGAGAAAGTTAGAGGATGTGGAGGTAATTATGTGACAATTTTTTACTATCAATATAAGAAGGACTGTGGAATGGCGCTCCGTGGCAGCAAAATTTCTATGTCCTGTGGCCAAGTGATAATTATAAATATAAACTCATACCCACAAAGTGAGGAATTGAAAAGAACTATAAAAGTAAGCTGATGACGCCAAGGAAGGGTTGAAAAGAAGTAGAGCTCCATCATTAACTCCTTCACTCCAGACATCGTACCAGAAAATTCAAAAGTTTTCAAAATACTACTCAGCCGAATTAACGGTATTTTCTTGTTGTGTACAACTCAATATTTGATGCATAACTTCAACACAAAGTTTGTGCTTGACAACATTACCAATGTTAAGTCTGATGCATTATTAAAAACCAGCAAACAAATCTCGGAGTACAAGACTTAAACTACTATAGAGTAGATAATAGAGTGCAGGACACCGCCAGTTCGTCACTCGCTGACTTCTATCCCTCACCCACTCCTCGGGGACAGTGCCCAATCATGGTACATTTCTGTCCAGTAGTGAACTGATCTCAACCCGGTACTGTAAACAGTAAAACGCTCAACCGTTCCCACAGAGACATGTCACTTGTAGAATTATAGTCTCGCTACAACAAGCTATATCCGACACGTCTGTTGAAAGTCCCACGAGAAGCGATCTTATTTCGTCTAGTGGTTGTAGTAGTGACTGTGCCTGGCTAGATGTGGTTGAAACTGAATCAACAACTTGTAGCAGGGCAGTGAAACAAAGTTAGGTCAATTATTGCAGAGTTGCCGACAACAGCGAATATTCATTAAATGTTTACAGCACTCGGAACAAACATCATCGATTTGCACTCGGAAAAATATATTTCACGAGTGAACATTCGAGAAAAAAACAAATAACGACAGCGCATGTCAGGCAGGAGACTCCATTTATAATCATTAATCTCCAATTTGTTGACAGACAGGTTCAACAACCCAAAGGTGATCAAGACCTCGTTTCAAATTGTCCACCAATCTTCATCAAAAGTCGAGTCACTTCTGAACGGCTAACGAGTCATCCCCGTTATGTCGTTACAAGAAAGTTAAGCAGGTCCTCCCGTTGAAGTCAGTTCAAGAAGAACACAAGGCCGGACAGGCAGTGATGCTACATAGCTCATCAAACGATGGAGTACGGATAATGAGACCCACATTGAAGACTGGTCGGAAATGGCAGGCGTGTACAGCGGCACACGAAGCTCGTGAAAGTCTCCAACTGAATCAGTGATGGGCTACACGCAGGCCTACAGGCGTGGATTTGGTCACGGAAACATCCAATGGTGGTCAAAAGCATCAAACAGATGTATTTGATGTATTTATCAAATAGATTCATGTATAGTCATGACTCCCAGGCGGGTCCACCTCCCTTAGTGTGTCAAGAAGCAAAAGGACCGAAACATTTGCTCGACGGGGGATCGACTTCTGATGATCAGATTGTCTCCTTCTGTGAAGCTCTGTACAAGGAGTTCCCTATTACTATTCTACAATGTTGTGAGCTATCAAGTTTATTCACTAATTGTGGTAGTCGTGATGTGATGTCGAGGGCACACCTCTCATGTGATGTCGAGGGCACACCTCTCATGTGATGTCGAGGGCACACCTCTCATGTGATGTCGAGGGCACACCTCTCATGTGATGTCGAGGGCACACCTCACATGTGATGTCGAGTGCACACCTCTCATGTGATGTCGAGGGCACACCTCTCATGTGATGTCGAGGGCACACCTCTCATGTGATGTCGAGGGCACACCTCTCATGTGATAGCTCACTGTCCAAGACATCCCGGTCAGCAACCATCAGACCTCAGCAATTCTTAACGAAATGTACTAATCTCTGTCACACTTGTTCCAGTTGAAAGCCTACTGAACCGCAACGTCTCTTTGATTTTGTGTTGTCACTCACTCACGTAGAGCTGCAACCGTTGACATAATAATTTTTTTTATATTTTCGTCTTCATTTCGTGGCCAACGTTTTCTTGTCACGTGACAGAACCAACCGCCAAGAAAGGGCATAAATCCAACAGCTAATGCAGCAACACAAGAGTTGGCCAAAGACATTTCTGTCAAATCTCATCAAACTGACCTCAGTGGCCGTTGTTTGCTCCAAATAGGCGGTCGTTATTCTGTCATCTGTACTGTCGTAGGTGACGTAAAGGCGGGGAACTAGGAGTAGTTGATGAATTATATGATGGGAATTATTATATTCTGACTACAGACAGACAGACAGAGAGAGAGAGAGAGAGAGAGAGAGAGAGAATATTTAAATAGAATATCTTTTACGGAACTACAGGGGGGGATCCAGAAATACCATCAATTATCGCGTGACTTTGGGCAGAAGGGCGTCAGCTCACATGTTGCTGGATTCATAACAGAAAAATAAATTGTTCAAAAAAAAATAATTGACACAAAAATAATAAAACTTCATTTTTTCCCCCAGCATTACGGTTTGATACAAACTATTCCAAAAATATAGAATGTTGTATTGACATGATTTGCTCATTAAGTAAATAGATGATGGTTCCAAATGACAGTATAACAATGATGATTCTAATTGACATCATAGCAATGATATTTCCAAATGACAGTATACCAATGATGATTACAAATGACAATATAACAATGATGATTACAAATGACAGTATATCAATGATGAATACAAATGACAGTATATCAATGATGAATACAAATGACAGTATATCAATGATGATATCAAATGACAGCATAACAATGATGATTCTAAATGACAGCATAACAAAGATGATATCAAATGACAGTATAACAATGATGATTCTAAATGACAGCATAACAAAGATGATATCAAATTACAGTATAACAATGATGATTCTAAATGACAGCATAACAAAGATGATATCAAATGACAGTATAACAATGATAATTCCAAATGACAGTATAACAATGATGATTCCAAATGACATTATAACAATGATGATTACAAATGACAGTATAACAATGATCATTCCAAAAGACAATATAACTATGATTCCAAATGACAGTGTAACAATGATCATTCCAAAAGACAATATAACTATTATTCCAAATGACTGTGTAACAATGATCATTCCAAAAGACAATATAACTATGATTACAAATGACAATATAACTATGATTCCAAATGACAGTGTAACAATAATCATTCCAAATGACAATATAACTATGATTACAAATGACAGTGTAACAATGATTTCAGCCAAATTGCGATAAGACAAGTGCAATAGATAGCACTGATTTATCTGATAACTCTAATTTATTAAATTACACACATTTATTTGACTCCACACTTATTAAATCACATATCTTTATCACATATCACAGACTTATTAGATAACACAGATTTATCACACATGCCAGGACGGTGAAGGGTTGGCTGGGATATCATTAGCCGTATCTGATAACAAGTTAAGTGAGATCAAGAGCTCTATCGGTGTCGATTGAGAGAGAGTAGATCCTCTGCTCAAGCTATGCCCGTAAGAAAAAAAACCTGCAACAAAACCGAAAGTAGCAGGCTGTATGCCGCTACCAAGGCAACATGGTTGTAACAAAGCCTATTTATTATTACAAGCTTGTTCAGCGGGAACGGCTGTGTTCACTTTCTGTGTAGTTTTGCCGTATGTCGGTTAGCGTGTGCTGAGACTGCTGTGATGGGGACTGCACCTACCTTTCTTTGTTTGGAAGATGACATATTAATTCGGATGATTCCACTGGCATGGGCGGTTGATCAATAATGGTTTTTAATTCGTTTGCAGTGATACCGCGGCCTTCCATAGCTATAACCATAACTAGATAAGCTGTATTTAAAAATCACGTATCAAAACGATATTATTGTGTGTAAGGTATACGGAGCTAATGTACCTGATATACCAATAGAATTTCTTCAAGATGGTGGCTCCCTCGCTGTATTTCACCAACAAAGAGCATCGGTAAAACATTTTTGTTGAGTGAAGATATGAAACCTGTAGAGATTTATCACTGGATGGCGTGCTGAAGATGAATGAGTTGGGCCGAAAGACAAAAAATATCTCAGTTATACTGCAAACCACAACACAACTCAGACACACCCACTTGACGTACTTATAAGGGCGGATGACGAAGATGTGTACTCCTTTAGCATCCGGGCGAACGCAAGCAAGCATCGTTAGATGAGATTTTAATGCTGTGGCATGAGTCGTACACTAGTGTGTGAGTGGATTGATCAGTTCATAGACAACGCCGCTAATGTGCAGGATTTCCCTGCACATTGGCCATAGCCAATTATAGTTTTACTAAGACCCGCGTGCTGGAAGTGATCACCCAAAATTTGTGACGTTTACAGCATTGCGAACAGAGGCGGTTGTGGGTAACATTACGTCAGCATTTGATTACTTGGATAGCTAAAAACGTCACAAGATATGGCTGATTTCAGGCTAACCCTCTCATCACGCAGGCCTTGGTGAAGTATATAGCTATAGTTAGCTGTGACTGGCGGTCACAGAAGGCAACATTTCAACGTAGGGAATGTGATGATGGAAAACTAGAGCGTCACAGTCAAGAATGTGACATTTCTATTGGACATTAGCGTTAGGTCAGCCCATCACATTTTTCACAATGAGATGAAATTCCGAAAAGTCAGCATGATAGCCCGTACCCAAGCGGCGGCGCAGGAAGGGCTGCGCACCCGCCTGAAATAATCCTTCCCCCTGTATCTAGACGTGTTTCAAGTACTGGTGCAAGTGAAGTGAATTAGTGGGGGACTGTCGGACCACAGGCAGCAATAGTGCTACTAAGGCCTGCTGGCTGAGAGGGAAGCCCCGAAATTACTCAAAATATTCGACGTCTTCAACTATACTGACAGCTGACGTCATGTTACCCACAACCGCCCCTGCTCGCAAAGCTAAAAGCGTAACTAGCTATGGGTGATTCCTTTCCCCGCGGGGGTTTCTTAATAATGTAGGTGCTGCTTCAACCACAACGATCTATAGATCTACTAAGGCCGGGGGTTACAGAATAAAACCGGAAAACCCTCCAACAAGCGGGACGATCACTTATAGGAGCTATAGACGGCTGCCACAACCGCCCCTGCTCACAAAGCTGAAAAAGTCACGTTAATTAGATGGTTTCCGGTTTTCTGTCCTCGGGTCTTAGTAAATCTGTAGTTGGCTGTGGCTTAAAAAAAAATGTAATTATTTCAGTGTTTGTTATAAATAAGGGAGCCGCGATCGCTCAGTGGTTAGTGAACTGGACTACAAAGGACAAGGGGTAGGGTTCGATCCCAACAGACGGCTTCCGGGTTCACCCAGCCTTTAATGGGTACCGGATTTTTTTCTGGGAAAGTGAAGCGGCACGGGCGTAATACCGACCACATTACCCCAAAAATCATGAGCAGGAGGTCTGTAAAATTTGTGGTCACTAACACCATATTCCCTATACGCCACTTGGCGTGACGGGGGTACTTTACTTTTTTTTTTTTTTTTGCTTTGTTATAAATACTATGTCAATCAAAAAAAAGAAGCTGTTTTCCTTTGGAAGTGCCTTTTTTTGCCGCTGCCGATAGTACTTGTGGCATATCCTATAACATCACCATCATCATCATCATCATCACCATCATCATCAACTTTACCTTGGCGGGAACGTGGTCATTGCTATTTTCTTTTTTTTTTATGAACCTGTGCAGAGGCAGACGGTGAGTTCAAAACTTGAGGAGGTCAGGACGTGAGACTAAACTGTTATCTTGACTTTTAACATGATTTTTTTTTTTTGCGTTCGCCAGCTTACACCTCTGGCGAAGCCCCTAGAGACTAGGAATTGAATTTTGCGTGTTAATCCATTTTTCCTTCGCCGTACAGGCAGATAACTCCGTCTTCAGAGGTACTCATATTTTTGTCGTTGATGAGTAATTGACGTTTCAAGCCGGGTCTTCCTGCTTAGACCAGGGGTGGTTACCACAGAGAGAAATCATAAATAAAAATCCCAGCTGGTTTAGCCGTGATTTGAATTCACAACCTCTCTGTCTCAAGGCCGGCATCTTGCCTCGTGACCAACCAGTCCCCCTTTTAACATGATAATTTACGACATAAACATTACTGCAATTTGCGCTATGTAAAATAGTTCCCTCAATTATTGTCCTAAATTAATACAATTAAAATTACATCATACTATCTTAGTTATTTGAATTATAGGTTATCCAAAAAGAACCATGGTTTTGCTGTTAATATCGTAGTTTTAATCAGGTTTTTTAAAATATAAAGACGCGGTGCAGTGTTTCTTACAATAGTCACTTAATAAGATCGCCTTCCATAGCTTCTACTTCTATATGTTTCGATAAAGAGATCGAACGCGATCTGATTAATCATTCTTCTGTTGTCATGGCAAGGTGGAGCTAATTGCAGAAACGGTCTACCTAGTCCCCATACACATTGCAAAGTCGTTGTAGGTTTGTATTATGTTTGACCTCCATAGATATTGAAGCTTATTTATTAGTAACGACTTGAGTTATATTTGAACTATATCATAGCTATACTAGACAATAGGGTGGCTGGTTGTACACTGACATTGAACTCATTGAGCAGGAATGTGGTTGTGCTATGTTTTGTGATAAAATATTAGAGTCTGACCTCAGTTACCTCCTCTGAATGTCCGTCACTGATCATGTGCGACCTCCGTGTTTACGTTAGTCTAACATCGAGCGCCATTTTAATCTTCTCTTGTTTTGATGTTTTACCTATTCATGGTTCTCCAGTCAACTGTTTGACTTCAGTCCACTTCCGTCATGGCCTGCTTCTACGACAGGATGACTTTCAATACGACATGACCCTTTATGTGTCCAAATAATTTCATATGTGCAGATAATTTCATAAGTTCTGTTCTTTTAATATTTCCGTCTTCATTTTCAGCTGATTTGCAACTCCATTATTTGTTTCCTCTGCTCACCCAATTCTGTCCATTTTTTAAAAGTCCACTTCAAATGCTTCAATTTCAATTTTCTTATTTAATGTCCATGTTTCTGCACCATACAAGAATGTTGAGGGGACATAACATTTTATTACTCACGGTTTAGTCTGTTCTAGTAAAGTCATTTCATCACAGAGTGCCCAATGTCTGGCTTATACTATGCCTTTTAATAACCGTTGTTTTCCGTTATGTCGTTTTTTGTCTGCCCCTAGTGTATCTCTTTTTTCGTCTGTCACTCTCTTGTTCTTTCTTGTCAATCAATCTCCTGCCGTTTCTGGTCTGTCTTTCTTTTGCCGTTGTCGTTATGCCTCAGTTTTGTTTTCTTTAGTCTTTCTCGCTTTAGTCGCTTCTGGTCAATGGTCATCTTTGACCTGCCTCTCTTTTGTCGTCATGACCTGCCTCTCTTTTGTTTTCTTTAGTCTTTCTCGCTTTAGTCGCTTCTGGTCTATGGTCATCTTTGACCTGCCACTCTTTTGTCGTCAAAACCTGCCTCTCTTTTGTCGTCATGACCTGCCTCTCTTTTGTCGTCATAACCTGCCTCTCTTTTGTCGTCATAACCTGCCTCTCTTTTGTCGTCATAACCTGCCTCTCTTTTGCCGTCATAACCTGCCTCTCTTTTGTCGTCATAACCTGCCTCTCTTTTGTCGTCATGACATGCCACTCTTTTGCCGTCATAACCTGCCACTCTTTTGTCGTCATAACCTGCCTCTCTTTTGTCGTCATAACCTGCCTCTCTTTTGTCGTCATAACCTGCCTCTCTTTTGTCGTCATGACATGCCACTCTTTTGCCGTCATAACCTGCCACTCTTTTGCCGTCATAACCTGCCTCTCTTTTGTCGTCATAACCTGCCTCTCTTTTGTCGTCATAACCTGCCTCTCTTTTGTCGTCATAACCTGCCTCTCTTTTGTCGTCATAACCTGCCACTCTTTTGTCGTCATAACCTGCCTCTCTTTTGTCGTCATAACCTGCCACTCTTTTGCCGTCATAACCTGCCTCTCTTTTGCCGTCATAACCTGCCACTCTTTTGCCGTCATAACCTGCCTATCTTTTGCCGTCATAACCTGCCTCTCTTTTGCTGTCATAACCTGCCTCTCTTTTGCCGTCATAACCTGCCTCTCTATTGCCGTCATAACCTGCCTCTCTTTTGCCGTCATAACCTGCCTCTCTTTTGTCGTCATAACCTGCCTCTCTTTTGCCGTCATAACCTGCCTCTCTTGTGCCGTGATGACCTGCCTCTTTTTTGCCGTTATGGCCTATCTCTCATTTGTCCTCTTTGGTCTGCCTCTCTTTTGTTTCTTTTGATCTGCCTCTTTTTTTTAATCGTTTTTGCTCCGCCTCTCTTTCATTGTTAATCATTTGCTTCTCCTTGTTATTACATCATGCGTTCACAGTATCCAAATTCCAATTGTAGCGTAAGTGCAGAACCAGCGTCAGTACACAGCCGATCCAATTCTAACATGTTCCTCTTATCATTGCATGCTTGTCATTTTGATTGTACTAATTAATCCTTCCCTGCTGATTTGATATCCACAAAACATTATTACAAAATATAAGATTGTCCTAAGCAAATTATTTATCTGTTTATAACATTCGTAAAAAGAAACCGAAAGTAGAGTAATGTACAGGAAATACATAGAACTTTCAGGAATTAATCGGATTGCAATGAATCGTCATCATCAAATACCATGTTTGCTGGCGTAGGTGATCATGTGTCTCCACAATTTTCGATCTCGACTGTTATTTATCATTTCTGTTGTTGACCTTCTACCAAGTCACTCTCTTAAGCTGTCTGGTATCTTTTCTCTTTGCTTCCCTCTATCTCTTCGTCCCTCAGTTTTCCTAGCTGCTACAATATATTGCAGCTGTTCTCTTCTCATTACATGGCCAAAGAATTATGATTATTTCTTCCTAATATTGGAAATTAGCTCTCTTTTTGCTTTGGCCTCTTTCATAACGTTTTCATTACTCTTCTTAGCTGTCCCTGGTATTCTCAACATTCTTCTGTAAAACCACATTTCAACAGCCTCCAGGGATGTTCTTGTCTATTGACCTATTGTCCATGATTCACATCAATATGTTAAGACTGGCTCTACATAACATTTAAAAACTCTTTTTCTTGCTTCCATTGTCAAAAATGAATTGTTCAGTATCATCCTCATTTTTTAGAAAGCTGCTTCAAAATGGATACCTGAGATATTCCTCTGGAAAATGCATGGCGGCCTGGCGTATAACTGACCACATCGGCCATAAATGTCTCCGTTAATCACTGAATAAATGGAAGCTGAAACCACATTGCTGCAAACTTTAAGGCCGAGGGGAAACACGTTTTTAACTTTTTTAAAAGTTTTAACGTCATTTTATTTTAAAGACTAATTGTTTGTCAAATTCTAATTATCTACTTCTTGTGTTTTCCTTTTAGATTCTAGTGATATGTTTTTTTTATCGTGAAATTCCAATACTATGCTAATTCTATTATTCTCTCGCGTCAAATTCTAGTAGTATACTTTTTTAGCATCGAATTCTGGTCTTCTACTTCTTTTGTTTTTGTGTCAGACTCTAGGACTGCTCGTTGCATTCTAGTAATGAATGTTCGTTTCTTTGTTAAAAAGAAACTTCCAGCTAATGAATCTCTTTTATTTTCATGCTTCATTCAGGGTATGGTCATTTACTGTATGTTTGTCATATTGTTTTGATGAATCTCTTTTATTTTCATGCTTCATTCAGGGTATGGTCATTTACTGAATGTTTGTCATATTGTTTTGATGAATCTCTTTTATTTTCATGCTTCATTCAGGGCATGGTCATTTACTGTATGTTTGTCATATTGTTTTGATGAATCTCTTTTTTTATACACGCAAATTTCAGTGGTAGTTCAGTGTTGCTATATCTCCTCGTTGCGGTGTCATCATGTTCAATCTGTCACTTGTTTGTCACATTCTTGTGATCACTACTTTGACTTACTTGCCTAATATGACTATATGTCTGCGGTCACAATCTGGCGACGAAATTAAAAAAAATACTCGTCACATTCTGGCGACAGCAAACTATACTACCTACTCGTCACATTGGGATGGTTAATATCCGCACCAACAGTGACAATGTGGCAGGAAATGTCTATTACTTATTACTACTCTGGTATATGGTTATTGTTAGTCGAAGACCCGGGTATCACTGCAAGCGAATTAACATATTTAATTACTCAACCGTCCGTGCCAGTGGAATTATCCGAGTTAAAACTTATCTCATTGGAGAATCCAAACAAATAAAGGCAGCTGCAGTCCCCAACATAGCAGCTACAGCACACGACAAAAGACATAAGGCCAGGTGGCACCGAAAGTTGTTTTTTTTTTTTTAATCGTTCGCCAGCTTTTACTTCTGACGAAGTCCCTAGAGACTAGGAACTGAATTTTGCGTGTTAATAGATTTTTCCCTGACAGTCGTGTGCACAGGGGTCCCTCGCCGCACAGGCAGGTAACTCCGAATTCGGAGGTACTCATATTTTTTTCCGTCAATGGGTAATTGACGTTTTTTCTAGCCGGGCATTGCTGCTGAGACCAGGGGTGGTTGCCGCAGAGAGAAATCATTTTTAAAAATTCCAAAAAGGTGCAGCCGGGATTTGAACCCACAGCCTCTCTGTCTCGAGACTGGCGTCTTGCTTCGAGGCAAACCAGTGCGCCGAAAGTTAACGCAGCTGAACTGTCCTTCGTCAAAAGATATCATCATTCATCGTAGGCAATCGAAATATCCAAACACGATCCAGATGAATAACACAGCTCATGGTGTACACAAAGCACTAAACTCATTAGCTCCGGCAACAAGCCGGACTTGGAATATCAGGAAACTACAAGAAGGAACACCTTTCAGATTGAGCCTCAATGGTTCCTGCCGCCAATCCGCCATATTGACCGGAAGTCATTACTCTGTTGCATTCTAGTGATGAAATGACCTACTCTTTCACCATCACCATCATTCCATCCACTGTTGCAGAACACGTCATCGTCTTTACCTTTCACAAAACAGTTTGTCACTGCTGCTTTAGTTTACTTGCTCATTTGTGTTTTTCTGGAAGATACAAAATGCACATACTTTTTTCTATTATACATTTCAAGTGGGTAAAGTCCTAATTTAGAGTCGGGAACAGGCGAATAATTGCAATGCTGCGGTAAAGCTGGTAGCGAAAAGCCAGTGGTGGGGAGTGTTAGACACTCCAGGGTATGGTGACAGCTTTACAAAGAAGGAACACAACCTAATTTAGAGTCATTTTGTTAATCTAGTAATCCTCACTGAGAAGCCGCGCGTGTCTGAATAGATCAACTGCTTCTAGTTGTCATGCTTTTACGTTCATTTTTCCAACAAGGTTTAGGGTTAGATTTAGAATTAGGTTTAGTTAACTCCTAACTCTAACCCTAACCCTAACCCTAACCTAACACTAACCCTAACCTAACACTAACCCTAACCAAACACTAACCCTAACCTAACACTAACCTAACACAAACCCTAACCTAACACTAACCCTAACCAAACACTAACCTAACACTAACCCTAACCAAACACTAACCCTAACCTAACACTAACCTAACACAAACCCTAACGTAACACTAACCTAACACTAACCCTAACACAAACCCTAACCAAACACTAACCCTAACACAAACCGTAACCTAACACTAACCTAACACTAACCCTAACACAAACCCTAACCTAACACTAACCTAACACTAACCCTAACACAAACCCTAACCAAACACTAACCCTAACACAAACCCTAAATTAACACTAACCTAACACTAACACTAACCCTAACACAAACCCTAACCTAACCCTAACCTAACACTAACCTAACACAAACCCTAAATTAACACTAACCTAACACTAACCCTAACACAAACCCTAACCAAACACTAACCCTAACCTAACACTAACCTAACACTAACCTAACACAAACCCTAACCAAACACTAACCCTAACCTAACACTAACCTAACACAAACCCTAACCTAACACTAACCTAACACTAACCCTAACCTAACACTAACCTAACTCTAACCCTAACCTAACACTAACCTAACACAAACCCTAACCTAACACTAACCTAACACTAACCCTAACCTAACACAAACCCTAACCTAACCCTAACCTAACACTAACCTAACACAAACCCTAACCAAACACTAACCCTAACCTAACACTAACCTAACACAAACCCTAACCTAACACTAACCTAACACTAACCCTAACCCTAACACTAACCCTAACACTAACCCTAACCTAACACTAACCCTAACCTAACACTAACCCTAACACTAACCTAACACTAACCCTAACCTAACACTAACCCTAACACTAACCCTAACCCTAACACTAACCCTAACCCTAACCTAACACTAACCCTAACCCTAAACCTAACACTAACCCTAACCTAACCTAACACTAACCCTAACACTATCCCTAACCTAACACTAACCCCAACACTAACCCTAACACTAATCCTAACACTAACCTAACCCTAACCTTAACCTAACACTAACCGTAACATTAACACTAACCCTAACCTAACACTATCCCTAACCTAACACTAACCCCGACACTAACCCTAACACTAATCCTAACACTAACCTAACCCTAACCCTAACCTAACACTAACCGTAACACTAACCCTAACCCTAACCTAACCCTAACCCTAACCTAACACTAACCGTAACCCTAACCTAACCCTAACACTAACCCTAACCCTAACCTAACCTAACCCTAACACTAACCCTAACCCTAATCTAACCCTAACCCTAACCTAACACTAACCGTAACCCTAACCTAACCCTAACACTAACCCTAACCCTAACCAAACCCTAACACAAACCCTAACCTAACACTAACCCTAACCTAACACTAATCCTAACCTAACTCTAACCCTAACACTAACCGTAACACTAACCCTAACCCTAACCTAACCATAACACTAACCCTAACCCTAACCCTAACCTAACCCTAACCCTAACCTAACACTAACCGTAACACTAACCCTAACCCTAACCTAACCCTAACACTAACCCTAACCCTAACCTAACCCTAACCTAACACTAACCCTAACACTAACCCTAACCCTAACCTAACCCTAACCCTAACCTAACACTAACCCTAACCCTAACCTAACCCTAACCCTAACCTTAACACTAACCCTAACCTAACCCTAACCCTAACCTTAACACTAACCCTAACCCAACCCTAACCCTAACCTAACCCTAACCCTAACCCTAACTCTAACCTAACCTAACCCTAACCCTAACTTAACACTAACCGTAACACTAACCCTAACACCTAACCTAACACTAACCGTAACACTAACCCTAACCCTAATCTAGCATTAACCCTAACCCTAACCTTAACCTAACACTAACCATAACACTAAACCTAACCTAACACTAACACTAACCCTAACCCTAACCTAACACTAACCCTAACCCTAACCCTAACCCTAACCCTAACCCTAACCTAACCCTAACCTAACACTAACCGTAACACTAACCCTAACCCTAATCTAGCATTAACCCTAACCGTAACCTTAACCTAACACTAGCCCTAAACCAATCTTTAACCAAAACCCTACCCCTAACCCAGGAGTCTTCTAACAACAGGGAACGATCAAATAAAAGTGTATGGGGACGTTAGTCCGAGCAGAAAGACGCTAGACTAGGACGTTACCTCAAAGTGATTACAAGAGATTCTATTTTAACATTTTACAAAACTTGTGGATAAAATGTTGCATCCCGGATACTATAGGAGCTACCGAGTTTAGTGCTCTGTGCACGCGGTGAGCTGTGCTTTTCATCCGGATTGTGTTTCTATGTTCAGATTTCTTACGACGAATGATGATATGGTTTGACAAAGGACAGTTCAGCTGCGTTCACTTTTGGAGCCGCTTGGCCTTATGTCTTTTGACGTGTGCTGTAGTGGCTATGATGGGGGCTGCAGCTGCCTTTCTTTTAATTCGATGAGATGTTAATTTAGATGATTCCACTGGAACGGGTGTTGAGCAATTATTAATTTTAATTCGTTTGCAGTGATACCAGAGGCTTGGATTAACTATAACTATGTTATCTCCCAAAACTCTCTGATTTCCCAATCTTTGATCTTCTCATTATGAGCAATAAATAATAAAATGTCACTCACAAATTAAATATTGAATTTAGCTACAGTTTTCTTGTTAGCTCAGATACTTGTTTGTGAATTGTGTCGCAGATTGAAACCACTTCCATAATATATTGAATTTAAGAATAAAGAGGGTGCACTAGTAAAACTACCACATTACCCCAAAAATCATGTGCTGAAGGTCTGTAAAATATAGGGTCACTAACACCATATTTCCCTATACGCCACTTGGCGTGACGGGGGGTACTTTACTTTTACTTACTTACTAGTAAAACTCAAGAGCCCTGTCACGCCGAGTGGCGTATTGGGAATATGGTGTTAGTGACCATAATTTTTACGAACCTTCGGCACACGATTTTTCAGATAATGTGGTCGGTATTACGCCCATGCCTCTTTACTTTCCCAGAAAAAATCCGGTGCCCATTTAAGGCAGGGTGAACCCGGAAGCCGTCGATCAGAATCGAACCCGACTCTAGTCCTTCGTAATCCAGTTCACTAACCACTGTGCTATCCTAGTGTGTACTATGCTCAAGGCACATTCATCCGCAAATACTCCAAATATCCCAGATTTGAACTAAAATGCCACTTTGGGATGCGAAGAGTGATCAATATATTTATCCTATTTTTATCTCTAGCTCAAAAGATAAAATATAAATGTCAAATAGTCTGGTCGCCCCTACTGGCAGCCAAAACGTACGCCCATCATTGTCATGCACAGTGCAATGTTTGCTGACGTCCCCTTGTGGTTTCGCCGAGTAATTTTGGCTTGGCTGCTCAACTGTAAGAAAATGGGCTGCCTGAAAGGTCAAGGGTGCAGCTCATTTCCTGGAAGCACAATGAAGAACTAAGAACTCTGGTGTTCCGAATATTGGAGTTAGTGATGGTTCTTAGCTGTGCATTGGATGTGATAGGAAAGTGGTATAATTTAGTTGAATATTCTTCTGTCTGTCCATCACTTAAAACGTGCTTTCTGAAAGTGCAAAAATAAAATGAAAATAAAAATTCCCTTCTTCTTTTCCCTTTTCCTCCTCCTGGCAATATATTTTTTTTCTGTCCTCGCTAATTTCTGCCGTTTCGCTGTCATTTTAATTCTGCCCCCCACCGCAAGAATCTTCTGGAACTCTTGTCTTTATTTTTGACAAATGTTTTACGCGCTAAATCACTGGATAATTCGCAGTTCCGAGCGAACTAATCAGCCAAACAGGCACAACGCGAAGGTCGTATCAAAATTAAAATAAAATAAGCGAATTTAATTTGGTAAAAATTATAACAAATCATTTTCTAGCATTTTCTTTTCCTAATTTGCACGTGATATTAAGCATTAGTTCATCTTCTCTACATCATCTTCATCATCATCATCATCATCATCATCATCATCATCATCATCATCATCATCATCATCATCATCATCAAAAGTGTGTGCCATACCGGTTGGCGTAGGCAATCATGTCCTTCCACAATCTTATATCCACAACACATAGTATCAATTCTCTTGTTGACTGTTTTCCATGCCATGATACCAAATTTTCTAGTATAATCTCTCTTTGTCGTCTTCTGTCACTCCACAGTCATTGTCATATTTTCTATCACTCCACAATCGCTGTCAGAGTTTCTATCACTCCACAATCGCTGTCACAGTTTCTATCACTCCACAATCACTGTCATAGTTTCTGTCACTCCACAATCACTGTCACAGTTTCTATCACTTCACAATCGCTGTCACAGTTCCTATTACTCCACAATCGCTGTCATAGTTCCTTTTACTCCACAATCGCTGTCACAGTTTCTGTCACTTCACAATCACTGTCACAGTTTCTGTCACTTCACAATCGTTGTCACAGTTCCTGTCACTTCACAATCACTGTCACAGTTTCTGTCACTCCACAATCACTGTCACAATTTCTGTCACTTCACAATCACTGTTACAGTTTCTATCACTTCACAATCGTTGTCACAGTTCCGATTACTCCACAATCGCTGTCATAGTTCCTTTTACTCCACAACCCCTGTCACAGTTCCTTTTACTCCACAATCGCTGTCATAGTTCCTTTTACTCCACAATCACTGTCATAGTTCCTTTTACTTCACAATCGCTGCCACAGTTCATGTAACTCCACATTCGCTGTCACAGTGCCTATTATTCCAAAATCGCTGTCACAGTTCCTATTATTCCACAATCGCTGTCACAGTGCCTATTATTCCACAATCGCTGTCACAGTTCCTATTATTCCACAATCCCTGTCACAGTGCCAATTATTCCACAATCGCTGTCACAGTTCCTATTCTTCCACAATCGCTGTCACGGTTCCTATTACTCCACAATCACTGTCACAGTTCCTATTACTCCACAATCACTGTCACAGTTCCTATTACTCCACAATCACTGTCACAGTTCCTATTACTCCTCAATCGCTGTCACAGTTCCTATTATTCCACAATCACTGTCATAGTTCATACTACTCCACAATCGCTGTCACAGTTCCTATTATTCCACAATCACTGTCATAGTTCCTTTTACTTCACAATCGCTACCACAGTTCCTATTACTCCACAATCGCTGTCACAGTTCCTTTTACTTCACAATCGCTGTCACAGTTCCTATTACTCCACAATCGCTGTCATAGTTCCTTTTACTTCACAATCGCTGTCACAGTTCCTATTACTCCACAATCGCTGTCACAGTTCCTTTTACTTCACAATCGCTGTCACAGTTCCTATTCCTCCACAATCACTGTCATAGTTCCTTTTACTTCACAATCGCTGTCACAGTTCCTATTACTCCACAATCGCTGTCACAGTTCCTTTTACTCCACAATCACTGTCACAGTTCCTATTACTCCACAATCAATCGCTGTCACAGTTCCTATTACATCACAATCACTGTCACAGTTCCTACTACTCCACAATTGCTGTCATAGTTCCTTTTACTCCACAATCGCTGTCACAGTTCCTATTACTCCACAATCGCTGCCACCGTTCCTATTACTCCACAATCGCTGTCACAGTTCCTGTTACTCAACAATCAATGTCACGGTTCCTATTACTCCACATCGCTGTCACAGTTCCTGTTACTCAACAATCGCTGTCACAGTTCCTATTACTCCACAATCGCTGTCACAGTTCCTGTTACTCAACAATCGCTGTCACAGCTCCTATTACTCCACAATCGCTGTCACAGTTCCTATTACTCCACAATCGCTGTTACAGTTCCTATTACTCCACAATCACTGCCACGGTTCCTATTACTCCACAATCACTGTCACAATTCCTATTACTCCACAATCGCTGTCACAGTTCCTATTACTCCACAATCACTGTCACAGTTCCTATTACTCCACAATCGCTGTCACAGTTCCTATTACTCCACAATCGCTGTCACAGTTCCTATTACTCCACAATCGCTGTCACAGTTCCTATTACTCCACAATCGCTGTCACAGTTTCTATTACTCCACAATCACTGTCACAGTTCCTATTACTCCACAATCGCTGTCACATTTCCTATTACTCCACAATCGCTGTCACAGTTCCTATTACTCCACAATCGCTGTCACAGTTCCTATTACTCCACAATCGCTGTCACAGTTCCTATTACTCCACAATCACTGTCATAGTTTCTATCACTCCACAATCACTGTCATAGTTTCTATCACTCCACAATCACTGTCATAGTTTCTGTCACTCCACAATCACTGTCATAGTTTCTATCACTCCATAATCGCTGACATAATTTCTATCACTCCACAATCACTGTCATAGTTTCTGTCACTCCACAATCACTGTCATAGTTTCTATCACTCCATAATCGCTGACACAGTTTCTATCACTCCACAATCACTGTCACAGTTCCTGTCACTTCACAATCACGGTCACAGTTTCTGTCACTCCACAATCACTGTCACAATTTCTGTCACTTCACAAACACTGTTACAGTTTCTATCACTTCACAATCGTTGTCACAGTTCCTATTACTCCGCAATCGCTGTCATAGTTCCTTTTACTCCACAACCCCTGTCACAGTTCCTTTTACTCCACAATCGCTGTCATAGTTCCTTTTACTCCACAATCGCAGTTACAGTTCCTATTACTCCACAATCACTGTCACAGTTCCTATTACTCCACAATCACTGCCACGGTTCCTATTACTCCACAATCACTGTCACAGTTCCTATTACTCAACAATCGCTGTCACAGTTCCTATTACTCCACAATTGCTGTCACAGTTCCTATTACTCAACAATCACTGTCACGGTTCCTATTACTCCACAATCGCTGTCACAGTTCCTATTACTCAACAATCACTGTCACGGTTCCTATTATTCCACAATCACTGCCACGGTTCTTATTACTCCACAATCACTGTCACAGTTCCTATTACTCCACAATCGCTGTCACAGTTCCTATTACTCCACAATCGCTGTCACAGTTCCTATTACTCCACAATCGCTGTCACAGTTCCTATTACTCCACAATCGCTGTCACGGTTCCTATTACTCCACAATCGCTGTCACGGTTCCTATTACTCCACAATCGCTGTCACGGTTCCTATTACTCCACAATCACTGTCACAGTTCCTATTACTCCACAATAACTGCCACGGTTCCTATTACTCCACAATCGCTGTCACAGTTCCTATTACTCCACAATCGCTGTCACAGTTCCTATCACTCCACAGACGCTGTCACAGTTCCTATTACTCCACAATCACTGTCACAGTTCCAATTACTCCACAATCACTGTCACAGTTCCTATTACTCCACAATCACTGTCACAGTTCCTATTACTCCACAATCACTGTCACATTTCCTATTACTCCACAATCGCTGTCACAGTTCCTATTACTCCACAATCGCTGCCACAGTTCCTATTACTCCACAATCACTGTCACAGTTCCTATTACTCCACAATCACTGTCACAGTTCCTATTACTCCACAATAACTGCCACGGTTCCTATTACTCCACAATCGCTGTCACAGTTCCTATTACTCCACAATCGCTGTCACAGTTCCTATTACTCCACAATCGCTGTCACAGTTCCTATTACTTCACAATCACTGTCACAGTTCCTATTACTCCACAATCGCTGTCACAGTTCCTATTACTCCACAATCACTGTCACAGTTCCTATTACTCCACAATCACTGTCACAGTTCCTATTGCTCCACAATCGCTGTCACAGTTCCTATTACTCCACAATCGCTGTCACTGTTCCTATTACTCCACAATCACTGCCACGGTTCCTATTACTCCACAATCACTATCACAGTTCCTGTTACTCAACAATCGCTGTCACAGTTCCTATTACTCCACAATCGCTGTTACAGTTCCTATTACTCCACAATCAATGTCACAGTTCCTATTACTCCACAATCGCTGTCACAGTTCCTATTACTCCACAATCGCTGTTACAGTTCCTATTACTCCACAATCACTGTCACAGTTCCTATTACTCCACAATCGCTGTCACAGTTCCTATTACTCCACAATCACTGTCACAGTTCCTATTACTCCACAATCGCTGTCACAGTTGCTATTACTCCACAATCGCTGTCACAGTTCCTATTACTCCACAATCACTGTCACAGTTCCTATTACTCCACAATCGCTGTCACAGTTCCTATTACTCCACAATCACTGTCACAGTTCCTATTACTCCACAATCGCTGTCACAGTTCCTATTACTCCACAATCACTGCCACGGTTCCTATTGCTCCACAATCGCTGTCACAGTTCCTATTACTCCACAATCGCAGTTACAGTTCCTATTACTCCACAATCACTGTCACAGTTCCTATTACTCCACAATCACTGTCACAGTTCCTATTACTCCACAATCACTGCCACGGTTCCTATTACTCCACAATCGCTGTCACAGTTCCTATTACTCCACAATCACTGTCACAGTTCCTATTACTCCACAATCGCTGTTACAGTTCCTATTACTCCACAATCGCTGTTACAGTTCCTATTACTCCACAATCACTGGCACGGTTCCTATTACTCCACAATCACTGTCACAGTTCCTATTACTCCACAATCGCTGTCACAGTTCCTATTACTCCACAATTGCTGTCACAGTTCCTATTACTCAACAATCGCTGTCACGGTTCCTATTACTTCACAATCGCTGTCACAGTTCCTATTAATCAACAATCACTGTCACGGTTCCTATTATTCCACAATCACTGCCACGGTTCTTATTACTCCACAATCACTGTCACAGTTCCTATTACTCAACAATCGCTGTCACAGTTCCTATTACTCCACAATCACTGCCACGGTTCCTATTACTCCACAATCGCTGTCACAGTTCCTATTACTCCACAATCGCTGTCACGGTTCCTATTACTTCACAATCGCTGTCACGATTCCTATTACTCCACAATCGCTGTCACGGTTCCTATTAATCCACAATCGCTGTCACGGTTCCTATTACTCCACAATCACTGTCACAGTTCCTATTACTCCACAATCGCTGTCACAGTTCCTATTACTCCACAATCACTGTCACAGTTCCTATTACTCCAAAATCGCTGTCACAGTTCCTATTACTCCACAATCGCTGTCACGGTTCCTATTACTCCACAATCGCTGTCACGATTCCTATTACTCCACAATCGCTGTCACGGTTCCTATTACTCCACAACCGCTGTCACGGTTCCTATTACTCCACAATCACTGTCACAGTTCCTATTACTCAACAATAACTGTCACGGTTCCTATTACTCCACAATCGCTGTCACAGTTCCTATTACTCCACAATCGCTGTCACAGTTCCTATTACTCCACAATCGCTGTCACAGTTCCTATTACTCCGCAATCACTGTCACAGTTCCTATTACTCCACAATCGCTGTCACAGTTCCTATTACTCCACAATCACTGTCACAGTTCCTATTACTCCACAATCACTGTCACAGTTCCTATTACTCCACAATCGCTGTCACAGTTCCTATTACTCCACAATCGCTGTCACAGTTCCTATTACTCCACAATCACTGTCACAGTTCCTATTACTCCACAATCACTGTCACAGTTCCTATTACTCCACAATCGCTGTCACAGTTCCTATTATTCCACAATCACTGTCACAGTTCCTATTACTCCACAATCGCTGTCACAGTTCCTATTACTCCACAATCACTGTCACAGTTCCTATTACTCCACAATCACTGTCACAGTTCCTATTACTCCACAATCGCTGTCACAGTTCCTATTACTCCACAATCGCTATCACAGTTCCTATTACTCCACAATCGCTGTCACAGTTCCTATTACTCCACAATCGCTGTCACAGTTAGTATTACTCCACAGTCACTGTCACAGTTCCTATTACTCCACAATCGCTGTCACAGTTCCTATTACACCACAATCGCTGTCACGGTTCCTATTACTCCACAATCACTGTCGCAGTTCCTATTACTCCACAATCACTGTCACAGTTCCTATTACTCCACAATCACTGTCACGGTTCATATTATTCCACAATCACTGTCACGGTTCCTATTACTCCACAATCGCTGTCACGGTTCCTATTACTCCACAATCGCTGTCACAGTTCCTATTACTCCACAATCGCTGTCACAGTTCCTATTACTCCACAATCGCTGTCACAGTTCCTATTACTCCACAATCGCTGTCACGGTTCCTATTACTCCACAATCGCTGTCACGGTTCTTATTACTCCACAATCACTGTCACAGTTCCTATTACTCCACAATCACTGTCACAGTTCCTATTACTCCACAATCACTGTCACGGTTCCTATTATTCCACAATCACTGTCACGGTTCCTATTACTCCACAATCGCTGTCACGGTTCCTATAACTCCACAATCGCTGTCAAGGTTCCTATTACTCCACAATCACTGCCACGGTTCCTATTATTCCACAATCACTGTCACGGTTCCTATTACTCCACAATTACTGTCACGGTTCCTATTACTCCACAATCACTGTCACAGTTCCTATTACTCCACAATCTCTGTCACAGTTCCTATTACTCCACAATAGCTGTCACAGTTCCTATTACTCCACAATCACTGTCACAGTTCCTATTACTCCACAATCGCTGTCACAGTTCCTATTACTCCACAATCGCTGTCACAGTTCCTATTACTCCACAATCGCTGTCACAGTTCCTATTACTCCACAATCACTGTCACAGTTCCTATTACTCCACAATCGCTGTCACAGTTCCTATTACTCCACAATCACTGTCACAGTTCCTATTACTCCACAATCGCTGTCACAGTTCCTATTACTCCACAATCACTGCCACGGTTCCTATTACTCCACAATCGCTGTCACAGTTCCTATTACTCCACAATCGCAGTTACAGTTCCTATTACTCCACAATCACTGTCACAGTTCATATTACTCCACAATCACTGCCACGGTTCATATTACTCCACAATCGCTGTCACAGTTCCTATTACACCACAATCGCTGTCACAGTTCCTATTACTCCACAATCACTGTCACAGTTCCTATTACTCCACAATCGCTGTCACAGTTCCTATTACTCCACAATCGCTGTTACAGTTCCTATTACTCCACAATCACTGCCACGGTTCCTATTACTCCACAATCACTGTCACAGTTCCTATTACTCCACAATTGCTGTCACAGTTACTATTACTCCACAATTGCTGTCACATTTCCTATTACTCAACATTCACTGTCACGGTTCCTATTACTCCACAATCGCTGTCACAGTTCCTATTACTCAACAATCACTGTCACGGTTCCTATTATTCCACAATCACTGCCACGGTTCTTATTACTCAACAATCACTGTCACAGTTCCTATTACTCAACAATCGCTGTCACAGTTCCTATTACTCCACAATCACTGCCACGGTTCCTATTACTCCACAATCGCTGTCACAGTTCCTATTACTCCACAATCGCTGTCACAGTTCCTATTACTCCACAATCACTGCCACGGTTCCTATTCCTCCACAATCGCTGTCACAGTTCCTATTACTCCACAATCGCTGTCACGGTTCCTATTACTCCACAATCGCTGTCACGGTTCCTATTACTCCACAATCGCTGTCACGGTTCCTATTACTCCACAATCACTGTCACAGTTCCTATTACTCCACAATCGCTGTCACAGTTCCTATTACTCCACAATCACTGTCACAGTTCCTATTACTCCACAATCGCTGTCACGGTTCCTATTACTCCACAATCGCTGTCACAGTTCCTATTACTCCACAATCACTGCCACGGTTCCTATTACTCCACAATAACTGCCACGGTTCCTATTACTCCACAGCCGCTGTCACAGTTCCTATTACTCCACAATCACTGCCACGGTTCCTATTACTCCACAATCACTGCCACCGTTCCTATTACTCCACAATCGCTGTCACAGTTCCTATTACTCCACAATCGCTGTCACAGTTCCTATTACTCCACAATCGCTGCCACAGTTCCTGTTACTCCACAATCGCTGTCACAGTTCCTATTACTCCACAATCGCTGTCACAGTTCCTATTACTCCACAATCGCTGTCACAGTTCCTGTTACTCCACAATCGCTGTCACAGTTCCTATTACTCCACAATCACTGTCACAGTTCCTATTACTCCACAATCGCTGTCACTGTTCCTATTACTCCACAATCGCTGTCACAGTTCCTATTACTCCACAATCACTGTCACAGTTCCTATTACTCCACAATCGCTGTCACAGTTCCTATTCTTCCACAATCGCTGTCACAGTTCCTATTACTCCACAATCACTGTCACAGTTCCTATTACTCCACAATCGCTGTCACAGTTCCTATTACTCCACAATCGCTGTCACAGTTCCTATTACTCCACAATCACTGTCACAGTTCCTATTACTGCACAATCGCTGTCACAGTTCCTATTACTCCACAATCGCTGTCACAGTTCCTATTACTCCACAATCGCTGTCACAGTTCCTATTACTCCACAATCGCTGTCACAGTTCCTATTACTCCACAATCGCTGTCACAGTTAGTATTACTCCACAATCACTGTCACAGTTCCTATTACTCCACAATCGCTGTCACAGTTCCTATTACTCCACAATCGCTGTCACGGTTCCTATTACTCCACAGTCACTGTCGCAGTTCCTATTACTCCACAATCGCTGTCACAGTTCCTATTACTCCACAATCGCTGTCACGGTTCCTATTATTCCACAATCACTGTCGCGGTTCCTATTATTCCACAATCGCTGTCACGGTTCCTATTACTCCACAAACGCTGTCACGGTTCCTATTATTCCACAATCGCTGTCACGGTTCCTATTACTCCACAATCGCTGTCACGGTTCCTATTACTCCACAATCGCTGTCACGGTTCCTATTACTCCACAATCGCTGTCACGGTTCCTATTACTCCACAATCGCTGTCACGGTTCCTATTACTCCACAATCGCTGTCACGGTTCCTATTACTCCACAATCGCTGTCACGGTTCCTATTACTCCACAATCACTGTCACAGTTCCTATTACTCCACAATCACTGTCACAGTTCCTATTACTCCACAATCACTTTCACGGTTCCTATTATTCCACAATCACTGTCACGGTTCCTATTATTCCACAATCGCTGTCACGGTTCCTATTACTCCACAATCGCTGTCACGGTTCCTATTACTCCACAATCACTGCCACGGTTCTTATTACTCCACAATCACTGTCACGGTTCCTATTATTCCACAATCACTGTCACAGTTCCTATTACTCCACAATCACTGTCACAGTTCCTATTACTCCACAATCACTGTCACGGCTCCTATTATTCCACAATCACTGTCACGGTTCCTATTACTCCACAATCACTGTCACAGTTCCTAGTACTCCACAATCACTGTCACAGTTCCTATTACTCCACAATCACTGTCACAGTTCCTATTACTCCACAATCACTGTCACGGTTCCTATTATTCCACAATCACTGTCACAGTCCCTATTATTCCACAATCACTGTCACGGTTCCTATTATTCCACAATCACTGTCACGGTTCCTATTACTCCACAATCACTGTCACGGTTCCTATTACTCCACAATCACTGTCACAGTTCCTATTACTCTACAATCGCTGTCACAGTTCCTATTACTCCACAATCACTGTCACGGTTCATATTATTCCACAATCACTGTCACGGTTCCTATTACTCCACAATCACTGTCACGGTTCCTATTACTCTACAATCGCTGTCACAGTTCCTATTACTCAACAATCGCTGTTACAGTTCCTATTACTCCACAATCACTGTCACAGTTCCTATTACTCCACAATCGCTGTCACAGTTCCTGTTACTCCACAATCACTGTCACAGTTCCAATTACTCAACAATCACTGTCACAGTTCCTATTGCTCCACAATCACTGTCACAGTTCCTATTACTCCACAATCACTGTCACAGTTCCTATTACTCAACAATCGCTGTCACAGTTCCTATTACTCCACAATCGCTGTCACAGTTCCTATTACTCCACAATCGCTGTCACAGTTCCTATTACTCCACAATCACTGTCACAGTTCCTATTACTCCACAATCACTGTCACAGTTCCTATTACTCCACAATCACTGTCACAGTTCCTATTACTCAACAATCGCTGTCACAGTTCCTATTACTCCACAATCGCTGTCACAGTTCCTATTACTCCACAATCGCTGTCACAGTTCCTATTACTCCACAATCGCTGTCACAGTTCCTATTACTCCACAATCGCTGTCACAAGTTCCTATTACTCCACAATCACTGTCACAGTTCCTATTACTCCACAATCACTGTCACAGTTCCTATTACTCAACAATCGCTGTCACAGTTTCTATTACTCCACAATCCTTGTCACAGTTCCTATTACTCCACAATCGCTGTCACAAGTTCCTATTACTCCACAATTGATGTGAATTAACATGAAATTATCATTAACGATAAATATTCTAGCAAACACATGTTCTCTTATATCAAACTCTAAGTACAGGTCTGATTCTGGGCAACTTGTTCAAGTCTCGGGTAAATGTTCAATTGTTTCTACGCGTGCTGCGTTATACAAATAATAGACATTAAATTGCAGGAGAAAGTAAACAACTGAGATGTCCAGTAACGAACTAAACAGGCATGAACTTTGAAATCATTAAGGTGTCCAACAGGGAACTAGTCTTGCATGAATTATGACATTATTTAAATGTGTCCTGCAGCAAAATAGACTTATATGAATTATGACATCATTTAGATGTCCAGTAGAGAAGAAGGCTTACTTAAATTATGACATCATTCAGATGTCCAGTAGAGAAGTAGGCTTACTTAAATTATGACATCATTCAGATGTCCATAAGTGAACTAGATTTACGTGAATTATGACATCATTTAGATGTTCAGTAGAGAAGAAGGCTTACTTAAATTATGACATCATTCAGATGCCCAGAAGCGAACTAGGCTAAAATCAAATATGACGTCATTTAGAAGCCCAAAAGTTAAATAAACGCATACCAATTATGACATGATTCAGATGTCCAAAGAAGAACTAGACTCACATCAATTATGACATCATTCAGATGTCCAACAGCGAAATAGCCAAACATCCATTATGACTGCACTCAGATGTCGAAGATTAGTGTAGATGAAATTTGTGAAGAATGGACAACAGATGCATCTACAAACAAAAAAGGAATGGGAAACTTATAGAACATGAAATGGGAGAGGAAAACTGAAATAGAAAGATATCTGACAGTAATCCTGGAGTGATTTCTCCAATGTAGACAAATACTGGAGAATGCTTGAGTGTGATAGTTGTACATGAAGAAAGTATATGAGAAGTGATGCTGCATGAAATATAAAAAAATCCGCCTCTTTTGGGATTCGAACTCTAACACTTCAGATCAGGAAGCGAGTGCACCTACCACTCAGCCACCTGAGCTCCATCATCATCATAATCCTTATTTATTTTCATTACATGCTGTAAACTGATTCAACGCGTGAAACATTTTTCTAACTTTCATTATCAAAGATCTCCTACACAACGTTATTTCCAAATTTCTTTGAATAACGCTTTGATTTGATCCTCTCTATTTTATTTTATTTCCGAATTTCGTCTCCCAACCGATGATATCAGAGACAATAATAACAGAGGATGATAAAGGATGTATAATATTTCTTGGATAACAATTTCGCAATTAAAAAATGTTATTATCAGAGGCCACGAAATAACAGCCCCACGTCAATCATGATTGATGTGTTTTTGAGTGCCCTTGATAAGGAGGAGGGTTCGGAGGTTTCATATGATGAAATGTCACGGTGTTGTGTTGCGTGGTGATGGGTGTTGTGTTGCGTGGTGATGGGTGTTGTATTGCGTGGTGATGGGTGTTGTGTTGCGTGGTGATGGGTGTTGTGTTGCGTGGTGATGGGTGTTGTGTTGCGTGGTGATAGGTGTTGTGTTGCGTGGTGATGGGTGTTGTGTTGCGTGGTGATGGGTGTTGTGTTGCGTGGTGATAGGTGTTGTGTTCCGTGGTGATGGGTGTTGTGTTGCGTGGTGATGGGTGTTGTGTTGCGTGGTGATGGGTGTTGTGTTGCGTGGTGATGGGTGTTGTGTTCCGTGGTGATGGGTGTTGTTTTCCGTGGTGATGGGTGTTGTGTTGCGTGGTGATGGGTGTTGTGTTGCGTGGTGATGGGTGTTGTGTTCCGTGGTGATAGGTGTTGTGTTGCGTGGTGATGGGTGTTGTGTTCCGTGGTGATGGGTGTTGTGTTGCGTGGTGATGGGTGTTGTGTTCCGTGGTGATGGGTGTTGTGTTCCGTGGTGATGGGTGTTGTGTTGCGTGGTGATGGGTGTTGTGTTCCGTGGTGATAGGTGTTGTGTTGCGTGGTGATGGGTGTTGTGTTCCGTGGTGATGGGTGTTGTGTTCCGTGGTGATGGGTGTTGCGTTCCGTATAGATGGGTGTTGAGTTCCGTGGAGATGGGTGTTGTGTTTGTTGTGGTTGATTGTGTTTGATGATGTTTGTTTATAGGCGTTTAACGTTGATGGTGTTTTGTTGTGACGTATTGAAAGTTAGTTTTGAATGTTGGTATCTGTTCACACATGTTGGGTTTCTGCTGTTGGCTGTCCACAGCTGTCTGTTTTCATCTAAAAGTGACATTTCAATGTTAGAAAGTTTACATCGTTTATGGATGAAGGTGTACTGAGCCTGGTACATACCACTGATTCTCAACATTGAAATTGTATGGGAGTGGTTTTAACCTGTGACATCACATACACAGAACGTATGGGAGTGGTCTTAACTTGTGACATCACATACACAGAACGTATGGGAGTGGTCTTAACTTGTGACACCACATACACAGAACGTATGGGAGTGGTCTTAACTTGTGACATCACATACACAGAACGTATGGGAGTGATCTTAACTTGTGACATCACATACACATAACGTATGGGAGTGGTCTTAACTTGTTACATCACATACACAGAACGTATGGGAGTGATCTTAACTTGTGACATCACATACACAGAACGTATGGGAGTGGTTTTAACTTGTGACATCACATACACATAACGTATGAGAGTGGTTTTAACCTGTGACATCACATACACAGAACGTATGGGAGTGATCTTAACTTGTGACATCACATACACAGAACGTATGGGAGTGGTCTTAACTTGTGACATCACATACACAGAACGTATAGGAGTGGTCTTAACTTGTGACATCACATACACAGAACGTATGAGAGTGGTATTAACTTGTGACATCACATACACAGAACGTATGGGAGTTGTCTTAACTTGTGACATCACATACACAGAACATGTTAGCTAAAGTAAATGTCTATGAGTGGAACTGTAGTAGAACAATGCTCAAAGTTAAAACAGATCAAAGTTTGACAAATCTGATCAAGAAATAAGGAACAAAATATGTTCGCTGTCCGAAAAGACAGAGCTAGTCCTGCAGTGGATACCAGCACAATGTGGCATCCCTGGAAATGAGAAAGCAAATGAACTTGTAAAAGCAGGTGGGATCCTTCAACAATCCAACCAACCCCAGAGCTTCAAAGAAATAAAAACAATCATGCAACATGTCAGGAAAGCAGAATGGAGAGAGTTGGATGGAAAATATGAGCCAGAACATGACAGCCTAAACAAAGTTAACAGATATGAGCAGACCAAGATATTCAGACACAGATCAGGTCATTGTGGCCTCAGAGCACATCTACACAAGATAGGACTCAATGACTTTTGCAACATGTGAATGCTGAGCATTCAGACAAACCCCAGAGCATATAGAACAGGACTTCAGCAATCTCAACACCACAAGAACACAAATATGGTTCCGAGAACAGCCATACATGACAAGCTATAGGCAGCCGGTGAAGATATTAAACGCAACGTCTTGTTCGTGACCCAGACTCGTCTAAATGTCTAAATTTACTGCAATAGCTGGTCTTGTCGTGACCCAGGCTCGTCTAAATGTATTGCAATAGCTGGTCTTATTCGTGACCCAGGCTCGTCTTCTTCTTCTTCTTCTTCTTTCCTTCCTCATCTGCCTTTCAGCGTCGAGGGGAGATATAATTTGCGGTCTTTTGCTCTTCTGTTCGCCTCTGCTGCTGTTATGTTTCCTAGTGCTTCTAATATTCCATCGATCCATCTTTTTCGTGGTCGACCCTTGGGTCTGTTGTTCTCACAACGTTTGTTGAAGGCTCGTTGTGTTGTGTTTTGTTCTTTCTGCCTTGTCACGTGGCCGAACCATTTTATCTGTTGTTTCCTTATATATTCTATGGCTGGGGCTATTCCTAGCTTTTTTCTCAGTTCTACATTTCTGATCTTATCTCTCAGACTGTTTCCTGTCATTCGTCTAACACATTTCATCTCTGTAGAGGTTATTTTTCTTATTGTTCTTGCATCTAGAGTCCAGGTCTGGCATTGGTAGCACAACGTTGGAATGAAGATTGTATTGTATAGTGCTCGTTTTGCCTCCAGAGTTATTTCCTTGTTGGACAATAGTGGTGATAACTGTCCGATGATTTGACAAGCTTTGTTGCATCTTGATTCTATCTCTGCTGTTTGGGAATTGTCGTTTGTCATTAGACTTCCTAGGTATTTGAATTCCTCTACTTGTTTTAGTTGTCTGCCTTCTATAGTTATGTTGATGTTCTGTTTATTTTTGGCGACATTCATGACTTCTGTTTTGTTGATGTTGATTTTCATGTTGTATTTTGTTCCTAAGATGTTGAGTTTGTTTAAGTGTTCTTGTAGGTCTTCTATTGTTTCATGTATTAGTGCCTGGTCGTCTGCAAATAGAAGCTCGTTGATCTCCTCTGTCTCTGATGGGTTGGCTAGCTTGCATATATGGTCCATGTATGTAATAAACAGTAGGGGGGATAGTACGCACCCCTGTCTTACACCTGATCTAACTTCGAAGTGGTCTGTGTAGCCTGTTGCTGTTCTGACCCTGCAGCTGCTGTTGGCGTAGAGACTTTTAATAATGTTGGTTAGATGTTGGCTTACTCCGTATGTTGTTAGTATCTCCCACAGTTGTTCTCTGTTTACTCTGTCGAATGCTTTTTCCTGGTCAATGAAGGCTATGTATAAGTTTTGGTTGTGTTCTGTCGTTTTTTCTGCAAGCTGTTTTAGTGTGAATAGTGCGTCGGTACATCCTCTGTTTTTTCGGAACCCCATTTGAGAATCGCTTAACTGTAGTTCTATTATTGGTCTCAGTCTTTTTTCCAAGATTTTGGCGTATAGCTTTCCTACATGGCTGAGCAGAGTTATACCTCTATATTGATTGCAGTCTCTTTTGCTACCTTTCTTTTTCCATATTGGTATGATGATTGCCTGTTGCCAGTCTTCTGGGGCTTGTTGTTGGTGCCATGCTGCATTAAATATTCTGTGCAGCCATTGCATTCCTGTTTCTCCCGCTGCTGCTATTATTTCTATTGGAATGTTATCTATCCCTGGTGCTTTGTTTCTTGGTGCATATTTGATTACTTCTTCTATTTCCTCTTTCATGATGTTGGGTTCAGTATTTGTGAGTTCTAGTGTGGTTTTTGTTGTCTTGTTGATAGTTGGTATGTTTAACAGGTCTTCAAAATATTCTTTCCATCTCTGTTGCATACATTGGTTGTTTGATATTGGTTGTCCGTCTTTGTCATTTATCAGCTCAGTAGGATCATGGTTTTCTTTTCTCGCTCTTGTGGCTCGTCTAAATGTCTAAATGTATTGCAATAGCTGGTCTTGTTCGTGACCCAGGCTCGTCTAAATGTCTAAATGTATTGCAATAGCTGGTCTTGTTCGTGACCCAGGCTCGTCTAAATGTATTGCAATAGCTGGTCTTATTCGTGACCCAGGCTCGTCTAAATGTATTGCAATAGCTGGTCTTATTCGTGACCCAGGCTCGTCTAAATGTCTAAATTTACTGCAATAGCTGGTCTTGTCGTGACCCAGGCTCGTCTAAATGTCTAAATGTATTGCAATAGCTGGTCTTATTCGTGACCCAGGCTCGTCTAAATGTCTAAATGTATTGCAATAGCTGGTCTTATTCGTGACCCAGGCTCGTCTGAATGTATTGCAATAGCTGGTCTTATTCGTGACCCAGGCTCGTCTAAATGTATTGCAATAGCTGGTCTTATTCGTGACCCAGGCTCGTCTAAATGTCTAAATGTATTGCAATAGCTGGTCTTATTCGTGACCCAGGCTCGTCTGAATGTATTGCAATAGCTGGTCTTATTCGTGACCCAGGCTCGTCTAAATGTCTAAATGTATTGCAGTAGCTGGTCTTATTCGTGACCCAGGATCGTCTAAATGTATTGCAATAGCTGGTCTTGTTCGTGACCCATGCTCGTCTAAATGTCTAAATGTATTGCAATAGCTGGTCTTATTCGTGACCCAGGCTCGTCTAAATGTCTAAATGTATTGCAATAGCTGGTCTTATTCGTGACCCAGGCTCGTCTAAATGTCTAAATGTATTGCAATAGCTGGTCTTGTTCGTGACCCAGGCTCGTCTAAATCATCATCATCATCATCACCAAGTTCCGGGCCTGCTGGGGTAGGTGATCATGTCTCTCCACAACTTTCGATCTTGGCAGCTATTTATCATTTCTGTTGTTGACCTTCTGCCAAGCCATTCTCTTAAGCTGTCTGTTATTTTTTTCTCTTTGCTTCCCTCTATCTCTTCGTCCCTCAATTTTTCCAGTTGTTACAATATATTCCAGTAGTTCTCTTCTCATTACATGGCCAAAAAATGATGATTGTTTCTTCCTAATATTGGAAATTAGCTCTCTTTTTGCTTTGACCTCTCTCAGAACATCTTCATTACTCGTCTTAGCTGTCCATGGTACTCTCAACATTCTTCTGTAAAACCACATTTCTACAGACTCCAGTGATTTTCTTGTCTGTTGTCCTATTGTCCATGATTCGCATCCATATGTTAAGACTGGCTCTACGTACCATTTAAGAACTCTTTTTCTAGTTTCTATTGTAAAAAATGGATTGCATAGTATCTTCCTCATTTTTTGGAAAGCTGCTTTTGCCTGAGCCATTCTGCATCTCACCTCTTTTGTACATCTTCCGTATGAGGTTAACAAAGTTCCCAAATATTTAAATTCATTTACCTGTTTTAATATTGTTCCACTTGTCTTTATTTTGCACTGAGGTGATGTCTTTTTCTTTGTTGTAACCATTAGCTCTGTCTTTTTGCTATTATGGCTGAGTCATTTATTTTTGCTTTCTTTCACTATAATGTCCAACATTTCTTGCAACTCATTTTCACTCTTAGCGATTAAGACTGTATCATCAGCATACCTTAGATTATTTATATTATGACCTCCAATTGTTATTTCAGGCTCGTCTAAATGTATTGCAATAGCTGGTCTTGTTCGTGACCCAGGCTGGTCTGCAATAGCTGGTTTTGTTCGTGACCCAGGCTGGTCTGCAATAGCTGGTCTTGCTCGTGACCCAGGCTGGTCTGCAATAGCTGGTCTTGTTCGTGACCCAGGCTTGTCTACAATAGCTGGTCTTGTTCGTGACCCAGGCTGGTCTACAATAGCTGGTCTTGTTCGTGACCCAGGCTGGTCTACAATAGCTGGTCTTGTTCGTGACCCAGGCTGGTCTACAATAGCTGGTCTTGTTCGTGACCCAGGCTGGTCTACAATAGCTGGTCTTGTTCATGACCCAGGCTGGTCTGCAATAGCTGGTCTTGCTCGTGACCCAGGCTGGTCTGCAACAGCTTATCGTTGAAGAAGACAAATAAAATAAGAATAAAATCCCGGAACTGTTCGGGAAGCAATATTTACTTTTTGACCAGGAAACTTTTCACATTTTAAGATATTGCTTCTTCTCTCAGTGAATCATAGGAAGAAGACGTATGTTTACAGCACTCGGAACAAGTGACAAACAATCAACAACAGAAAATAAAGAACAATGTATGATCCGAAACAGGATCGAATATATCGCCAGGAAAGTTTCCCTCTATAATAATATACATTTACTATGTCTCCTTCTTCACTCACTTTGATTGTAAAGTTCGGCCTAATTCGTCGTCAATGAGATCAATATAGAGATCTCAGTTTTGCAGTATCACCTTCATGTATGTTCCGGGTCATGCTAGTCTTGAGGGTAATGGCAATTACAGAGCGGACAGACTGGCCGGTTCGGCTATATTAACTGATGGACAGACAGTGGACCGGGCAGATATCTATAAGAATTTACGAGAGATGGGTCGAACTTTGACAGAAGTACAAATACATGGCTATCTAGACTGTGTGAGCTGGGAGTGAAGAGAGATATCGTTAACAATCTATGAGAGATGGGTAGAACAAAGGACTTTGACAGAAGTACAAATACATGGCTATCTAGACTGTGTGAGCTGGGAGTGAAGAGAGATATCATCAACAATCTATGAGAGATGGGTAGAACTTTGACAAAAGTACAAATACATGGCTATCTAGACTGTGTGAACTGAGAATGAAGACCGGTGTTGCCAGAACAGGGCGATATTCTGGACGATGAGAGGATTTGTCAACCAACACCGAACTGGCACATTTAGTCGCTGGGTGCTGATGGACATTTTGAGGAGAAGATCGGAGCACCTATGGGTGTGTCCGGAGTGGCGTGTTGATGATTGTAATCTAACATAACATTAGAAGAAACATGTGCATTTGATCTTCCTTGGAAAGACACGAAAGAGCAAATCAACTAACGTGACAGTGACAAACAACCGTGAAGTTACGCATTGAGTATTAGTGTTGAATGCTGGTGCCTGTTCTCTAATGTTGAGTTTCTGCTGTTTGCTGTTTCATGTGATTAACCTTTGTAATAGTACATGAAGTGGGAAAATGGAAGATAGAATTATAGCTTGGGTCAGATAGCTTAGTAGTTTAGCGATAGTTATGTGGAGGATAGTAGTACAATTATAACACAGACACTGAAGAACAGTAGCCAGTTTTGGGGAATGGTAATATTGTAGCTGTCATAGGGAAGTTGGAGTAATGAAACTTGAGACCGTCATCATCATCATCAAGTGCCTTCTCCGCAACGAAGGTTGGCTACCATGGATCGCCATTCTACTCTGTTTCTTGCTTTGATGGTGCAGGCTGTCATAGATTGACTTGTCCATCTTTTGATGTTACTCATCCATGTTAGTCTTGGTCTGCCTCTGCCTCTTTACCTTGTATTTTTCCTTCCAATATTACTTTTAGTAGGCTGTTGTGTCTTTTAACATGCCCCAAAAATTTCATTTGTCTTGTCTTAATTGTATTTAGTAGTTCTCTTTTTATTTTCAGTTGTTTTAAAACTTCATCGTTTGTTATCTTTTGTTTCCATCCAATTCTACCTATCTTCTATAAATCCACATTTCAAAGGCTTCAATATTCTATTCTGTTTTCTTGTCTAATCTCCATGAGACCGTCACATGTCCAAAAAGTAAGTTGCTGAACGAATTCGGGGGCAGATTAAGTTTATGAGAGATACGTCACTCTTAGGGTTCATGTTAGCGTTTTTTTTTAAACTCAGAGGTGAACTAAATGTCAAGATGGGGTTTTTTTTTTTTTTTTTTCTTCAAAATTTGACAACAAAGTCATCTGGAGTTGAACTTTGCATTCACCCATTGACTGAGAAGAGACTAAGCTAGTAAATTATGCAAATAAGATCAAGGTATTTAACCTCGAGCATTAGCATATGTAGACAGTAAAGTTTAAAATTATTTGAGAAGCATCAGAGAAACCTCCAGAAATACCGAGGGAGAGAAACACATAGAGTTAGAAACATGGAGAGAGAGGATCAGATCATTAAAGATATAAGTTAGAGAGAGATAGGGATCACATAGAGAAGATCAAGTCAGGAAGATATGGTGTAGTTGGGAAGTGTTTCAAGTTAGATTCAGAAGTCTTGTGCTCCAGAGAATAATAGTAAGTAGATTAAGAGTAGCATTGAATAAGGCAAGACATAGATATAGAATAGTAAGTGGCAAGCAAGACGAGTTGTAATGTTTTAATAGAATGAAAGATAGAACTAGAAATGTCACAGACAATATGTACAAAGAGATGCCTCAGATAAACACCGGTGTTAACCACTTGAGCGCGCATCCATATCAAAAACATTGAATTTAGAATTATTAGCAACTCCATTATATACAGCACGTGTACAACCGATGATCAAATAATCTTATGTAAGAAAAAATGGCATAGTTTGTGATTAATAACTAGGCGAAACCAAGTCAAGACATTGTTAATACATCGTATTGTGATCAATGTAAAAACTCTGTTTCATAAAATAGTTAGCAGCAGTTCCCGGCCTAAAGATATGGCTGGAGAAAACCTTACTAGCACACTTGTCATTTGGCGGGGTGTTTTGGCTATTATGTTTGACGTGACTTGGTAGTTCGGCGCCAGTCCAGCCCGCTCTGTTGGCTAGTCTATAGTTTACACTGTCAGGTTGCCTATATTGGTCCTTAGTAGGCGATAACTACAACATACAGAGGCTCAGGTGTCATGGCGGCTGAGTGTAGATAGTTTTATTGACTCGGCTCTTGCTGACGTGTTTAAATGATTTGCTCGACAATCTAGTTGTGAAGTAGTGTGCTGCTATTCCCCGTTGTAGTTATGTTTACTTCTAACTAGTAGATGGACTCTTATCGATATTTTAGTGAAGTATTGTTTATTATTCTTGTGTCGACGTGTTTAACCTATCGTCGATAAACCAACCTGTGTTTACGGTTCTACAGGCGAACATCTATTTTGACAACAATGACACCTATCGAGAATGTCCACCCCGAATGTACAAAGTCTGTGTCGGTAGATGGAGTGGAAGCATCAGAAATGATCAACTGCTCAGAAAGCGAAAACAGCAAAATGTGTGGTACACAAGAGGCATATTCTGGTCACGAAAAATGAAAATGGCTAAACACCATGAAAGAGATTGGAGCCTCGTCACGAACTATTCCAAAGAAAGCCAAGATGAGAACAAGATAAAAGAGGCAGACTAAGACTAACATGGACGAGTAACATCAAAAGATAGACAGGTCAGTCTATGACAACCTGCACCATCAAAGCAAGAGACAGAACGGAATGGCGCTCCATGGTAGCCAGCCTTCGATCCGGAGACGGCACTCGATGATGATGTTGATGAGTAAACGTAATTTATCGTTTTTAAACAGATGAATGATTTGGAAGTTGCTGAGTCATTACGGAATCCCCATAAAGTTTATTAACCTGATAAGAACAGTGAATGAAGGAATGACATGTAGTGTGGTGCATAAAGGACAGCTTACAGAAGCATTTGAAATAAGAACAAGAGTAAGGCAGGGATGCCCTCTGTCTCCATTTCTCTTTCTACTGGCCATAGATTGGATTATGAAAATAACTCAAAACAACAGAAATGGGATCCAGTGGTCACTGACCAAACAACTTGATGATTTAGACTTTGCTGATGACATAGCTCTCCTATCACACAGCCATCAACAGATGCAGGATAAAATGAGCATACTTGAGGAGAGATCACAACAGCTAGGACTGAAGATTAATAGAGATAAGATAAAAATTATGAAAATTAATGCAGTTGGCAATAACCAAATAAAATTAGGAGAAATATCTCTACTAAACGCACAATCTTACATATATCTGGGCAGTAATATAGATAAAGAGGGAGGAACAGAAAATGATACCAAAATAAGGATATCAAAAGCAAGAGGAGCTTACATTGCACTGGGAAACATATGGAAATCCAAAGAAATTAGGTTAAATACAACAATAAAAATTTTCAACTCAAATGTTAAGCCGGTCCTATTATATGGCTGTAAAACATGGAGAACAACAAAATTGACAATCATGAAGATACAGACTTTCATTAATGGATGCTTACGCAGAATTAAAGGATGGAAATGGCAGAACAAAATCACTAACATAGAATTATGGAAATGTACCCGTCAAATACCAGTGGATAAAGAGATGCAGCGAAGACGATGGCACTGGATAGGACACACACTGCGGAAGCCAACAGAGAGTATTACACAACATGCCCTTTTTGGAATCCTCAGGGGAAAAGACAAAGAGTAAGACGAAAGGAGTTCTGGGAGAAGACAGATAGAAGCAGAGATGAAGATGATGTGGAAGACATCTATCTATCTATCTATCTATCTATCTATCTATCTATCTATCTATCTATCTATCTATCTATCTATCTATCTATCTATCTATCTATCTATCTATCTATCTATCTATCTATCTATCTATTGTCCCTTCGAGCCGAAGACGGCACATAGGGCAGAACCACAATCTCAAAAACAGAAACCTTGCGTGCCAAAATGACACATATTGCAGAGATCACTGCTTCTAAAACTTATGGCTCTGTTTCCATAACAATACTTTTTATAATGACAGCTTGTCAAGCCATTGATCAATCTCCTTAGTCACCTCTTACGACATGCCTGGAAGGTCACATGTCACTATTCTTTACTTCCCTCATAATGAGGCCCCGGTAACACACAGGAGGGTGGAAGACATGGAATGATCTTAAAAGAATGGCAAAAAACAGAACGACTTGGAAAGTGTTTGTTCAAGACCTATGCTCCACTGGGAGCTAAAAAGGTAGAAGAAGAAGATAGTTTATCGTAGTTTATTTACTAGCGTATAGTTTATCGTAGATTGTTTACTAGTGTATAGTTTATCGTAGATTGTTTGCTAGTGTATAGTTTATCGTAGATTATTTGATAGCGTATAGTTTAATGTAGTTTTTTTTCTATAATATAGTTTAGTGTAGTTTATTTGCTAACATATTGTTTATAGTAATTTATTTGCTATCACATAGTGTAGCGTAGTTTACTTGCTAACATATAGTTTAGAGTAATTTATTTGCTATCACATAGTGTAGCGTAGTATACTTGCTAACATATAGTTTAGAGTAATTTATTTGCTGGCATGTAGTTTTTCGGGTCTTGTTTTTTGGTATACGAACACACGCAGCTGTATGGTCTGTTTGATAGCATACAGTTTAGCACGGTCTGTTTGATATCATATAGTTTAGCGCGGTCTGTTTGATAGCATAGTTTGGCACGGTCTGTTTAATAGCATATAGTTCAGCACGGTCTGTTTGATAGCATATAGGCCAGTGGTGAGGAGTGTAGAACACTCCAAGGTATGAAGACAGCTTCCCAAGGGAGGAACACAACATAATACTGACGTTTCGGCCAGGGGCCTTTTTCAGAGTTCAAGGACAACGAAAACAAACGATGAAACACAATTATCTATAAATACATGATCAGAAGAAGAGGATAGAAAAGAAAAAAGTAGGATGATGAAAAAATAAAAAAAGAAGAAGAGAGCTAAGATAAGAATATAGAAAGAATATGAGAATATATGTATAATTAAAATATAAAATACAGAATCACTTAGCTTGAACAACTGGTTAATCCGCCGGGAACCAAACGAAAGAATAGCACCTTGATAGCATATAGTTTGGCACGGTCTGTTTTAATAGCAAATAGCTTAGCGTGGTCTGTTTGATAGCATATAGTTTAGCGCGGGTTGTTTGATAGCATATATTTTAGCGCGGTCTGTTTGATAGCATATAGTTTAGTGTGGTCTGTTTGATAGCATATAGTTTAGCGTGGTCTGTTTGATAGCATATATTTTAGCGTGGTCTGTTTGATAGCATATATTTTAGCGTGGTCTGTTTGATATCATATAGTTTAGCGTGGTCTGTTTGATAGCATATATTTTAGCGTGGTCTGTTTGATAGCATATAGTTTAGCGAGGTCTGTTTGATAGCATATATTTTAGCGTGGTCTGTTTGATAGCATATAGTTTAGCGTGGTCTGTTTGATAGCATATAGTTTAGCGCGGGTTGTTTGCTGTAGTTTCGCATAGCTAGTTTACTAACGTGGTCTAGTACACATTTGGGAGTGGTTTATTTCTCATTACACAACTGCTATCTTCATTTTTTTAATCCCAACACTAAGAAAACGAGTTTAACTTACTTGGCCATGTACTATGAAGGGCAGAGCTGCAATGTATTTCGATAACTGGAAAATAATGGGAAGAAGATAATAGAGAAAAAGAGAGAGAAAATAGATGTTAGAGAGATCAAGAAGATGGCTTGGTTAAATGCAGAAATGATAAACAATTGTGGGGAAGTTGTGGAGATACATGATTATATTGGTATCTAGTCAGGCATTTGATGATGATGATGATAATGATGCTGATGATAATGATAATGCGCTTACTAATCAATATTTTTTTTTTACTTTCTTAGCTCTTATGGATCTTCGCTCAATAATTTAATTACTTTCTTTGTTATTGTTTGATTCACTCATTAATAATTTCATTAATTTCTTTGCTGTTGTTTTCTTCATTCATTAATAATTGCATTACTTTCTTTGCTATTATTTTCTTTAATCAGTAATTTAATTATTTTGCTATTCTTTTCATCACACATTAATAATTTAATTAATTTCATGCTATTGTTTTCTTCACTCATTAATAATTTCATTATTTTCTTTGCTATTTTTTTTTCACTTATTAATCATTTCTTTACCTTTCTTTAAAAATTGTTCTCTTCTCTGGCAATTTGTGTGACCTTTTCGCTACTTCCTTTTCTTGATAGTTTGGTGTGACCTTTTCGCTACTTCCTTTTCTTGATAGTTTGGTGTGACCTTTTCGCTACTTCCTTTTCTTGATAGTTTGGTGTGACCTTTTCGCTACTTCCTTTTCTTGATAGTTTGGTGTGACCTTTTCGCTACTTCCTTTTCTTGATAGTTTGGTGTGACCTTTTCGCTACTTCCTTTTCTTGATAGTTTGGTGTGACCTTTTCGCTACTTCCTTTTCTTAATAGTTTGGTGTGACCTTTTCGCTACTTCCTTTTCTTGATAGTTTGGTGTGACCTTTTCGCTACTTCCTTTTCTTGATAGTTTGGTGTGACCTTTTCGCTACTTCCTTTTCTTGATAGTTTGGTGTGACCTTTTCGCTACTTCCTTTTCTTGATAGTTTGGTGTGACCTTTTCGCTACTTCCTTTTCTTGATAGTTTGGTGTGACCTTTTCGCTACTTCCTTTTCTTGATAGTTTGGTGTGACCTTTTCGCTACTTCCTTTTCTTAATAGTTTGGTGTGACCTTTTCGCTACTTCCTTTTCTTGATAGTTTGGTGTGACCTTTTCGCTACTTCCTTTTCTTGATAGTTTGGTGTGACCTTTTCGCTACTTCCTTTTCTTGATAGTTTGGTGTGACCTTTTCGCTACTTCCTTTTCTTGATAGTTTGTTGTTTAGAAAGGAACAAAGTGACCAGTTTGGACCTCTTGTTCTCTTGAAGATAAAACTGAAACTCGTTTTCAGATTCTTTGTGATCACCGAGGCGGTGTCGAGGGAAATAAAATGGCAGGCGGGGTTCGCACGTAAATAACCCAGTCAGAACCCCAGTCACTAAACCTTCCAACGAACGTGGAGTAAAAAAAAAAACCCCGGATTAACATGGGCCGGTGAAACGTAACAAAATGTTACTTCTTGATGCAGTAGCAAGAAATGTGAAAACCGAACGAGCATCGACAGCTCATCGACAAAATAAACAGGAAAGTGAGAGAGGAGAAACGTCTCCAGTGATTCGATCTTTACTCATTGAAGCGATATCAACGCCCAGAAGAACTGGGAACACAGTCAAGCGGAAACGTTACAGTCAGAAACAATAATCTGGGAGATAAACCCGTTCAGGACCGGGATGTTTTACGTGCGAGATAAACGAGGTGTGAGGTATGTGCACTACCCGTAACACGTAGACATAAAAGCACACAGTTAACGTGTTAACAAAAAGACAAACACACACTTAAATGTTTTTATACAAATATATAATATGTATAAACACATAGCTCAGGCGTGATAATACAAGGACAAACATAGAGACGGGGTCATATATATGGACATCATATATATGGACATCATATATATGGACATCATATATATGGACATCATATATATGGACATCATATATATGGACATCATATATATGGACATCATATATATGGACATCATATATATGGACATCATATATATGAACATCATATTTTATTTTCAAATATTTCATAACCAAGTAGAAATGTAGTTTTATTTATCCATTTACATATATTTGTGTGTTTGTGTGGTCCTTTGTTACAGCTGAAGTGCCCATTGAGCCCACACTGTCGTTTTGATTTTGTCGAAGGTTGTTCAAGCAGGGACAGCTGCAAGATTTTTAGATTAGTTCAGATGCATACCGCTACAGTAGCTTAGGATTATTTCAGACGGGCACAGCTACAGTAGTTTATGATTATTTAGACGGGCACAGCTGCATTAGCTTAGGATTATTTCAGACGGGCACAGCTACAGTAGCTTAGGATTATTTCAGACGGGCACAGCTACAGTAGCTTAGGATTATTACAGACGGGCACAGCTACAGTAGTTTATGATTATTTCATACAGACACAGCTACAGTAGTTTAGGATTATTTCAGACAGACACAGCTACAGCAGTTTAGGATTATTTCAGACAGACACAGCTACAGTAGTTTATGATTATTTCATACAGACACAGCTACAGTAGTTTATGATTATTTCATACAGACACAGCTACAGTAGTTTAAGATTATTTCAGACAGACACAGCTACAGTAGTTTATGATTATTTCATACAGACACAGCTACAGTAGTTTATGATTATTTCAGACAAACACAGCTACAGTAGTTTAGGATTATTTAGACAGACACAGCTACAGTAGTTTAAGATTACTTCAGACAGGCACAGCTACAGTAGTTTAGGATTATTTAGACAGACACAGCTACAGTAGTTTAAGATTATTTCAGACAGACACAGCTACAGTAGTTTAGGATTATTTAGACAGACACAGCTACAGTAGTTTAGGATTATTTAGACAGACACAGCTACAGTAGTTTAGGATTATTTCAGACAGACACAACTACAGTAGTTTAAGATTATTTCAGACAGACACAGGCACAGCTACAGTAGTTTAAGATTATTTAGGACAGACACAGACACAGCTACAGTAGTTTAAGATTATTTCAGACAGACACAGGCACAGCTACAGTAGTTTAGGAATATTTCAGACAGACACAGCTACAGTAGTTTAAGATTATTTCCGACAGACACAAATACAGTAGTTTAGGATTATTTCCGACAGACACAACTACAGTAGTTTAGGATTATTTCCGACAGACACAGCTACAGTAGTTTAAGATTATTTCAGCCAGACACGCACAACTACAGTAGTTTAGGATTATTTCAGACAGACACAGCTACAGTAGTTTAAGATTATTTCATACAGACACAACTACAGTAAAAAAAAGTAAAGTACCCCCTTCACGCCAAGTGGCGTATAGGGAAATGTGGTGTTAGTGACCCTATATTTTACAGACCTTCAGCACATGATTTTTGGGGTAATGTGGTCGGTATTACGCCCGTGCTGCTATACTTTCCCAGAAAAAAATCCGGTACCCATTTATGGCTGGGTGAACCCGGAAGCCGTCGGTTGGGATCGAACCCTACCCCTTGTCCGTGGTAGTCCAGTTCACTAACCACTGAACTATCGCGGCTCCCTACACAACTACAGTAGTTTATGATTATTTCATACAGACACAACTACAGTAGTTTAGGATTATTTCATACAGACACAACTACAGTAGTTTAGGGTTATTTCATACAGACACAACTACAGTAGTTTATGATTATTTCATACAGACACAACTACAGTAGTTTATGATTATTTCATACAGACATAACTACAGTAGTTTAAGATTATTTCATACAGACACAACTACAGTAGTTTATGATTATTTCATACAGACACAACTACAGTAGTTTAGGGTTATTTCATACAGACACAACTACAGTAGTTTATGATTATTTCATACAGACACAACTACAGTAGTTTATGATTATTTCAGACGGACACAGCTACAGTAGTTTATGATTATTTCAGACGGACACAGCTACAGTAGTTTATGATTATTTCAGACGGACATAGCTACAGTAGTTTAGGATTTTTTCAGACGGGTACAATGTGGCAGTCTGAGATTCCCTGAGTCAGCACAACTGCAACACTTTGAGATCCGTTGAGATATATAATAGAAAGAACCGAATGCAAGGCATCCGAATAAGAGATGGAGGGGGGGGGGGGGAGTCACGTGACAAGAGAACAAAGATGAGTCGTCCCAGAAGTCTTCCTACCGGATGTGATGTCTGCCGGTGTCTTCGGGACAAAAATGGGGGCCGGAAATATTTGATGTCCCTAAGAGTCGAACTTGGCAAAGAGACGAGCCTTCATTGAGAGAAGACTGGCGACCACGCGTTGAATTTCTGGAGAAGTTTTGGGCGGTGCTCTCAGCAACCGAAACGTGACACATTTCGACAGTCGTTGCTCATTATTTCAGACTGAAAGTTGCTTCGTGTGGCAGAAGTGATATATTTTTTAAAAACCTGACTCGCAGACTAGAGTGCTGCATCCAGCCTCTTAAGTCTCGTCATCAGAATGAATTTAGTTTCTCTAGCAACAGACGGCAGCTCTCAACTAATAGTGGCACTAGCGCCCTCCACACGTCTCGGTTAGTGTTTTGTTGTTCTCGCTTATTTCACGAGTAGTTTTATGTGAAATGAAGCTGGAAACCGAGAAGTGAGAGAGTGCAAAGTTGCGAGAGATAGTGAAGAAGAGATGTGCAATGATAGAGAGATGAGAGGTGATGGCAAAATTGTATCAAAAGTGAGTGGGAAAGAGAAGAGGAGGAAAGAAATGGGAAGCGAGTGTGTGGGAGAAAGAAGAAAAACGGAAGAGAGAGAGAGAGAGAGAGGGGGGGGGGGGGGAGAAGGGGTGCGTTCGAGAAATAGAAAATGAGAGAAAAAAAAGAAGAAATTAAAAAGAAAAATACAGGACAATTTTTTTTGACATTACCTTATCTTTTACCTTCTATTTTTTTTTTCGTTCGCCCGCTTTCACCTCTGACGAAGTCCCTATATACTAGAAACTGAATGTTAATCCGTTTTTTCCCTGGCAGCCGTGTGTTCAGGGTTCCCTCGCCGTACAGGCAGATAACGCCGACTACGGAGGTACTCATATTTTTGTTCGTCCATGAGTAATTGACGTTTCAAGCCGGGCCTCGCTGCTGAGACCAGGGGTGGTTACCGCTGAGAGAAATCATAAATAAATATCCCAAATGGTCCAGCCGGGATTTGAACTTACAACCTCTCTGTCTCGAGACCGGCGTCTTGCCTCGAGACCAACCAGTCCCCCTTAACTTCTATCGTTTTTCTTTGACCTTAAAATACTTTTCCCTTTTGACGGTGCCATTCAACGACATTTCTAGTTATATTCTTACTCGTTTTCGCTTAGCGCCAGCTCTGATCTATCGTTTTTCACGCTGTCCCACGAGTCAGTAAAGACTATGTGTTTACGCTGTCCCACGAGTCAGTAAAGACTATATGTTTACGCTGTCCCACGAGTCAATAAAGACTATATGTTTATGCTGTCCCACGAGTCAGTAAAGACTATATGTTTATGCTGTCCCACGAGTCAGTAAATACTATGTGTTTATGCTTCCCACGAGTCAGTAAAGACTATATGTTTATGCTGTCCCACAAGTCAGTAAAGACTATGTGTTTACGCTGTCCCACGAGTCAATAAAGACTATATGTTTATGATGTCCCACGAGTCAGTAAAGACTATATGTTTATGATGTCCCACAAGTCAGTAAAGACTATGTGTTTACGCTGTCCCACGAGTCAATAAAGACTATATGTTTATGATGTCCCACGAGTCAGTAAAGACTATGTATGTGTTTACGCTGTCCCACGAGTCAGTAAAGACTATGTATGTGTTTACGCTGTCCCACGAGTCAGTAAAGACTGTGTTTATGCTGTCTCACGAGTCAGTAAAGATTTTGTGTTTATGCTGTCCCACGAGTCAGTAAAGACTATGTGTTTACGCTGTCCCACGAGTCAGTAAAGACTATATGTTTATGCTGTCCCACGAGTCAGTAAATACTATGTGTTTATGCTTCCCACGAGTCAGTAAAGACTATATGTTTATGCTGTCCCACAAGTCAGTAAAGACAATGTGTTTACGCTGTCCCACGAGTCAGTAAAGACTATATGTTTATGCTGTCCCACGAGTCAGTAAAGACTATATGTTTTTGTATTCTCTTATCGCTGAACTGGTCTCACCACATCCAACTATAGACTTAGGCTTGCAAACTGAGAGGAAATTCCAGGAAAACCACAAACTTGCGTGACGTTTTCAGCTTCGCGAGACGGAGCGATTGTTAGTAGTGACGTCACAGAGTCTATAGCTCCTACTATTTATACCGTCATGCTAGTTGGTCCAGTTTTCCGGTTTTACATACTGCACTCAAGCCACAGTAAATCTCAAATTGGCTGTGGTCTCACAATGCTAGTTGGTCCAGTTTTCCGGTTTTACATACTGCACTCAAGCCACAGTAAATCTCAAATTGGCTGTGGTCTCACAATGCTAGTTGGTCCAGTTTTCCGGTTTTACATACTGCACTCAAGCCACAGTAAATCTCAAGTTGGCTGACAATGCTAGTTGGTCCAGTTTTCCGGTTTTACATACTGCACTCAAGCCACAGTAAATCTCTCACTGTAGCTGTAGTCTCTCAATACTAGTTGGTCGAGTTTTCCGATTTTATATACTGCACTCAAGCCACAGTAAATCTCAAATTGGCTGACAATGCTAGTTGGTCCAGTTTTCCGGTTTTACATACTGCACTCAAGCCACAGTAAATCTCTCACTGTAGCTGTAGTCTCTCAATACTAGTTGGTCGAGTTTTCCGGTTTTATATACTGCACTCAAGCCACAGTAAATCTCAAGTTGGCTGTGGTCTCCCAATGTTAGTTTGAAGTCGTGGAGGCGAAGTGACTAGCACGTCAGAATGATCCGGGTACAATTACAATATGTGGCGAGATTTGGACAGATACACACTTTATCCGGCCTCTGAAAATATGTACCCACGATTTTTTTCTGGAGTAGCCCAAGAGGGCTTATATCAACTTTTCTTGTAATTAGTATTCTAACAGGGTTTATACCAATTTTTCCTGTATAGAGTATTCCAACAGGGTTGATATCAAATTTTCTTGTGACGATTATTCCAGCAGGGTTTATATCAAGTTTTCTTGTGACGATTATTCCAGCAGGGTTTATATCAAATTTTCTTGTGACGATTATTCCAGCAGGGTTTATATCAAATTTTCTTGTGACGATTATTCCAGCAGGGTTTATATCAAGTTTTCTTGTGACGATTATTCCAGCAGGGTTTATATCAAATTTTCTTGTGACGATTATTCCAGCAGGGTTTATATCAAATTTTCTTGTGACGATTATTCCAGCAGGGTTTATATCAAATTTTCTTGTGACGATTATTCCAGCAGGGTTTATATCAAGTTTTCTTGTAACGAGTATTCCTACATACGAGAATTATATCAAATTTCCCTTCTGTTACGTGAATTCTCCGGGAAGGAAAGGGGACCGCCCCTGAATTTCCATTACAATTTTGTACTTCCGGGTCATGCGCATATATTTATATGCTTCACTGACATGCCTGGCAGTATTAAACACTTCCGGTTGTCGGTTAAGTCAACTAACCAAATAGATGATCCGATACCTGTTACACAGCGCCAATGAATGAAAGGAAAAGCACCGATGATTGCAGAGTGACATAATCTCCGTTTAGTTGCCCCGTTCTCTTGCGCGGATGTAAAATGTTCAGCCATAATTTGCGGGAAGAAGAGCTGGGGGTAGGAAATCAGGGAGATCTGAACATTCAACAAAAGATAAGAGATGGGAGTAGGAAATCAGGGAGATCTGAACATTCAACAAAAGATAAGAGATGGAAGTAGGAAATCAGGGAGATCTGAACATTCAACAAAAGATAAGAGATGGAAGTAGGAAATCAGGGAGATCTGAACATTCAACAAAAGATAAGAGATGGAAGTAGGAAATAAGGGAGATCTGAACATTCAGAAAAAGATAAGAGATGGAAGTAGGAAATAAGGGAGATCTGAACATTCAACAAAAGATAAGAGGTGATGGCAAAATAGGAAAAGACATTCTCATTTTTATGAGGAAAGAGTGGCACATATTTCTTTCTACTTTAATCAACTTTCCTGAATAAATAAATTCAATTCAATGTGATGGTAATAATATCAGGAAAACTGACAAATAGGTAGATGAAAATACAGCTTTTCAAATAGCATCATAAATACAATCATACCCAAACCTCATCAAACATCACTCTACACCTTACTTTTGTTAATGCCATCTTCACTTTCTTCTTCTTTCCTTCCTCAGTCGCCTTACAGCGTCGAGGAGAGATATAATTTGCCGTTTTTCGCTCTTCTGTATGCCTCTGCTGCTGTTATCTTTCCTAATATTTCTAATTTTGTATCAGTCCATCTTTTTTTCGTTTTCGGCCCTTGGGTCTGGTGTTCACACAAAGTTTATTGAAGGCTTGTTGTGTTGTATTTTGATCGTTCTGCCTTATCCCGTGGTTAAACCACATTTTCTGTTGTGTTTGTATATTTACGTTACACCGCACTACTTGCTCCTGCTATCAGTTTTACCGCAGCACTGCAATTTATTTGCCTGTCCCCTCCCTGTTTTTTTATTATGTTTTATGGCGGGGGTTATTCCCAGTTTTTTTTCTCAGTTCTCCATTTCTGATTGTATCTCTCTGGTTGTTTCCTGCCATTAGCCTGACTCATTTCATGTCGGTATTGCTTATTTTCATTATTGTTTTGGTATCTAGGGTCCAACTGTTGAACAGCTTCATATTCCCATACATGTCAGAGTAAAGTTAATGGAACAGCGCTTCATATTCACATACATGTCAGAGTAAAGTTAATGGAACAGCTTCATATTCACATACATGTCAGAGTAAAGTTAATGGAACAGCTTCATATTCACATACATTTCAGAGTAAAGTTAATGGAACAGCTTCATATTCCCATCAGCGTCACAGTAAAGCTAATGGAACAGCTTCATATTCCCATACATGTCAGAGTAAAGCTAATGGAACAGCTTCATATTCACATCCACGTCACAGTAAAGCTAATGGAACAGCTTCATATTCACATCCACGTCTCAGTAAAGCTAATTGAACAGCTTCATATTCACATCCACGTCTCAGTAAAGTTAATGGAACAGCTTCATATTCACATACATCTCAGAGTAAAGCTAATGGAACAGCTTCATATTCACATCAGCGTGACAGTAAAGCTAATGGAACAGCTTCATATTCACATCAGCGTGACAGTAAAGCTAATGGAACAGCTTCATATTCACATCAGCGTGACAGTAAAGCTAATGGAACAGCTTCATATTCACATCAGCGTGACAGTAAAGCTAATGGAACAGCTTCATATTCACATCAGCGTGACAGTAATGACCTTATTAGGTCGGAGGAACTTTCCACTAATTCAGAAAAGGACAAATACAAATTAATTCCACTTCTTGAATAAAATAACAAAAACATTGCGGAATTAGGGACGTGTTTAAGATGTCGGTCCCAAATGATTATAATTCTTGTTTTGATCCGTTATTTGTTTTTCTTTTTTCTGTACTCTCTTTTGTTTTGTCCTTTATGCAAGCTTCAAGCAGCAGATAGTCAACACTGTAGCGCTGAGGTAAGGTGTTCGCTTCGCAAGCAGAAAGGAAAAACTCAAGGTTCAAACTGAATTTGTAGCGATCGCGCCATCTTTTTTTGTTGTAATTCTATCCCCATCGTGAGGCTGGTGTGATGGGGACCTGTTGAAAACAGGAAAATAGAAAATGATGTTCCTTCGTTTCATTTGAGCCCGTAAAAATAACAAAAAACGATGGCAGCTGAAAATCGATAGAAGCAGGCTGTGTGCTGCTGCCCGGACAACACTTCAAAAAGAGAAAAGAAAAATCTTAGAATATTTGCTGGATAACTAACCATCGTCTTGACATATCTAGTGGTTTTGTGGGGTGAGAGGGGAGGAATAGGTGTAGTCGGAGATACAGAGTTCATATAATATAGAGTTCATATAATATAGAGTTCATATAATATAGAGTTCATATAATATAGAGTTCATATAATATAGAGTTCGTATAATATAGAGTTCATATAATATAAAGTTCATATAGTATAGAGTTCGTATAATATAGAGTTCGTATAATATAGAGTTCGTATAATATAGAGTTCATATAATATACAGTTCATATAGTATAGAGTTCGTATAATATAGAATTCATATAATATAGAGTTCGTATAATATAGAGTTCATATAATATAAAGTTCATATAGTATAGAGTTCGTATAATATAGAGTTCATATAATATAGAGTTAATATAATATAGAGTTCATATAATACAGAGTTCATATAATATAGAGTTCATATAATATAGAGTTCATATAATACAGATTTCATATAATACAGAGTTTATGTAATACAGAGTTCATATAATACAGAGTTTATGTAATACAGAGTTCATATAACATAGAGTTCAAATAATCAGAGTTCATATAATACAGAGTTCATATAATACAGAGTTCATATAATACAGAGTTTATGTAATACAGAGTTCATATAATATGGAGTTCAAATAATCAGAGTTCATATAATACAGAGTTCATATAATATAGAGTCCATATAATATAGAGTTCATATAATACAGAGTTCATATAATATAGAGTTCATATAATAAAGAGTTCATATAATACAGAGTTCATATAATACAGAGTTCATATAATACAGAGTTTATGTAATACAGAGTTCATATAACATAGTGTTCAAATAATCAGAATTCATATAATACAGAGTTTATATACAATAAAATATCAAATATAATTGAACAGTTAGACTAACAGAAAGACAAGACACACTACAACGCTTGGGCAATGTCTATCAAGCAAGCTATAAACAATAAAGAAACAAATTCAACTCAGAAAACACAACACAGTTCCAAAAAATGGCGGAAAGGTGGACGGCAAAGACGATGGGCAGAATTTACATAGTGTCTGGTTAAAAGATTAATAGACAATAGGGCAAGTAGGATTTAATTAGACCACAGGAAACAATGACAAAGTTGAAAAAAAAATTGAAAGTAGGTGTCTCATGCGGAGTTGATACACTGTAATGAGATCTTCCAGTGTTATTGGTAAGGAAATCAGAGCTAATGAGCTTTGTCAGAGTATATTACAATAGTACTATCACAAGGGCACAGACGGATCTAACAGCCAGACATCGACATTACTATGTTATGAGTTTATCTTAATGGCTAAATATCATTACATTACAAGGAAAGAGCAGGTCACAAAAAAACCCAGGAGTACACAGAAAAGAAAAGTCGAGGAAACCATCAAGAACAATGGCCTAGATTGGAGAGAATAAAAGAAAATGTCCAATGATAGGGATATATGGAGAGACCTTGACCGTATCCTATGCTGCAAGAGTGAGTCTAAGGGCAGCGGCGGATATTCAGAGACGGTAACGGAGACCACGACTCCTTTAATATTTTATCACAAAACATAACACGATCACACTCCAGCTCAGCGAGTTCAATGTCAGTGTACAACCAGGCACCGTGTTGTCAAGTATAGCCATGATATAGTTCAATGTCAGTGTACAACCAGGCACCGTGTTGTCAAGTATAGCCATGATATAGTTCAATGTCAGTGTACAACCAGGCACCGTGTTGTCAAGTATAGCCATGATATAGTTCAATGTCAGTGTACAACCAGGCACCGTGTTGTCAAGTATAGCCATGATATAGTTCAATGTCAGTGTACAACCAGGCACCGTGTTGTCAAGTATAGCCATGATATAGCTCAATGTCAGTGTACAACCAGCCACCGTGTTGTCAAGTATAGCCATGATATAGCTCAATGTCAGTGTACAACCAGGCACCGTGTTGTCAAGTATAGCCGTGATATAGTTCAATGTCAGTGTACAACCAGGCACCGTGTTGTCAAGTATAGCCATGATATAGTTCAATGTCAGTGTACAACCAGGCACCGTGTTGTCAAGTATAGCCATGATATAGTTCAATGTCAGTGTACAACCAGCCACCGTGTTGTCAAGTATAGCCATGATATAGTTCAATGTCAGTGTACAACCAGGCACCGTGTTGTCAAGTATAGCCATGATATAGTTCAATGTCAGTGTACAACCAGGCACCGTGTTGTCAAGTATAGCCATGATATAGTTCAATGTCAGTGTACAACCAGCCAACGTGTTGTCAAGTATAGCCGTGTTATAGCTCAATGTCAGTGTACAACCAGCCACCGTGTTGTCAAGTATAGCCATGATATAGTTCAATGTCAGTGTACAACCAGGCACCGTATTGTCAAGTATAGCCATGATATAGTTCAATGTCAGTGTACAACCAGCCACATGTTGTCAAGTATAGCCGTGTTATAGCTCAATGTCAGTGTACAACCAGGCACCGTGTTGTCAAGTATAGCCATGATATAGTTCAATGTCAGTGTACAACCAGGCACCGTGTTGTCAAGTATAGCCATGATATAGTTCAATGTCAGTGTACAACCAGGCACCGTGTTGTCAAGTATAGCCATGATATAGTTCAATGTCAGTGTACAACCAGGCACCGTGTTGTCAAGTATAGCCATGTTATAGTTCAATGTCAGTGTACAACCAGGCACCGTGTTGTCAAGTATAGCCATGATATAGTTCAATGTCAGTGCACAACCAGCCACCGTGTTGTCAAGTATAGCCATGATATAGTTCAATGTCAGTGTACAACCAGCCACCGTGTTGTCAAGTATAGCCGTGTTATAGCTCAATGTCAGTGTACAACCAGCCACCGTGTTGTCAAGTATAGCCATGATATAGTTCAATGTCAGTGTACAACCAGCCACCGTGTTGTCAAGTATAGCCATGATATAGTTCAATGTCAGTGTACAACCAGGCACCGTATTGTCAAGTATAGCCATGATATAGTTCAATGTCAGTGTACAACCAGCCAACGTGTTGTCAAGTATAGCCGTGTTATAGCTCAATGTCAGTGTACAACCAGCCACCGTGTTGTCAAGTATAGCCATGATATAGTTCAATGTCAGTGTACAACCAGGCACCGTATTGTCAAGTATAGCCATGATATAGTTCAATGTCAGTGTACAACCAGCCACATGTTGTCAAGTATAGCCGTGTTATAGCTCAATGTCAGTGTACAACCAGGCACCGTGTTGTCAAGTATAGCCATAATATAGTTCAATGTCAGTGTACAACCAGTCACCGTATTGTCAAGTATAGCCATGATATAGTTCAATGTCAGTGTACAACCAGGCACCGTGTTGTCAAGTATAGCCATGATATAGTTCAATGTCAGTGTACAACCAGCCACCGTATTGTCAAGTATAGCCATGATATAGTTCAATGTCAGTGTACAACCAGCCACCGTATTGTCAAGTATAGCCATGATATAGTTCAATGTCAGTGTACAACCAGCCACCGTATTGTCAAGTATAGCCATGATATAGTTCAATGTCAGTGTACAACCAGCCACCGTATTGTCAAGTATAGCCATGATATAGTTCAATGTCAGTGTACAACCAGCCACCGTATTGTCAAGTATAGCCGTGTTATAGCTCAATGTCAGTGTACAACCAGCCACCGTGTTGTCAAGTATAGCCATGATATAGTTCAATGTCAGTGTACAACCAGCCACCGTATTGTCAAGTATAGCCATGATATAGTTCAATGTCAGTGTACAACCAGCCACCGTATTGTCAAGTATAGCCGTGTTATAGCTCAGGTACCTCGAGCCGTTACTAATAGACAGCTTGAATGTCTGTGAAGATCGAATCTACTGCAAAAACAACAACATCTGTCGACCTTGCAAAGTGTATAAGAACTAGGTAGCAATGTTTTGTAGCACCATTTTAGCAATCATCTCCCTGGTTGCCATAATAACAGTGGTTCAACTTATCTGATGCATTTTTCCTCGTTTCGTCATAACATATACATATATATAGATCGACAGAAGGTCCGTTTTACTAAAAACCTCCGTAAATCATTTTGCATTTCGCCGACCAACGGTATTACGCCCGTGCCGCTTTACTTTCCCAGAAAAAAATCCGGTACCCAATTAAGGCTGGGTGAACCTGGAACCCGTAGTTCAGAATCGAGCCCGTCCGCCTGTCCCTAGTAGTCAACCACTGAGTTGTCGCGGCTCCCACATAATGGACGTACATCTTTTAAAACGTCTTTGCAATATCTTCATTTGTGTTCGAATTATTGAGGGAATCCCGGGTTCGGTAACGAGTGAGACACTCTGTGTTGTTATAAATAGAGCTGCTGTAAAGTAAACGATTATAAGGTGGACTAAAGAACCACTTGAAAGACACGCTCAAGGCTTCATTGATACACCTTTAATATTAATCTTCAACCATGTGAAAACGTAGCATAATGAAGAACGATCTGACAGACATCTCCTTGTGACTACCGAAGCCCCCGCAGTGACGGGAGAAAAGAATAGAGTCACTGTTTCCTGCCACTCATGTTGTAAGAAGCGACTAAGGAGATTTGAAATCATCGCCTGTGCAGTCAAGTAAGACGTGCACGGAACGACCATGTGAACAGAATTTACCGATGCATTATGGAAAATGCTATGACAAGTGATGGAGCGGATATGGGAGATTACAGACTGTAATGAAACTATTCCCATGGATAGAATAGAATAGAACATCTCTTTGGATAGAATAGAATAGAACATCTCTTCGACATGAGCCTACATTTTGTGAAACGAACAAAACAGCAACAGCCGGACAAATGAGGCAGGAGAGAAAATCCCCCAGAATAGATCAGCCACCAGTAGCGATTATTACATGCCTAGACTGTCATAGATTAGTCCGGACTGGCCAATGGATTACCAGTCACCCGGAAGAGTGGTCTTCGTCTCCAGCGATGGACAAGCAGCATCAACATGGCTACACGTATTATTATTGTTGTCAATCACAATTAGTCCCTGCTGTCTGTCACTGAATGTTCCAGACTAATTTACTTGTTTTTTTTTTCCGGACATGCTTTGTAAGCACTGGACTTAATTTATCTTTCATTAGGGCCTTATCCCATTACTGGAGCCTGACTAGGGGAGCTTATGGGACCTGAAAATAAAGGCCGCAGCTCCAGTCAGCCACCGAGAGGTGTTCGAGTCTGGGTTTGCATTTCGTCGTCGATAAAAAAAAGAACGTTTGACTCTACTGGGGATTGAACTCACGTTCTTCTTGGTGGTAGCCCGACAAGTTATCGATTCGACCACCCGCTTCCAGGCATAGAATGTTGACTGCGATAATATTGATGTTTTACGATGAAGATTAGAATGAAGCGACGTTTCGTAAAAGTGTCTCTATCAGCTTGGAGTAGATTCTCTATAAATTGAAGTAGACGTCCTTGAGTTGGCTTGTCTCAACGAACTTTGGATAGCGAGGTCTCTATCAACATAGATTAGGTGTGCTTCTGTCAGCCTAGACAAGGTTGCTAAAGTAGGTCTTTCTCTAGCAATCTGTCCGGGACCTGACTCTATAAGAACCTTCTATAGACATGCCTCTATCATCATTGTGTAGACATTTCTCTATCATCCTTGTATTGACATTTCTCTATCATCCTTGTGTATACTTGTTGTTATCATCCATAGTGTAGACCTGTCTCTATCATCCTTGTGTAGACATTTCTCTATCATCCTTGTGTATACTTGTTGTTATCATCCATAGTGTAGACCTGTCTCTATCATCCTTGTGTAGACATTTCTCTATCATCCTTGTGTATACTTGTTGTTATCATCCTTGTGTAGACCTGTCTCTATCATCCTTGTGTAGACATTTCTCTATCATCCTTGTGTATACTTGTTGTTATCATCCTTGTGTAGACATTTCTCTATCATCCTTGTGTAGACCTGTCTCTATCATCCTTGTGTAGACATTTCTCTATCATCCTTGTGTAGACCTGTCTCTATCATCCTTGCGTAGACATTTCTCTATCATCCTTGTGTAGACCTGTCTCTATCATCCTTGTGTAGACATTTCTCTATCATCCTTGTGTAGACTTGTTGTTATCATCCTTGTGTAGACATTTCTCTATCATCCTTGTGTAGACCCGTCTCTATCATCCTTGTGTAGACATTTCTCTATCATCCTTATGTAGACCTGTCTCTATCATCCTTGTGTAGACATTTCTCTATCATCCTTGTGTAGACTTGTTGTTATCATCCTTGTGTAGACCTGTCTCTATCATCCTTGTGTAGACCTGTCTCTATCATCCTTGTGTAGACCTGTCTCTATCATCCTTGTGTAGACCTGTCTCTATCATCCTTGTGTAGACCTGTCTCTATCATCCTTGTGTAGACCTGTCTCTATCATCCTTGTGTAGACCTGTCTCTATCATCCTTGTGTATACTTGTCGTTATCATCCTTGTGTAGACCTGTCTCTATCATCCTTGTGTAGACCTGTCTCTATCATCCTTGTGTAGACATTTCTCTATCATCCTTGTGTATACTTGTCGTTAGCATCCTTGTGTAGACCGTTTTCTAACATCCTTGTGTAGACCTCTCCCTTTATATTACCCCATTTGTAAGGCTCATCATTCACTATCTATTGCTCTCTCTCAATCTCTCTAATGCTCTCTCTGTTTTCTTTTCCATCACTCTCTGTCTCTCTATTTCTCTCTATATCGCTTCCCTTCTTCCTTTCTAATCTCTCTCTCTGCCTTTCTCTATTGCTCTCTTTCTCTCCTTATATTACTCTGTCTCTGTTTCTATCACTCTCATCGTCTCTCTCTTTACAGCTCACTCTCTCACTCTCACTTTCGCTCTCTATCGCTCATCCTGTCTCTCTCTCTCTCTTTCTCTTCTGTATAAGTATATATACTGTGCTGTATATATGTGGTGTATATGTGTTAACGCCAAACATTGACATCAGATGGGTGGTATAGCATATGCCTCATAGATGTCGAGATTGAGACTTTTTTTTGCAGAAACAAGATCATAACGAGGGCTGGAACAGAGGGCCAAAAATAGGGCCGAGTGCTATTGAGAAGTTTTAATGAGATATGGCCGGTTATAGTGAGAATGAGCTGAGCCAGGGCTGGGTTTATGATAAGCGAGATGTGTTTTTAGATAATTATTGTACCCGCAAGTTGTATTTAGACGTTGTCTAGAGAAAGGCAGATGTTGAGTAAGGAATAATGTAACCTTTGAAAAATATTGAGAACATGAACAAAATGTAAGTTGAGGTGAATGTAAGAAAGTTGTAATGCGATCTGAGAAGTAAAATAACATTAAAAGTTAATGTGAATGTAGTGTTGTTGTTGATGACGTAAAGATCATCATCGCTGCACACCGAACGAACTCATAGGTGCTCTGATATCTCCCTCGAGAATCTCGAGACAATCCGAGAAGAATCCTGGCTCGCGTGCACGAACTCCGTGGCACGGCCTGGCCTCCTCGGGGTGTGTGTGTTTTATCTGCTGATTGTTTTGCCGGAGCAGGTGCCAAGCTTTTGGCCTACTCTTTTTTATTTTAACTGCCAAGGGTTCTTTAACGTGCGCGATTGCACACGAGACTTCTGTTTATTATCGATACCCGAGAGGTCTAGACATCGAATCTCACTACCCAGAGAGGGCTAGACATCGAATCTCATTACCCAAAGAGGGCTAGACATCGGATCTCACTACCCAGAGAGGGCTAGACATCGAATCTCACTACCCAGAGAGGTATAGACATCGGATCTCACTACGCAGAGAGGGCTAGACATCGGATCTCACTACCCAGAGAGGGCTAGACATCGGATCTCACTACCCAGAGAGGGCTAGACATCGGATCTCACAACCCAGAGAGGGATAGGCATCGGATCTCACTACCCAGAGAGGTATAGACATCGGATCTCACTACGCAGAGAGGGCTAGACATCGGATCTCACTACCCAGAGAGGGCTAGACATCGGATCTCACTACCCAGAGAGGGCTAGACATCGGATCTCACAACCCAGAGAGGGATAGGCATCGGATCTCACCACCCAGAGAGGGATAGACATCGGATCTTAAAACCCAGAGAGGGCTAGACATCGGATCTCACTATCCAGAGAGGGCTAGACATTGGATCTCACTACCCAGAGAGGGCTAGGCATCGGATCTCACAACCCAGAGAGGGATAGGCATCGGATCTCACCACCCAGAGAGGGATAGACATCGGATCTTACTACACAGAGAGGGCTAGACATCGGATCTCACTACTCAGAGAAGGCTAGACATCGGATCTCACTACCCAAAGAGGGCTAGACATCGGATCTCACTACCCAGAAAGGGCTAGACATCTAATATCATTACCCAGAGAGGGATAGACATCGAATCTCACTACCCAGAAAGGGCTAGACATCTAATATCATTACCCAGAGAGGGCTAGACATCGGATCTCACTACCCAGAGAGGGCTAGACATCGGATCTCACTACCCAGAAAAGGCTAGACATCTAATATCATTACCCAGAGAGGGCTAGACATCGAATCTCTCTACCCAGAGAGGGCTAGACATCGAATCTCTCTACCCAGAGAGGGATAGGCATCGAATCTCTCTACCCAGAGAGGGCTAGACATCGAATCTATCTATTCAAATGATCAGGGGAGGGTAACGTCACGCAGAAACTGTGGATTAATTTTTCCTCGTTTTGGAAAATCACCATCACTTCTGGTGGGCTTTGAGCCCGAGTTATTCCTATCCTGAGGCCAACGTCGTACCTCTAGACTACCCATTCCCCTTATGTGTGAAGGTAAAATCACTGTAATAGTACGCGAGAAGAGAATCAATATGGGGGTTAGGGTTATTGTAAAGACGTTGTAATGAGTTCTATGAAAAATGTGAATGTTTATGTCAATGTAATAATCTGAGATAATAATGAGTTCGTAAGTGAAGTTAGATTTAACAAAACTCTAACTTCATGTGAGAAAGTAAACTAAATGGATATGAAGTCATCAAACTGAAAGTGTAGATTAATATAGTTTGGAAAGACATCTTGAGACATATACACGATGAGAAGTAAAGTAAAGTACCCCAGTCACGCCAAGTGGCGTATAGGGAATATGATGTTAGTGACCCGTCACGTCAAGTGGCGTATAGGGAATATGATGGTAGTGACCCGTCACGCCAAGTGGCGTATAGGGAATATGATGTTAGTGACCCGTCACGTCAAGTGGCGTAAAGGGAATATGGTGTTAGTGACCATAAAATTTACAGACCTTCAGCACATGATTTTTGGGGTAATGTGGTCGGTATTACGCCCGTGCCGCTTTACTTTACCAGAAAAAAATCCGGTACCCGTTTAAGGCTGGGTGAACTCGGAAGCCGTCTGTTTAGATCGAACCCTACCTCTTGTCCTTTATACACAATGTGGTGAAGGTAAGAATATTCTACCAAGACTTCTAGCCACGTCGGATAACGGCAGTAAACAGGAGCCCGTGTGCATTCCAGCACGTTAAAATACACTTGGTAGTTACAATCGAAAATAGTCCACCATTAATATGGCCGCTGCCCTGGTAGAATAGACTGTAGAGACCTACCCAACACTGTGGATCCCAGGTCGTGTTACGGAGCTCGTGTATGTGTACCGGGATTCTCTAAAATTTGTCTGGAGATTCTCGAGGGGCAAATCGGGGCACCTTTGTGTTCGTCTCGTGTACAGTGATGATGATCCTAACAACATCAACACGTTGAACATTATTGTGAATGTAAGAGAGTTGTAATGACTGTTGAGAACAGTGACAAAGGTGGAGATGTGGAGGAGATGTAAGAAAGCTGTTGGTAAACTCAAAGCTGCTCAAGACTTTGTGGTGAATATCAAGGTTTGTGCGTGCCTACTTTTTACCCTCAGCAGTGCCTCCTGTGTGTTGCCGGGGCCTCATTATGAGGGAAGTAAAGAATAGTGACACTGTGACCTTCCAGGCATGTCGTAAGAGGCGACTAAGGAGATTGATCGATGGCTTGACAAGCTGTCATTGTAAAAAGCATTGTTATGGAAACAGACATAAGTTTTAGAAGCAGTGATCTCTGCAATATGTGCCACTTTGGCACGCAAGGTTTCTGTTTTTGAGATTGTGGTTCTGCCCTATGTGCCGTCTTCGGCTCGAAAGGACGATAGATAGATAGTGCCTCATGTATAAATGATATGGTCAGCCATGTGTCAAGCCGCACTACTTTCACTTAGAAAATGTATTCTACTTCACCGGTTAATATTGAGTTAGTAAATGTCACTGTTTTCCATTAATGTTGCTATATTTATAAGTGATGTGACCAGTCACACGCCAAGCCGCCATAATTTCTCTTAGAAGCCCTCTGACACAAATGTCCAGTGTTTATGTGAATGCCGAAGTCATGTAATGCTGGGGAGAAAGAGGGGAAGAACGCAGTCACAACTGGGAATCGAACCCTGACCCCGTGGTCAGCAGTTTAGATCTCTAACTACTTCGCCAAGGCGACGTCCAGGAAATGGAGTCTACATTACCCAGAAGTCCGTGTTTATGTGAATGCCGAAGTCATGTAATGCTAGGGAGAGAGAGGGGGAGAACGCAGTCACAACTGGGAATCGAACCCTGACCCCGTGGTCAGCAGTTTAGAGCTCTAACTACTTCGCCAAGGCGACGTCCTGGAAATGGAGTCTACATTACCCAGAAGTCCGTGTTTATGACAGGAAGTAATTCTACTGTGCTTGTAACCTTCCTGTAGGCTTGTTAACAAATGAGAGCTCGTTGTTGCACTCCGGAAATCCCACAGATGGGAGATAAGAGGGTAAGCAGATAATTAACCTTGGGTACATGCTGCATGTCAGATAAAAAATCTAAGCAAATAATGTCACAGAACATATATCATGTCATATACAATATATATAATGTCATATAACATAAATAATGTCGCATAAAATATATCATGTCACATAAAATATATATAATGTCATATAACATAAATAATGTCGCATAAAATATATCATGTCACATAAAATATATATATAATGTCATATAACATATATAATATAGCATAGTATATATAATGACTCACAGCAAACATATATAATGTGATATAAATTATATAATGTCACATAGCTTATGTAATATTACATAACATGTAATGTCACATGGTTTATATAATGTCACAAAACATACATATGTAATTTCATTTAAATATATAGTGTCGCATAACATATATAATGTCGCATAACATATACACTGTCGAATAACATATATAATGTCGTATAACATATATAATGTCGTATAACATATATAATGTCGCATAACATATATAAATGTCATATAACATATATAATATCGCACATCATATATATATATATAGTATCACATAACATATATAATGTCGTATAGCACATATAATGTCACATACCATAAATAATGTCGTGTAACATATACAAATCTGAAACAAGTGTAACACGTCAAATACTTGGGCACAATAACATCAGATGGAAGATACACCACAGAAAGAACAACCAGAATGACTCAAACCAAAATAGCATTTTAGAAAATGAAAAACGACTTATGCAACAAGTCTCTCTCATTAGAACTGAGAAAGAGAGTTCATCGGTGCTACATAGAACCAATTCTGACATGTGGAAGTGAATCATGGACAGTAGATATGCAAATGAAAGACGATTAGAGGCCACAGAGATGGGATTTCTCAGAAGAATATTGAAGGTTCCCTGGACAGCTAAAAAGACGAAAGATGCCAATACAAAAAGGGAGCTCCTAAGAAACATCAGAAAGAAAAAAATCAACATTTTTTGGGCACATCATGAGAAGAGGAAAGTCGGAATACTTGGTTACAACTGGCAGAATACATGGAAATAGAGATCGCGAACGACAAGAGAGAAGATACTAGATAGCTTGGTGTCAAGGCATGAAGAACAGCCAACAACATAATTTATACAATGCAATGTGGATAGAAGATTGAGGAAGGACATGATCGCTTACACCAACTGATATGGCACATGATGATAATGAACATCTATAAAGTAAGTCACATAACATATATAAGTCACATAACATCTATAAAGTCATATAACATAAATAAAGTCACATAACATATATAAAGTCACATATCATCTATAAAGTCACATAAAATATATAAAGTCACATAACATCTATAACGTCACATAACATATTATAGTCACATAACATATATAAAGTCACATAACTTCTATAAAGTCACATAACATCTATAAAGTCACATAACACCTATAAAGTCACATAAAATATAAAGTCACATAACATCTATAAAGTCACATAACATATATAAAGTCACATAACATCTATAAAGTCACAGGTTCATGTTACATAAATATACAATATCACACACCATATTTATGTAATATCTTTCAGAAGTTGACTAACTTACCACTTTAATAGGCTGCAGCTTTTGGAAGTTGGGGCGAGGCAGAGCTCTTCCTCTCTGATATTCTTCTTCTTCCTCTTCTCCTTCTTCTTCCTCTTCTTCTGCGATCATGGCTCATTCAGACTAGGAATCCGGGCTCTCTTATGAAGGTAACTGTTTGTTTCAGTGAATCGGTTGCCCCGTAAAGTTTCTCTACCACTGTGGTGGGTGTGGGCCACATTGTCCTTCTCAGGTCTGTGCACTGGGGGCAATCCTGTAGAACGTGTTTTGTTGTCATGTTATCCAGGGTACAGTGGCATACCTATTTTGAGTCTAGTGAACATGAGGTTCCTCGTCCTGTTGTGGCCAGTGCGTAGGCGAAGTATGATCCCTTGATCACTCCTTGATAGTTGGAGGTATCCATCCTTCTCGTTATACTTTGGGTGATCTTGTTTCCATTTTTCATGACACTGGCCTTTGTTGATGGATTTAGCTTTATCATAGTTGACCAGATGGTTCTCTTGTGGTAAACTCCCTCCCGCTGATATTACTCTCTCCAACTCACTGAATCAGGTACCTGTTTATTTCCACCCGGACAGACTGAAGAGCGTAAAGCTGCGTTCAATTCGTGTTCACATCTAGGTAGCAGCCTCACTGTAGCGGAAAGCCATATCTATATCTCGGTCAAACACCGACCGGACTCAAATAAACAGTCCAGCTAACGAAGCAGATGCAAGTATGAAATAAATATTGAACGGTTCTAAAAATATGTGGAAATGGGTACTGGTTCACAGACTACAATACTACTAGAAACTCATATATGAGTGTGAATACCAATAAGTATATCTACACAAAAACTCACATTTCCTGTAGTAGTGCAGTCTGGGATCCACCTCCATATATTTTATACTTGCATCCGCTTAGCTGGCCTTTCTTTAAATTACAGTCCAGTCGGTGTTTGACCAAGCTCGGACCACAGGGAAGTGACGCATTTTCCTGTGAGATAGTCTAGCTTATTGTCGCCATGTTGTTAGATTTAAGTGTGTATTTATGTATTTCTGTGTGTGTGTCTTGTTTCTTATTATTCCAGTCGAAAGCCTTGTGGGGCGAAACGTCGTTCTGCTATTGTTTTATTCCAGTCGAAAGCCTTGTGGGACGAAACGTCGTTCTGCTATTGTTTTATTCCACAACCACGTAAATCGGTCTCCATACCACTTTTTTCTTTGCTTTTAAATTTTAATGTGCATCATTAGCTTTACAGCAGCCTCCCATTGGTATGTATCCCCTTCCCCTCCACCTCCCCCCATATTTTAGATATTGCTAAGCTTGTGTGTTACCACCACGCTACTGTCGGATTTCATCAAATCATGAAAATAAAAATAAAACCCCGACCTGCCGTCCACATTAGATCACTCCACCGCTCCACCACTCCACCGCTCCACCACTCCACCGCTCCACCACTCCACCGCTCCACCACTCCACCACTCCACCACTCCACCGCTCCACCACTCCACCGCTCCACCATTCCACCACTCCACCACTCCACCGCTCCACCACTCCACCGCTCCACCACTCCACCACTCCACCGCTCCACCACTCCACCGCGATCTCCGGCTGACTAGGTTTTTCGCCCACTTGCTGCGTTTAACGCACACCTGAGATTTTTACCGGATAGGAATATCTGCCGTAAGTGCTGACCATATTACCCAAAGATGTAATGATGGTCACACTAACATCATGTTCCCTGTACGTCACTCTCAAGATGTGAAGGATATCCTTCTCCTTCTTTGAAAAGAAAACCATCAAACGACATTCCATATCTTGGTAAAGAAAATCATCGAACGACATTCCATATCTTGGTAAAGAAAATCATCAAACGACATTGCATATCTTACTGAGCGGGTGGCAGGATCTACAGCTCGTTGGGCTGCAAGCCAGGAGAACGCGTGTTCGAATCCTGCCAGGTTGAACAGTTTCTTCTTCTATCAGGGGTGAAATAAAACCCCAAACCTGAACACCTCGTGGCGCTAGCCATGCGGACTTTATTCTCCTCTTCTATTTGCTCCGCAACCTCCTCCCTCCCTGCCCGGTTACCTCCAGAAATGGGACAATACCGTAAAGATAGTTTTTTTCTTCTTTTTTTATTAAATGCAATATGTTTGGTTAGCAGATGTTGGAGGGATTTTTTTTATTTTATTTTTTTTTTTTTTTGGGGGGGGGGGGGGGGAGAGGGGTTATATAGGGGCCGAAAAATAATGGTCGCATGCACACTTAAGTCGTCACAAAGTGTTGGAGTCAAAGTTTCTTTTTTGTTTAATTCTTGTATTTGATCAGCAGATGTTGCGTGAAGGGGGAACGGGAGTGGGTATGTAGGGGCTGAAGAATGCTGGACGCATGCCCAGTTAAGTCGTCACAAAATGTTCCCCTTCCCCAAGTCCCCCTTCCCTACTCTTTGCCCCCCCCTCCCCCCATCCTTTTCCAACTCTTCGATAGAATAATAATCATTAAAAAACACAAGACCCAGCCAGTTACAGAACCACAGTCTTCCTTTTTTGGAGAAAGACAGTTTTTAATTTTGTCACTTATTTGAGAGGTAAAAACTGTACAGTTTATATATATCTATATGGACTGAAGGTAACAGTATCTGATGAGTGACGCACACTGCAATCTTGGAGACTGGATCCAGGGAAGAACTCAAATGTCAAGGTCTGGCGAGCAAACAGAGAAACAATCTCTCAACCGGATGTAGCTTTCAATCGTCAGTGTCACGTGATCTGCGTCCATGAATGAAAAGGCCAAACCAGGCGCGAGATGTGGTAGGGATTGTGGGTTGAGAAAAGCACCGGATAAGGAGGCTGAGGCGAGGGTTGATCGTCAAGCGAGTGTCTGTTATTTGAGACGTTAATCAAATAGCTGGTGTGGGGAGGGGGTTGTCGTATCATAAGACACCGTGTACCACAGACACGCTGCAAAATAGGTGTCTACTACAGGTAGGTTGGTAGGTAAACAACTGTTAGTGGTGGGCTGATGTGTAGGTGTCTACTACAGGTACGTTGGTAGATAAACAACTGTTAGTGCTGGGTTGATGTGTAGATATCTACTACAGGTAGGTTGGTAGATAAACAACTGTTAGTGGTGGGTTGATGTGTAGGTGTCTACTACAGGTAGGTTGGTAGATAAACAACTGTTAGTGGTGGGTTGATGTGTAGATATCTACTACAGGTAGGTTGGTAGATAAACAACTGTTAGTGGTGGGCTGATGTGTAGATGTCTACTACAGGTAGGTTGGTAGGTAAACAACTGTTAGTGGTGGGCTGATGTGTAGATGTCTACTACAGGTAGGTTGGTAGATAAACAACTATTAGTGGTGGGTTGATGTGTAGATGTCTACTACAGATAGGTTGGTAGATAAACAACTGTTAGTGGTGGGCTGATGTGTAGATGTCTACTACAGGTAGGTTGGTGGATAAACAACTGTTAGTGGTGGGCTGATGTGTATATGTCTACTACAGGTAGGTTGGTAGATAAACAACTGTTAGTGGTGGGCTGATGTGTAGATGTCTACTACAGGTAGGTTGGTAGGTAAACAACTGTTAGTGGTGGGCTGATGTGTAGATGTCTACTACAGGTAGGTTGGTAGTTAAACAACTATTAGTGGTGGGCTGATGTGTAGATGTCTACTACAGGTAGGTTGGTAGGTAAACAACTGTTAGTGGTGGGCTGATGTGTAGATGTCTAGAACAGACTCGTTGATGTATGGATGCACACAACACGTAATCTAATGTGTTTTATCAGTAAATCATATCAGTGTAGTATTGCTAAATCTGTGTACTATTGTTATATCAGTGTACTATTCTTATATCAATGAATTATTGTTATAGCAGTGTATTATTGTTATCAGTGTATTATTGTTATCAGTGTATTATTGTTATATCAGTGTATTATTGTTATCAGTATATTATTGTTATCAGTGTATTATTGTTATATCAGTGTATTATTGTTATATCAGTGTATTATTGTTATATCAGTGTATTATTGTTATCAGTATATTATTATCAGTGTATTATTGTTATCAGTGTATTATTGTTATATTAAACAGTGCCGGAGAGACTACATGTAATAATATAGAGTATGTAGGCTGATATGTAGATGTGTCTAGTACAGGTAGGATGACGTGTAGATATGTCCGTTACATGAAGGCTGGTGGGTAGATATGTCTTTTACAAGTAGGGCGACATGTAAATGTCCTGTACAAGTAGGCTGATAAGTAGTCCTGTCTACTGCAGGTAGGATAATATATAGATGTGACTAGCACAGGTAGGATAATATGTAGATGTGACTAGCACAGGTATGATAATATGTAGATGTGACTAGTACAGGTAGGATAATATGTAGATGTGACTAGCACAGGTATGATAATATGTAGATGTGACTAGCACAGGTATGATACTATGTAGATGTGACTAGCACATGTATGATAATATGTAGATGTGACTAGCACAAGTAGGATATGTAGATGTGACTAGCACAGGTATGATACTATGTAGATGTGACTAGCACAAGTAGGATAATATGTATATGTGACTAGCACATGTAGGATAATACGTAGATGTGACTAGCACAGGTAGGATAATATGTAGATGTGACTAGCACAAGTAGGATAATATGTAGATGTGACTAGCACAGGTAGGATAATATGTAGATGTGACTAGCACATGTAGGATAATATGTAGATGTGTGACTAGCACATGTAGGATAATATGTAGATGTGACTAGCACAGGTAGGATAATATGTAGATGTGACTAGCACATGTAGGATAATATGTAGATGTGACTAGCACAGGTAGGATAATATGTAGATGTGACTAGCACATGTAGGATAATATGTAGATGTGACTAGCACAGGTAGGATAATATGTAGATGTGACTAGCACAGGTAGAATAATATGTAGATGTGACTAGCACAGGTAGGATAATATGTAGATGTGACAAGCACAGGTATGATACTATGTAGATGTGACTAGCACATGTAGGATAATATGTAGATGTGACTAGCACAGGTCGGATAATATGTAGATGTGACTAGCACAGGTAGGATAATGTGTAGATGTGACTAGCACAGGTAGGATAATATGTAGATGTGATTAGCACAGGTAGGATAATATGTAGATGTGTCTGGTATATGTAGGGTGATATTTAGATATGTCTAGTACAGGTAAGGTGATATGTAGATATGTGTCTAGTACAGGTAAGGTGATATGTAGATCTGTGTCTAGTACAGGTAAGGTGATATGTAGATTTGTATCTAGTACTGATAGGTTCATAGATTTTATGTTTTTAAAATCTTATATTTCAGCTGTTCATAAAACGATTAAATTCTTTCATTCCAATTGTTACTGATTCCAACCACGTTGGTACGGAAACAATCCAATCTATTTTGAAATGCACACAACAATCATGCAAGCCCTATACAAACACTTGGAAGAGAATATGAACTAGAGCCAACAACTAACAATGTTGGTAATCTTTAGGGTAGGAGCTGCTGTTGCCATGATGGATGTAAGACACCACAACGAGCCAAACTCCCATCCATCATGGCAACAATTAAGAGTCAGAGACCAACGTGGCTGGGTCATGTAAGAAGAATGGCAAACAATCATATTCCCAAACAAATATTGTGTGATGAACTTAGTGACAGAAAGAGGCCAAAGGGCAGACCAGTGCTGAGATATAAGAATGTTTGCAGGGCTTCCTTGAGGGAGTTCTCTATCAGTGAAAGTAGCTGGGAAAATCTGTCTGCATATCGTAGGAAATGAAGAACAAAAACAAAAAAGCGACACAGCAGCTTTGGAGGGGGCGTTGATATAAAAAATAGAAGACAAAAGGCGCAGGAGAAACGAAACGAGACCAGGCACCACGAATACATATTGTTCCTTCTGCGGATGGATCCGTCTAACATTGGCAGATTCGGTCACGAGAGAAGCTGTTCAGTAAAGCAGCATCCAGCATAAGACATTCATATTTTATCAAACTCCTGATTTATTATGATTGCTTGCTACCAACCGTATGTCGAGACAATGGCCATAGAACCCGTAGAATAACGTTGTGACGATCGTTACTGACGTTTTAAGATCTCACTCCCGTTGTATTGTAGCGGTGGAAAGCACGTGCTCAACAATCTATCACCTCTGCTAAATTTCCACTAACATCAGTGGGATCACCTGAGCTTTGCAAATAGCTCGTGTGGTCCATACAGCCATCAGACAAATTTAGACAAGAGTTCATGGTCTAGGCAGGTTGATGAGTTTCGCCATCGCTGCAGAGTTTGTGCTGAAGGCAACAATAGTCTAGAGTTTCTTGCCAACTCCCGCCTGGGAGGCATAACAAATTGGATAATCTTGTTACGTTGACATGACGTTCGTTCACATGTTACCGTTGACATGACGTTGGTTCACATGTTGCCATTGACATGATGTTGGTTCACATGTTACCGTTGACATGACGTTGGTTCACATGTTGCCGTTGACATGACGTTGGTTCACATGTTGCCGTTGACATGACGTTCGTTCACATGTTACCGTTGACATGACGTTGGTTCACATTTCTTACGTCTTCCTTTTTATCATTGTGGTCCCAACAAGTTTTCACTTTCTTCTTTCTGACTGGATAGACGTGTATTGCATTATCTAACTCAGTGCTAGTCAAATTGTGCTCCGTGGAGCCCATGTGCTAAGTAAGCGCCGACTCCGCGGTCATTATTATTATTATCATCATCAAGTGCCATGCCCGGCGTAGGTGATGTTCCTCCACAAACCTCTACCCACAGTTCAACTCATCATCATCAAGTGCCATGCCCGGCGTAGGTGATGTTCCTCCACAAACCTCTACCCACAGTTCAACTCATCATCATCAAGTGCCATGCCCGACGTAGGTGATGTTCCTCCACAAACCTCTACCCACAGTACAACTCATCAACTTCCCGCTGTTTTACTACAATGCTAATCTCTCTAATATTATCTCTCTATGTCGACCGAGATCTCTCTCTCCTTCTTGTCATTGGAGCTTTGTCAAACAAGAATAGCCAGAAGTAGACAAGAAGACCCTACGAGTTTTAATTCCGTTAGCGACTACCAACTTATGTGAGACCGGGTTGTCAGCATTGGCAGCCATCACAACCAAATACAGATCACATGTGGACGATGAGAGAGAGAGATTAGAATAGTAATGTCCAAACTTGTGCCCAGATTTGTAGATCACATGTGGACGCTGAGAGAGAGAGAGATTAGAATAGCAATGTCCAAACTTGTGCCCAGATTTGTAGATCACATGTGGACGCTGAGAGAGAGAGAGAGAGATTAGAATAGCAATGTCCAAACTTGTGCCCAGATTTGTAGATCACATGTGGACGCTGAGAGAGAGAGATTAGAATAGCAATGTCCAAACTTGTGCCCAGATTTGTAGATCACATGTGGACGCTGAGAGAGAGAGATTAGAATAGCAATGTCCAAACTTGTGCCAAGATTTGTAGATCACATGTGGATGCTGAGAGAGAGAGATTAGAATAGCAATGTCCAAACTTGTGCCAAGATTTGTAGATCACATGTGGACGCTGAGAGAGAGAGATTAGAATAGCAATGTCCAAACTTGTGCCCAGATTTGTAGATCACACGTGGACGCTGAGAGAGAGAGAGATTAGAATAGCAATGTCCAAACTTGTGCCCAGATTTGTAGATCACATGTGGACGCTGAGAGAGAGAGATTAGAATAGCAATGTCCAAACTTGTGCCCAGATTTGTAGATCACATGTGGACGCTGAGAGAGAGAGATTAGAATAGCAATGTCCAAACTTGTGCCAAGATTTGTAGATCACATGTGGACGCTGAGAGAGAGAGATTAGAATAGCAATGTCCAAACTTGTGCCCAGATTTGTAGATCACATGTGGACGCTGAGAGAGAGAGATTAGAATAGCAATGTCCAAACTTGTGCCAAGATTTGTAGATCACATGTGGAGGCTGAGAGAGAGAGAGAGATTAGAATAGCAATGTCCAAACTTGTGCCAAGATTTGTAGATCACACGTGGACGCTGAGAGAGAGAGAGATTAGAATAGCAATGTCCAAACTTGTGCCCAGATTTGTAGATCACATGTGGACGCTGAGAGAGAGAGAGAGAGAGATTAGAATAGCAATGTCCAAACTTGTGCCCAGATTTGTAGACATAACAAGGATGGAACGAGTTCATTCTTCCCACTGACTGTTACAGGATAACAATATCACATTGTCAGTTGATTCGGTTATTTAAAAAAAAAATGTAAATTACAACAACAGCGCCAATCTATTTAATGTATAACCAAAACATTAGTTTATGTACCCACACAATCAACACGTTAAATATGCCGTTCAAATGTTGTGGGTTTTTTGGTACATTGTTGATATAAGGTGTTGCCCGGTGATTTGTGGTTGAGAGTTCGGACTCCGTTGTGTGAACAAGATTGACGACCGTTGATCTATGTCTTTGGGAGAACCCATGTGAAGGTCTCCCTCCAATGTCCTCTCCTAAAAGTCAAGGCTGTATACTTCGACGAGGTTTCAGGATTTTTTTTTTAAATGTTAGACGGGTGTTTGAGAACATTAATCTTCTATTGTCAAACCTATTATCATATGTTAGGAACATATTAATTAATCTTCTATTGTCAAACCTATTATCATATGTTAGGAACATATTAATTAATCTTCTATTGTCAAATCTATAATCATAAGTTAGGAGCACATTAATCTTATGTTGTCAAAACTATAATCATAAGTTAGGAGCACATTAATCTTATGTTGTCAAATCTATAATCATAGGTTAGGAGCACAATAATCTCATGTTGTCAAATCTATAATCATAAGTTAGGAGCACATTAATCTTATGTTGTCAAAGCTATTATCATAACTTAGGAGCACATTAATCTTCTGTTGTCAAACCTATTATCATAAGTTAGGAGCACATTTATCTTCTGTTGTCATACCTATAATCATAAGTTAGGAGAACATTAATATTCTGTCGTCAAACCTATTATTATATGTTAGGTGCACATTAATCTTATATTGTCAAATATATAAACATAAGTTTGGAGTACATTAATCTTCTGTTTGTCAAATCTATAATCATATGTTAGGAGCACATTAATCTTCTATCAATCTGCGAAGTATGTGTTGAATCACAGAAAAATGACCGACATGGAAAGAAATGATATAGCAGAAGAACCAAAAAATAGGAAAAATCTGGGCAGACATGAAAACAAATGGGATAAGAAAAACAAAGAGGAGAAAATCTTGATAGACAAGGAAAGAAATGGGAAATGAACAAAAATACGAGAAAATCTTGATAGACAAGGAAAGAAATGGGATATGAACAAAAATACGAGAAAATCTTGATAGACAAGGAAATAAATGGGATATGAACAAAAATACGAGAAAATCTGAGCAAACAATGTAAGAAATGGAATAATAGAAAAAAGAGACGGGAAAATCTTAGCAACCATGGAAAGATATGGGATAATTGAAAGAATGAGAAAAAACATGTTTAATGTCACATTCTGTGATGTAAACTGACCGGATGATGATGGCCGATACTAGGAAAGGAAAAGGATGTTCGTTTACAGCTTCAGGCTGATGGATGACATCACATGGCCAACTCTGGAGTCGCGGTTAGCTTTTAACGTGTAAAACAAATAGAATTTCTGGCAGATAGGAGGCACTCTATTTTTATGAGATAACCCATGTGCGGGTAAGTTATATCTAGGACAGCGATTCTCGAGCTTTCCTCTACCGGGGACCCCTATTAAATACGTTTTGTAGTCGTGGGCCCCTATTAAATACGTTTTGTAATCGCGGACCCCTATTGAGTATGTTTTGTAATCGCGGACCCTATTGAGTACGTTTTGTAATCGCGGACCCCTATTAAATACGTTTTGTAATCACGGACCCCTATTTAATACGTTTTGTAATCGCGGACCTCTATTCAATACGTTTTGTAATCGCGGACCCCTATTAAATAAGTTTTGTAATCGCGGACCTCTATTAAATACGTTTTGTAATCGCGGACCTCAATTAAATACGTTTCGTAATCGTGGAACTCTATTAAATACGTTTTGTAATCGCGGACCTCAATTAAATACGTTTCGTAATCGCGGGACTCTATTAAATACGTTTTGTAATCGCGGACCTCTATTAAATAAGTTTTGTAATCGCGGACCTCTATTAAATACGTTTTGTAATCGCGGACCTCAATTAAATACGTTTTGTAATCGCGGACCTCAATTAAATACGTTTTGTAATCGCGGACCTCTATTAAATACGTTTTGTAATCGCGGACCTCAATTAAATACGTTTCGTAATCGCGGAACTCTATTAAATACGTTTTGTAATCGCGGACCTCTATTAAATACGTCTTGTAGTCGGGGACCTCTATTAAATACGTTTTGTAATCGCGGACCTCTATTAAATACGTTTCGTAATCGCACACCTCAATTAAATACGTTTCGTAATCGCGGAACTCTATTAAATACGTTTTGTAATCGCGGACCTCTATTAAATACGTTTTGTAATCGCGGACCTCAATTAAATACGTTTCGTAATCGCGGAACTCTATTAAATACGTTTTGTAATCGCGGACCTCTATTAAATACGTTTTGTAATCGCGGACCTCAATTAAATACGTTTCGTAATCGCGGAACTCTATTAAATACGTTTTGTAATCGCGGACCTCTATTAAATACGTCTTGTAGTCGCGGACCTCTATTAAATACGTTTTGTAATCGCGGACCCCTATTAAATACGTTTTGTAATCGCGGACCCTTATTAAATACGTTTTGTAATCGCGGACCCTTACTAAATACGTTTTGTAATCGCGGACCCTTATTAAATACGTTTTGTAATCGCGGACCCCTATTGAGTACGTTTTGTAATCGCGGACTCCTATTGAGTACGTTTTGTAATCGCGGACCCCTATTGAATACGTTTTGTAATCGCAGACCCCTATTGAGTACGTTTTGTAATCGCAGACCCCTGTTGAGTACGTTTTGTATTCGCGGACCCCTATTGAATACGTTTTATAATCGCGGAACCCTAAGATGTATTTCCTTTGATGCTCATTCTCTCTTTCCATTTAGCTACAAAATATCAAACTATTCTTCAAGCCTTCGCGGACCCGCTATGATGGGGGACCCGCTGAGGGGCCGCGGATAACAGTTTGAGAAACGCTGGTCTTATGACATACCTGTGGCACACGTGAGTTTGCTTATGTATTGTGTATAATCACCAAATGAATTACAACCACTCGAGGGATTTATGTGTATAAACCAATTAAACACCTATGGGTGTGTCCAGTTTACAGCGGTCAGAGTTTTGAAAGTAGATTCATCCGTTTCTATTTTCTGTAACAAAAAAAAAGTAAAACAAACACAGAAAATGGTATAAAGCAGCTAAATTAATTTGAGAGACGAGACAAACAACATTACGGCAAAATCCTTCAAAAGGTGGAAAACACATTGTGGTTATTGTACATTGTACTCTACAGCTGTACTCGCGGCCCCGCGTAGAATTTAATCTTCTATATATGTTGTGTCTGTGCTTAACTTCTGTTTTAAAAAAATAAATATAAAATATATCGTTATAAGATATGTCCAAACACATTCATCACATATATATATATTTTTTTTTCCTCCATTTCTCTTTCTGTCTCTCTCATCTTTCTCTCACTCCTTTCCATCTCTTTCACTCACTCAAAATGAATATTTCTTTTTGCCCACGAACAACGATTAACTTCCAGTATCGATTGACATTGACGACGGTTAAATGAAGCTATTTTTGAACAATCAAATATTCATTGCCAATGATATCTTTCCTCATGTGGAAGTTGAAATGTTAAAATCTCGGTCCGTGAGTTCTTATCTCCCTTTAGCTACAAGTTCGACAAATTCTTTACAGAATCTCCAAGTAGTGTGCAATATTCATTCAATTGCTTGTTTTCGCCTATATGTGATATTTTAGTTTCAAATCTAGAATTATGGCCTCGTTTGTGACTGAGAGTGTTTTGGATAACATTTGTCACATTCTAAAAACTAATATTTTCTATCAGTAATTGCAAAGTTGTATCAACTCAGGAAAAATTATCAAATTTATATTTGGTGTCTCACTAGCAGCCGAACCCGGCATTTCTTTAATAATTATATCAGCATGGAAGGTATTGCAAGGAAATTTGAATATCGTTAACTTCATTGTGGGTGTTGAGTGGGTGAGTGAGCGAATGAGTAAGTGGGCGATTGAGTGAGGCAGTGGGTGAGTGTTGAGTGGCTGAGTGAGTGAGTGAGTGAGTGAGTGAGTGAGTGGTTGATTGAGTGAGGCAGGGGGTGAGTGTTGAGTGGGTGAGTGGGCGAGTGAGTAAGTGGGTGATTGAGTGAGACAGTGGCTGAGTGTTGAGTGGGTGAGTGAGTGAGTGAGTGAGTGAGTGAGTGAGTGAGTGAGGGAGTGCATGAGTTAGTGAGGGGAGGGGAGTGAATGGAGTGAGCGAGTCAGTGAGAAAGTGAGTGAATGGAATGGAGTGAGTGAGGGAGAGAGGGAGGGAGCGAGCCACAGCTATTTACTGATGATATTTTAGTAACTAAAAAAAAATAAAGAGCCCCCGTCACGGCAAGTGGCGTATAAGGAATATGGTGATAGTGACCATAATTTTTAAAGACCTTCGGCACATGATTGATGGGCTAATGTGGTCGGTATTACGTCCGTGCCGCTTTACTTTCCCAGAAAAAAATCACGTACTCATTTAAGGCTGGGTAGACCTGAATTGCCGTCGATTAGGACAGAACTTGACATCTGGTCCCTAGTAGTCCAGTTTACTAGCCACTGAGCTAATGCGGCCCCATGATATTTCAGTAATCTTGTTAGTGTCTTCAGTTCTGGAGCACGTTTTGAGTATAATTCTGCTTTGGTATATTATACCCTACAGGGGAGGACAACCAGAGGGAAAGCAAACCTTTGCTGCCTAGCAGTTACCATCTGGGAGAAGAAAAGGTTATGGCAGAACACTGAGACATAAACCACAGGTAGGGTGGGCTCAACGACCACGGTCGGCATCTACCCTAGAAGAAAAACTCCCACGTTAAACCTAGATCCAGCCTCCCGAAGACGGAGTGTGTCAGCCACAGCGCAGGTTGGGTAGGGGAAGGGGGGGGGGGGGGAATCAGGATCCATACGCGTATACAAGTACCGACCATGCGACGAGCTGATCCTATTTCATGATGTTGCTCTTATCCCTCCATCATAAAGTAGGACAAAGTCAAGTTTGCTTGATCAAAATGTTTAAACGCTGAAAAAAAAGAAGAAAAAAGAGGAAGATTAAGTTGCACAGGTAGAAGAGATAAATACTGACTGTCAAAACTATTATACGACGAGCTGCAGATAGGTAAACACCTACAAGGTAAACAAATAGCATTTTACAAAAATACGTTCAAGACCTCGATAAATACGTTCAAGACCTCGATAAATACGTTCAAGACCTCGATAAATGCGTTCAAGACCTCGATAAATGCGTTCATGACCTCGATAAATGCGTTCAAGGCCTCGATAAATGCGTTCAAGGCCTCGATAAATGCGTTCAAGACCTCGATAAATGCGTTCAAGACCTCGATAAATACGTTCAAGGCCTCGATAAATGCGTTCATGACCTCGATAAATGCGTTCAAGGCCTCGATAAATGCTTTCAAGACCTCGATAAATACGTTCAAGACCTCGATAAATGCTTTCAAGACCTCGATAAATACGTTCAAGACCTCGATAAATGCTTTCAAGACCTCGATAAATACGTTCAAGGCCTCGATAAATGCTTTCAAGACCTCGATAAATACGTTCAAGACCTCGATAAATGCTTTCAAGACCTCGATAAATACGTTCAAGGCCTCGATAAATACGTTCAAGACCTCGATAAATGCTTTCAAGACCTCGATAAATACGTTCAAGACCTCGATAAATGCTTTCAAGACCTCGATAAATACGTTCAAGGCCTCGATAAATGCTTTCAAGACCTCGATAAATACGTTCAAGACCTCGATAAATGCTTTCAAGACCTCGATAAATACGTTCAAGGCCTCGATAAATACGTTCAAGACCTCGATAAATGCGTTCAAGACCTCGATAAATACGTTCAAGGCCTCGATAAATGCGTTCAAGGCCTCGATAAATGCTTTCAAGACCTCGATAAATACGTTCAAGACCTCGATAAATGCGTTCAAGGCCTCGATAAATGCTTTCAAGACCTCGATAAATACGTTCAAGACCTCGATAAATGCGTTCAAGACCTCGATAAATGCTTTCAAGACCTCGATAAATGCTTTCAAGACCTCGATAAATGCTTTCAAGACCTCGATAAATGCGTTCAAGACCTCGATAAATGCGTTCATGACCTCGATAAATGCGTTCAAGACCTCGATAAATGCGTTCAAGACCTCGATAAATGCGTTCAAGACCTCGATAAATGCGTTCATGACCTCGATAAATGCGTTCAAGACCTCGATAAATGCGTTCAAGACCTCGATAAATGCGTTCATGACCTCGATAAATGCGTTCAAGACCTCGATAAATGCGTTCATGACCTCGATAAATGCGTTCAAGACCTCGATAAATGCGTTCAAGACCTCGATAAATGCATTCAAGACCTCGATAAATGCGTTCATGACCTCGATAAATGCGTTCCAGACCTCGATAAATGCGTTCAAGACCTCGATAAATGCGTTCAATGTTGATCTTGGCGTAAGAGAGACCGTGGCACAATAAAGAATTACCTGATATCTCTTCCACGTGGGACTACACCTGATGTGGCATCCGAGGGAGTAGCAGACGAGCACCGAGACAAACTGGAGATGCTTCTGCAGTGAGTCTCTCTACCAGCAGCAACTGCCACATGCCATACAGTCATAGATGTTTTTTTTTCTGGTCCGTTTCGGGTTTTAGAAGTCATTTTCGCAAAAACAGACCAATATTTCAACTGGTCGGTGTGAATTGTCTTTATGATCCGTGAGAAACGAAAAAATATAGCTCGATTTATACTTTGACAACACGCGCTCAAATTAGAACGTGATAAACGAACAACAAAGATAGCTCGATTCATTCTTTGACAACACGCGCTCAAATTAGAACGTGATAAACGAACAACAAAGATAGCTCGATTTATACTTTGACAACACACGCTCAAATTAGAACGTGATAAACGAACAACAAAGATAGCTCGATTCATTCTTTGACAACACGCGCTCAAATTAGAACGTGATAAACGAACAACAAAGATAGCTCGATTCATTCTTTGACAACACGCGCTCAAATTAGAACGTGATAAACGAACAACAAAGATAGCTCGATTCATACTTTGACAACACGCGCTCAAATTAGAACGTGATAAACGAACAACAAAGATAGCTCGATCCATACTTTGACAACACGCGCTCAAATTAGAACGTGATAAACGAACAACAAAGATAGCTCGATCCATACTTTGACAACACGCGCTCAAATTAGAACGTGATAAACGAACAACAAAGATAGCTCGATCCATACTTTGACAACACGCGCTCAAATTAGAACGTGATAAACGAACAACAAAGATAGCTCGATCCATACTTTGACAACACGCGCTCAAATTAGAACGTGATAAACACCCTGGTCTTCACTATTCAAGACAGATAACTAAGTAACAAACCATGCAACCAGTTTCATCAGTTATCATTTTAGTGTTGTCTTCTTGAGTACAAAAGTATAATGATTAATAAGCAGGTACCATCAGTTCAGATTTCTTAAACGAACAATCATCATCATGTGCCATACCGGTTGGCGTAGGCGATCATGTCCCTCCACAATCTTCTATCTACAGTGCATCGTATCAGTTCTGTTGTTGACTGTTTTCCATGCCATGACACCAAGCTATACATTATTTTCTGTCTTTGTCGTCCGCGATCTCTCTTTCCTTTTATTTTGCCAGTTGTAACCAAGTATTCCAACTTTCCTCTTCTCATGATGTGCCCGAAAAACGTTGATTGCTTCTTTCTGATGTTTTTTAAGAGCTCCCTTTTTGTGTTGGCCTCTTTGAGAACTTCCTCATTGGTCTTTTTATCTGTCCAGGGAACTTTCAACATTCTTATGAGAAATCCCACCTCTGTGGCCTCTAATCGTCTTGTCATTTGTTTGTCTACTGTCCATGATTCGCTTCCATAGGTCAGAATTGGTTCTATATAGCACCGATGAACTCTCTTTCTCATTTTTATTGACATAGATTTGTTGCATAAGATATTTTTCATTTTCTGAAATGCTATTTTGGCCTGAGCTATTCTGCTTTTTATTTCTGTGGTGCATCTTCCATTTGATTTTATTATTGTGCCCAAGTATTTGAAACGTTGCACTTGTTTCAGATTTTTTAAACGAATAATAGCAAACTAAAAAGCATCTGCAAAACGCTTTGTACAATTACCGTTTTCATATACAGACACATATGTTTCTATGACTTGGCAACAAAAGGAATATCACACAGACTAATGTAAGGGTTGGCACACACAGACAAATATAAGGGTTGGCATACACTGTCAAATGTAAGGGTTGGTATACACAAATAAATGTAAGGGTTGGCACACACATATAAATATAAGGGTTGGCACACACAGATAAATGTAAGGGTTGGCACACACAGATAAATGTAAGGGTTGGCACACACAGATAAATATAAGGGTTGGCACATACAGATAAATGTAAGGGTTGGCACACACAGATAAATGTAAGGGTTGGCACACACAGATAAATGTAAGGGTTGGCGCACATAGACAAATGTAAGGGTTGGCACACACAAACAAATGTAAGGGTTGGTACACACAGACAAATGTAAGGGTTGGCACACACAGATAAATGTAAGGGTTGGCACACACATATAAATGTAAGGGTTGCAACACACAGATAAATGTAAGGGTTGGCACACACAGATAAATGTAAGGGTTGGCACACACAGACAAATGTAAGGGTTGGCACACACAAACAAATGTAAGGGTTGGTACACACAGACAAATGTAAGGGTTGGCACACACAGATAAATGTAAGGGTTGGCACACACATATAAATGTAAGGGTTGCAACACACAGATAAATGTAAGGGTTGGCACACACAGATAAATGTAAGGGTTGGCACACACAGACAAATGTAAGGGTTGGCACACACAGACAAATGTAAGGGTTGGTACACACAGATAAATGTAAGGGTTGGTACACACAGATAAATGTAAGGGTTGGCACACACAGATAAATGTAAGGGTTGATACACATAGCCAAATGTAAAGGTTGGTACACACAGATACATGTAAGGGTTGGCACACACAGACAAATGTAAGGGTTGGCACACACAGACAAATGTAAGGGTTGGCACACACAGATAAATGTAAGGGTTGACACACATAGACAAATGTAAAGGTTGGTACACACAGATAAATGTAAGAATTGAAACACACTGTCAAATGAAAGAGTTGGCACACACTGTCAAATGTAAGAGCTGGCACACATTGTCAAATGTAAGAGTTGCTACACACTGTCAAATGTAAGAGTTGGTACACACTGTCAAATGTAAGAGTTGGCACACATTGTCAAATGTAAGAGTTGGTACACACTGTCAAATGTAAGAGTTGGTACACACTGTCAAATGTAAGAGTTGGCACACATTGTCAAATGTAAGAGTCTCCATACACTGACAAACGCAAGTCTCCATACACTGACAAACGCAATTCTCCATACACTGACAAACGCAAGTCTCCATACACTGACAAACGCAAGTTTCTATACACTGATAAAATGTAAGAGTCTCCATACACTGACAAACGCAAGTTTCTATACACTGACAAACGCAATTCTCCATACACTGACAAACGCAATTCTCCATACACTGACAAACGCAATTCTCCATACACTGACAAACGCAATTCTCCATACACTGACAAACGCAATTCTCCATACACTGACAAACGCAATTCTCCATACACTGACAAACGCAATTCTCCATACTCTGACAAACGCAATTCTCCATACACTGACAAACGCAAGTTTCTATACACTGATAAAATGTAAGAGTCTCCATACACTGGCAAATGTAATTGTCTCCAATATAAATTTGATAAATAAATACATTTATTGAGATAACACAACACAGGTCAGCAAGTAAAGTATCCTCAGAGTACCGCCGTGCACTGTCACCTCCACCTTCGGTGCCCATCAAATTCTTTATAGTTGGCCAGATTATTTGTCTATAAACTGTCATGGCCGCCCCATTGTGTTCAATGCCAGATTGGTCTACTAGAAAACGGAAGTCACGTGATCTGAATGTCTGGTACTTACTCCACGGTAAGTACAGACTAAACCCGTTGTTGATTACTGGACGAGTAATACCGGTTGTGAATGGAAACCTCTGCCCTGGACACATGGGGGCCGGGGGGGGAGGGGGGGCGGGTATTAAGACTGTCAATCATTAGGTAGGTGATTTTGTGGTTAAAATTGGACATAAGCGCCTTATGTAGCAACACTGTAGTGGTATGGGGTAATACGTAGTACAGGGGTAAACTAAGTATTAATAATTGTTTCATGATATATAATTATATGTTATAATCCGTTCCAAAACTCATCCCACTCTTCCAAATTCTATCAATTAATAATTGTTTCATTATATATAATTATATGTTATAATCCGTTCCAAAACTCATCCCACTCTTCCAAATTCTATCAATTAATAATTGTTTCATTATATATAATTATATGTTATAATCCGTTCCAAAACTCATCCCACTCTTCCAAATTCTATCAATTAATAATTGTTTCATTATATATAATTATATGTTATAATCCGTTCCAAAACTCATCCCACTCTTCCAAATTCTATCAATTAATAATTGTTCACATTTTGTGCGTCAACTGTTTATTGTCGTGGCGTTACATAAAACAACAATTGCTCGAAACAGTTGGTTTGGTGTCTCATTTGTAGTCTATAAAAACAAATAAACATAATGATACAAGTCAAATAGAATGTTTACATTTTCTACTGGTCAATACCACAGGCCTAATTATATATATGTTTTAAAAAAGAAATAAAAATAAAAACTTAATTTGCACGAATTTCTCGCACTGATGGAAACGCCTAACCACCGTTGAGCTTATATTTACCTTAGGGGTCTAATTTATACAACATTTCTTTTGATTAAATTTCGCGTGCAATGTTGGTCAGCAGAAACTGTAAACATTCTATTTGACTTGTATCATTAGGTGTATTTGTTGTTATATACCGCAAATAATACACAAATAAAGCCATCTATTTGTTTCCGATGACATTTTGTTTTATATAACGTCATGACAATAAACAATGTACATATATCATTTCAACAATGATAACAAAACGGTTATTAACTCACAAAACGGTTATTAACTCACAAAACGGTTATTAACTCACAAAACGGTTATTAACTCACAAAACGGTTATTAACTCTTGCAGTACGGAAAGTTGTTATTAATTTATTGGTATAGATTTCATTCAAAATGTTCATGTTTTTAAATATTAAACTACATGTTTATATTTAACCTAATACTTAACATAGGAGCCGCGATAGCTCAGTGGTTAGTGAACTGGACTACAAAGGACAAGAGGTAAGGTTCGATCCCAACTGACGGCTTCCGGTTCACTCAGCCTTTACTGGGTACCAGATTTTTTTTCTGGGAAAGTAAAGCGGCACGGGCGTAATACCGACCACATTACCCCAAAAATCATGTGCCGAAGGTCTGTAAAATTTATGGTCACTAACACCATATTCCCTGTATGCCACTTGACGTGACGGGGGTACTTTACCTTTTTAACACTTAACATATTATATATGAGTTCCCAGATAATTAAATAAGGAATTAGATTTCACCAATACCAAGATGATACAAGACATATAAAAAGAATATTGTTTGATGACAGTTTGCACCAATCAAACTGAGAGTGACGCACTGTGCGGCTAAACGTACATGGCCGAAATCGGCATGACGAATGGTGCGTCGAAACGAATGAAAAGAGTTAAGTTACAGCATTTTGAAGAGGGCCATGTGTTTTGGAACGGATTATAGTAACACGTAGAGAAAGGAGGGTTGGGCATGGGACTGGCTATACCATACATTAAAATAAATAAGCCGAAAAAACTTCACAAACATGGAAATGTACCAGTCAAACACCAGTGGATAAAGAGATACAGCGAAGACGATGGCGCTGGATAGGACACACACTGCGGAAGCCAACTGAGAGTATTACACAACAGGCTTTTTTTTGGAATCCCCAGGGGAAAAGACATAGAGGAAGACCAAGGAATTCTTGGAGAAGACAGATAGAAGCAGAGATGAAGATGATGGGGAAGACATGGAATGATCTTAAAAGAAAGGCAAAAAACAGAACTACTTGGAAAGTGTTTGTTGAAGACCTATGCTCCACTGGGAGCTAAAGATGTAGAAGAAAAGATAGTAACACGTTAGCAAGTAAAGGAGTGTTTTTGCAGACTAACGCAGCCGCTGAAATCGTTCCGATTCCATTGTTTGTTTTAAATGTTTGTTTTAAATGTTTGTTTTAAATGTTTGTTTTAGATGTTTGTTTTAGATGTTTGTTTTAAGTGTTTGTTTTAAATGTTTGTTTTAGATGTTTGTTTTAAATGTTTGTTTTAAATGTTTGTTTTAGATGTTTGTTTTATATGTTTGTTTTAAATGTTTGTTTTAGATGTTTGTTTTATATGTTTGTTTTAAATGTTTGTTTTAAATGTTTGTTTTAGATGTTTGTTTTATATGTTTGTTTTAAATGTTTGTTTTAAATGTTTGTTTTAAATTTTTGTTTTAAAGGTTTGTTTTAAATGTTTGTTTTAAATGTTTGTTTTAAATGTTTGTTTTAAATGTTTGTTTTAAATGTTTGTTTTAAATGTTTGTTTTAAATGTTTGTTTTAAATGTTTGTTTTAAATGTTTGTTTTAAATGTCTGTTTTAAATGTTTGTTTTAAATGTTTGTTTTAAATGTTTGTTTTAAATGTGTGTTTTAAATGTTTGTTTTAAATGTTTGTTTTAAATGTTTGTTTTAAATGTTTGTTTTAAATGTGTGTTGTTGAGAAAACTGAGGTGAGGAGATGACTGCGCACTGCCTGTTCGATGGAAGTCGCTTGGAATCGTCGCCTTTGTGATGGTTAGGTCTGTACGGTAGTCGACCTGGCCACAAACAACATTTGGTAACTTGCACAGGCGGGAGCTGTGACATTAGTGGAGCAGATATGGGGAGTCCTCGACTGCAGTCAAACCAATTCCAAGAACAGAAGAGAACAAAGTAAAGTAAAGTAAAGTAAAGAAAAGTAAATTAAAAGTAAAGTAAAGTAAAGTAAAGCAAAGCAAAGTAAAGTAAAAGTAAAGTAACGTAAAGTAAAGTAAAGTAAAAGTAAAAGTAAAGTAAAGTATAAGTAAAAGCAAAGTAAAGTAAAAATTAAAGTAAAAGTAAAGTTAAAGTAAAGTAAAGTAAAGTTAAAGTTAAAGTAAAAGTAAAAGTAAAGTAAAGTAAAGTAAAGTAAAGTAAAAGTTAAAGTAAAGTAAAGTAAAGTAAAGTAAAAGTTAAAGTAAAGTAAAGTAAAAGTAAAGTAAAAGTAAAAGTTAAAGTAAAGTAAAGTAAAGTAAAGTAAAGTAAAGTAAAGTAAAGTAAAGTAAAGTAAAGTAAAGTAAAGTAAAGTAAAGTAAAGTAAAAAGTAAAAGCTTAAGTTAAAGCTAAAGTAAAGTAAAGTAAAGAAAAGTAAAAGTGAAGTAAAAGTTAAAGTTAAGTAAAGTATAGTAAGGAAAATACTTGGTATAGCATGGAACGAATTCAAAACAAATGAGGAAATTAGAGAAATCGCCAATCAACCACTAATATCTTCAGTAATAAAGAAAAGACGATGGTCATACGTTGGACATGTGATGAGAAGAGATAATAACCGAATAGCAAAACAAGCCCTCATATGGGAAACAACAGGTAAAAGAAAAAGAGGAAGACCCAGGGAGACACTGAGAAGAACATTGATGAGAGAGGCAAGAGCAGCAGGAGTCGGCTCCCTCAATGAGATAGAACTGCTTGCACAGAACAGAGACAGATGGCGAGATTTGATAAAATATCTTTAAAAGAAAACTGCTAGAACAAAAAATCCATATAGGAGAAGGTGTATCTTGGTCCACGCCCTATGGGCCGGTTACGGCTCGAAAGGTCAATAGATAGATAGAAAGTATAGTAAAAGTAAAGTAAAGTAAAGTAAAGTAAAGTAAAGTAAAGTAAAGTAAAGTAAAAGTAAAGTAAGGTAAAGTAAAGTAAAGTAAAGTAAAGTAAAGTAAAGTAAAAGTAAAGTAAAGTAAAGTAAAGTAAAAGTAAAGTAAAGTAAAGTAAAGTAAAGTAAAGTAAGGTAAAGTAAAGTAAAGTAAAGTAAAGTAAAAAGTTACTAAAGTAAAATAATGTAATGTAAAGTAAAGTGAAGTAAAATAAAAGTAAGGTAAAGTAAAGTAAAGTAATGTAAAGTAAATTAAAGTAAAGTAAAAGTAAGGTAAAAGTAAGGTAAAGTAAAGTAAAAGTAAGGTAATGTAAAGTAAAGTAAAAGTAAGGCAAAGTAAGGTAAAGTAAAGTAAAGTAAAAGTAAAGTAAAGTAAAGTAAAGTAAAGTAAAAGTAAGGTAAAAGTAAGGTAAAGTAAAGTAAAGTAAAAGTAAAAGTAAAAGTAAGGTAAAGTAAAGTAAAGTAAAAGTAAGGTAAAGTAAAGTAAAAGTAAGGTAAAGTAAAGTAAAAGTAAGGTAAAGTAAAGTAAAGTAAAAGTAAGGTAAAGTAAAGTAAAGTAAAAGTAAAGTAAAGTAAAGTAAAGTAAAAGTAAGGTAAAGGAAAGTAAAGTAAAGTAAAGTAAAGTAAAAGTAAGGTAAAGTAAAGTAACAGTAAAAGTAAAGTAAAGGTTCCTACCATGTCTTGTTGTGCGTATGGTGAGTATGATGTTATTGATCATACTTTTCCATCGATACGATATATATTGAGTGATATGGTCGGTATCACGCCAGACCGCTTATTTTTCCAAAAGAGAATTTGTCTAAAAACCCATTTTTAGAGACTGGGTATAAATAGGAGCCTCGTCACTCCGACAAAGATGCTCAACATCTAGGGGAATTAAACCTGAACCATTCTCATCAAGAAACGAGAGCCCTAACCCACTCAACCACAGAGGCTTCAATACGTCTGTGGTGAAATGTAACTGGTAGACAAGTCATTAATGCATTAGTGGTACAAAGGGATTGGTAAGTGTTGAAATTACTAATAGGTCAGTGTTATAACTGAACTAATGCAAGAGCGAGTAATACATTAATTTTAGTTTCATTATCATCATCATCAAGTACCAAGCCTGCTGGCGTAGGTGATCATGTCTCTCCACAACTTTCGGTCATGACAGTTATTTATCATTTCTGTTGTTGACCTTCTGCCAAGCCATTCTCTTAAGCTGTCTCCTTCTGCCAAGCCATTCTCTTAAGCTGTCTGGTATCTTTTCTCTGTGATTCCCTTTATCTCTTCGTCCCTCAATTTTCCCAGTTGTTGCAATATATTCCAGCTGTTCTCTTCTCATAACATTTGCCAAAAAATGATGATTGTTTCTTCCTAATATTGGAAATTAGCTTTCTTTTTGCTTTGTCCTCTTTCAGAACATTTTAATTACTCTTCTTAGCTGTTCACGGTATTCTCAATATTCTTCTGTAAAACCACGTTTCTATAGCCTCCAATGATTTTCTTGTCTGTTGTACTATTTTGCCCATGATTCACATCCATATGTTAAGACTGACTCTACAATACATTTAAGAAATCTTTTTTTTTTGTTTCTATTGTCAAAAATGGATTGCACAGTATTTTCCTAATTAATTTTAGTTTAGTCGACAGGTATTCTTACGTAATTGAACAAGTCCATAGGTGCTGAGATCTCGTCCGAATTATATCCCTCAACGTGAAGAGACTAACGTCACCGATGTTGTGTTGGTTGATGAGTCTTCCTTGGATTCCTGCACTCGTCTGAAATCTCCCACCTGAACATGATATTTGTGACATCTGTTCATTGGGGGTAATTTTTTTAATCGTTTATTCGTTCAGCGTCCCTGGGGGGAATTCAGATTGTTCTAGCGATCCATTATCCTTCCGCACTCATTAGCCAAACTGGCAATTCTGTCATCGAGTTGGTTGCCTCTTACACCTGCGTGCCCTGGCACGAAAGTGAAACAGACACAATACATGTGTGGTATAAGGTAATACATACGATAATACCTCAAATGTGAACGGTCAACGCACAATATGCAATTCAAAGCCAGTGCAGCTTTTGAAAAAAACTGCGCGACATTGTTTGGCAATCAACAATACCTCAAAGCTGAAGACATAGTGGGAGTCGCGATAGCTCAGTGGTTAGTGAACTTGACTACAAAGGACAAGAGGTAGGGTTCGATCCCAACCGACGTCTTCCGGTTCACCCAGCCTTTTATGGGTACCGGATTTTTTTTCTGAGAAAGTAAAGCGGCACGGGCGTAATACCGACCACATTACCCCAAAAATCATGTGCCGAAGGTCTGTAAAATGTATGGTCACTAACACCATATTCCCAATACGCCACTTGGCGTGACGGTGGTACTTTTCATTACTTACTGAAGACATAGTTTCCCATAGTGCTCACTGCCCTGTTGTATGACAGTAAAACATGGACAGCATGTAGCAGACACGTAACAAAATTGTTTTCCTCCCAAAAACATTTGTAATAAATGAGTAGGGTTGAAGTTCTCATGAAAGTTACACTTCAAATTAACCACACACTAGTGGTGAAGGCCCGAGTATGATAGGCTGGTAATGTTATTTACAGGCCTCATCATCATGTCAGGAAGCAGTTTTTAATTTTTGGTGGAATTATTGTTTGTTTGATCCAAATACTGCAGTGGACGGCCAGTTAGAGGTGAATTGAGTGCTGCAATAGACGGCCAGTCATTGATGAACTGAGTGCTGCAGGAGACGGCCAGTTATTGTGAACTGAGTGCTACAATAGATAGCCAGTTATTGTGAATGTAGTGCTACAATAGACGGCCTGTTATTGTAAACTGAGTGCTACAACAGACGGCCAGTTATTGTGAACTGAGTGCTACAATGGACGGCCTGTTATTGTAAACTGAGTGCTACAACAGACGTCCAGTTATTGTGAACTGAGTGCTTCAATGGGCGGCCAGTTATTGTGAACTGAGTGCTACAACAGACGGCCAGTTATTGTGAACTGAGTGCTACAATGGGCGGCCAGTTATTGTGAAATGAGTGCTACAATGGGCGGCCAGTTATTGTGAACTGAGTGCTACAACAGACGGCCAGTTATTGTGAACTGAGTGCTACAATGGGCGGCCAGTTATTGTGAACTGAGTGCTACAATGGGCGGCCAGTTATTGTGAACTGAGTGCTACAACAGACGGCCAGTTATTGTGAACTGAGTGCTACAATGGGCGGCCAGTTATTGTGAACTGAGTGCTACAATAGACGGCCTGTTATTGTGAACTGAGTGCTACAATGGACGGCCAGTTATTGTGAACTGAGTGCTACAATAGACGGCCAGTTATTGTGAACTGAGTGCTACAATGGACGCCCAGTTATTGTGAACTGAGTGCTACAACAAACGACCAGTTATTGTGAACTGAGTGCTACAATGAACGCCCAGTTATTGTGAACTGAGTGCTACAATGGGCAGCCAGTTATTGTGAACTGAGTGCTACAATGGACGCCCATTTATTGTGAACTGAGTGCTACAATGGACGGCCAGTTATTGTGAACTAAGTGCTACAACAGACGGCCATTTATTGTAAACTAAATGCTACAGTAGACGGCCAGTTATCGGTAAACTGAGTGCTACATTAGACGGTTAATTTATATGGATTTGTTTATGCTAATAAATATCGATAATTATTCCCCTGCCTAGTGAGCCGCAATAGCTCAGTGGTTAGTGAACTGGACTACCACGGACAAGGGGTAGGGTTCGATCCCAGCCGACGGCTTCCGGGTTCACCCAGCCTTAAATGGGTACCGGATTTTTTTCTGGGAAAGTAAAGCAGCACGGGCGTATTACTGACCACATTACCCCAAAAATCATGTGCTGAAGGTCTGTAAAATATAGGGTCACTAACACCATATTTTCCCTATACGCCACTTGGCGTGACGGGGGTACTTTACTTTTTTACTTATTCCCCTGCCTGCTCAAATGTTGATAAACGAGACATTTCTACTTTCTGTGAAGTTTACATTTTCACAACTGTCCCATAATGCAAAGCAGACTAAGAATTTAGTCGCTATTTTTGTCGTCCCTTTCTGCCCGCCGGTTCCTCTATTGTTCCTTTGTCGCAAGCTCTTCACTGTTCTCTCTTCCTTCCTTCTCACGGTTAGTCGGAATTGTTGTAGTTCTCTCCCATGATTCCGGAGAACATCCTCTGCTGGAGAGCTCGCCTTTTGTTGTCTCCCTTTTGGTTGCAGGAAGTGATAATGTCAGACAGGTTTGTTGTAGCAGGCGTGATGGGGAGAATGCGTCCTTATATCACCATGGTCCCCCTGCAATAGGTTAGATGTTGAGCTTGTGTGCAAAATATAAAAATGGCAACCAGGATTACGTTAAGTCTTGTTAGTAAGTTATGGCAAGTGATACCTAGTTCTGATATTGGGTGACTGGTTCCGGTTCTGGATGTCAGGTTCGCGAAGTTAATAACTCACTGGTTCTTTCCTGCGGTGTAGGCTAGTCTAGAGGTAAGACTCGGGTGTTGAGACAGAGAGGTTGTGTGTTCAAACCCGGGCTGCACCAGTTGAGATTTATATTTATGATTTCTCTCTGAGGCAACAACCCCTGGTCTCTGCAGCGAGGCCTGGGTTGAAACGTCATTTACTCAACGACGGAAAAATATTAGTATCTCCGAAGATGAAGTTATCTGCCTGTGCGGCGAGGGACCACTATACACGCGTTTGATAGGGGAACACGAATTAACACGCAAAATTCAGTTCCTAGTCTCTAGGGACTTCGCCATAGGTGAAAGCTGGTGAACGCAAAAAGAAAAAAAAACAACAAAAAACTGTATTTATCAGTGGATACCAGAATCGTAAATGGATGGCGAACTGGTTCTGGAAGTGGATGGCATGTTCAGACACTGAATAACTCACTGGTTCTGGCTGTAGATATCAGGTACAGGAAGTGGATAATTCAATGGTTCTAGCAGTAGATATCAGGTACAGGAAGTGGATAATTCACTGCTTCTGGCAGTGGATGTCAGGTACAGGAAGTGGATAATTCACTGCTTCTGGCAGTGGATGTCAGGTACAGGAAGTGGATAATTCAATGGTTCTGGCAGAGGATGTCAGGTACAGGAAGTGGATAATTCACTGCTTCTGGCAGTGGATGTCAGGTACAGGAAGTGGATAATTCAATGGTTCTGACAGATGATGTCAGGTACAGGAAGTGGATAATTCACTGCTTCTGGCAGTAGATATCAGGTACAGGAAGTGGATAATTCAATGGTTCTGGCAGAGGATGTCAGGTACAGGAAGTGGATAATTCACTGCTTCTGGCAGTGGATGTCAGGTGCAGGAAGTGGATAATTCACTGCTTCTGACAGTGGATGTCAGGTACAGGAAGTGGATAATTCACTGCTTCTGGCAGAGGATGTCAGGCACAGGAAGTGGATAATTCACTGCTTCTGGCAGTGGATGTCAGGTACAGGAAGTGGATAATTCACTGCTTCTGGCAGAGGATGTCAGGTACAGGAAGTGGATATTTCAATGGTTCTGGCAGAGGATGTCAGGTACAGGAAGTGGATAATTCACTGCTTCTGGCAGAGGATGTCAGGTACAGGAAGTGGATAATTCAATGGTTCTGGCAGTGGATGTCAGGTACAGGAAGTGGATAATTCACTGCTTCTGGCAGAGGATGTCAGGTGCAGGAAGTGGATAATTCACTGGTTCTGGCAGTGGATGTCAGGTACAGGAAGTGGATAATTCACTGCTTCTGGCAGAGGATGTCAGGTACAGGAAGTGGATAATTCACTGCTTCTGGCAGTGGATGTCAGGTACAGGAAGTGGATAATTCACTGCTTCTGGCAGAGGATGTCAGGTACAGGAAGTGGATAATTCACTGCTTCTGGCAGAGGATGTCAGGTACAGGAAGTGGATAATTCAATGGTTCTGGCAGTGGATGTCAGGTACAGGAAGTGGATAATTCAATGGTTCTGGCAGAGGATGTCAGGTGCAGGAAGTGGATAATTCACTGGTTCTGGCAGTGGATGTCGGGTACAGGAAGTGGATAATTCACTGCTTCTGGCAGAAGATGTCAGGTACAGGAAGTGGATAATTCAATGGTTCTGACAGTGGATGTCAGGTACAGGAAGTGGATAATTCACTGGTTCTGGCAGTGGATGTCAGGTACAGGAAGTAGATAATTCACTGGTTCTGACAGTGGATGTCAGGTACAGGAAGTTGATAATTCACTGGTTCTGGCAGTGGATGTCAGGTACAGGAAGTGGATAATTCACTGGTTCTTCTGGCAGTGGACGTCAGTGGATGATCCACTCTGATTTTATCCCATTGGAATGAATTACCACCCGTCCCTTTTTTCTTTCATTGGAATGAATTACTACCCGCTCTAATTTTATCTCATTGGAATGAATCACAGTCAGTCCTGTTATACTCCCATCCTCACGGATCACTCAAGCCATATTATTCTACCATATCCACTCATAACTTTAGCAATGTTATTCTGTAATCGATATTTATCTTCACACCCTGTTATTCTCCCATTGAAATGTATCAACATCGCCCAGCTATTCTCCCATCGGAATGTATCAACATCGCCTAGCTATTCTCCCATCGGAATGTATCAACATCGCCCTGTTATACTCCCATCGGAATGTATCAACATCGCCCAGTTATTCTCCCATCGCAATGTATCAACATCGCCCACTTATTCTCCCATCGGAATGTATCAACATCGCCCACTTATTCTCCCATCGGAATGTATCAACATCGCCCAGCTATTCTCCCATCGGAATGTATCAACATCGCCAAGTTATTCTCCCATCGGAATGTATCAACATCGCCCAGTTATTCTCCCATCGGAATGTATCAACATCGCCCAGCTATTCTCCCATTGGAATGTATCAATATCGCCAAGTTATTCTCCCATTGGAATGTATCAACATCGCCCAGCTATTCTCCCATCGAAATGTATCAACATCGCCCAGGTATTCTCCTATCGGAATGTATCAATATCGCCAAGTTATTCTCCCATCGGAATGTATCAACTTCGCCCAGGTATTCTCCCATCGGAATGTATCAACATCGCCCAGCTATTCTCCCATCGGAATGTATCAACATCGCCCTGTTATACTCCCATCGGAATGTATCAATATCGCCAAGTTATACTCCCATCGGAATGTATCAACATCGCCCTGTTATACTCCCATCGGAATGTATCAACATCGCCCTGTTATACTCCCATCGGAATGTATCAACATCGCCCTGTTATTCTCCTATCGGAATGTATCAACATCGCCCTGTTATACTCCCATCGGAATGTATCAACATCGCCCTGTTATACTCCCATCGGAATGTATCAACATCGCCCTGTTATTCTCCTATCGGAATGTATCAACATCGCCCTGTTATTCTCCTATCGGAATGTATCAATATCGCCCTGTTATACTCCCATCGGAATGTAACAATATCGCCCAGGTATTCTCCTATCGGAATGTATCAATATCGCCCAGGTATTCTCCTATCGGAATGTATCAACGTCGCCCAGGTATTCTCCTATCGGAATGTATCAACTTCGCCCAGGTATTCTCCTATCGGAATGTATCAACATCGCCCAGCTATTCTCCCATCGGAATGTATCAACATAGCCCTGTTATACTCCCATCGGAATGTATCAACATCGCCCAGTTATTCTCCCATCGGAATGTATCAACTTCGCCCAGCTATTCTCCCATCGGAATGTATCAACATCGCCCTGTTATACTCCCATCGGAATGTATCAACATCGCCCAGGTATTCTCCCATCGGAATGTATCAACATCGCCCAGTTATTCTCCTGTCGTAATGTATCAACATCGCCCAGTTATTCTCCTGTCGTAATGTATCAACATCGCCCTGTTATACTCCCATCGGAATGTATCAACATCGCCCTGTTATACTCCCATCGCAATGTATCAACATCGCCCAGGTATTCTCCCATCGGAATGTATCAACATCGCCCAGTTATTCTCCCATCGGAATGTATCAACATCGCCCAGTTATTCTCCCATCGTAATGTATCAACATCGCCCAGTTATACTCCCATCGGAATGTATCAACATCGCCCTGTTATTCTCCTATCGGAATGTATCAACATCGCCCTGTTATTCTCCTATCGGAATGTATCAATATCGCCCTGTTATACTCCCATCGGAATGTAACAATATCGCCCAGGTATTCTCCTATCGGAATGTATCAATATCGCCCAGGTATTCTCCTATCGGAATGTATCAACGTCGCCCAGGTATTCTCCTATCGGAATGTATCAACTTCGCCCAGGTATTCTCCTATCGGAATGTATCAACATCGCCCAGCTATTCTCCCATCGGAATGTATCAACATAGCCCTGTTATACTCCCATCGGAATGTATCAACATCGCCCAGTTATTCTCCCATCGGAATGTATCAACTTCGCCCAGCTATTCTCCCATCGGAATGTATCAACATCGCCCTGTTATACTCCCATCGGAATGTATCAACATCGCCCAGGTATTCTCCCATCGGAATGTATCAACATCGCCCAGTTATTCTCCTGTCGTAATGTATCAACATCGCCCAGTTATTCTCCTGTCGTAATGTATCAACATCGCCCTGTTATACTCCCATCGGAATGTATCAACATCGCCCTGTTATACTCCCATCGCAATGTATCAACATCGCCCAGGTATTCTCCCATCGGAATGTATCAACATCGCCCAGTTATTCTCCCATCGGAATGTATCAACATCGCCCAGTTATTCTCCCATCGTAATGTATCAACATCGCCCAGTTATACTCCCATCGGAATGTATCAACATCGCCCAGTTATTCTCCCATCGGAATGTATCAACATCGCCCAGTTATTCTCCCATCGGAATGTATCAACATCGCCCAGTTATTCTCCCATCGGAATGTATCAACATCGCCCAGTTATTCTCCCATCGGAATGTATCAACATCGCCCAGTTATTCTCTCATCGGAATGTATCAACATCGCCCAGTTATTCTCCCATCGGAATGTATCAACATCGCCCAGTTATTCTCCCATCGGAATGTATCAACATCGCCCAGCTATTCTCCTGTCGGAATGTATCAACATCACCCAGTTATTCTCCTATCGGAATGTATCAACATCGCCCAGTTATACTCCCATCGGAATGTAACAACATCGCCCAGTTATTCTCCCATCGGAATATATCAACATCGCCCAGTTATTCTCCCATCTCCACACGACACTTCTTGAGTGGTATCCTTCTATCTTCACCTAACACCCCGGCTCTGTTATTCTCTCATCTGAATTTTTCTCCACACTGTTATTCCCCCATCTCCAGACCTCACTCAAAGCCACATTATTCTCCCATGTCCATGCATTACTCTCACCCTGGTATTCTGCCAAATGAATGTATCACGATTGCTCTGTTCTCCCACCTCCACGCGACACTCCCTGTCTGTCATTCTCCCTTTTTCCAGGACACGCCCACCTTCATCTACAAAGAAAAAAATGGACGCCCCAACAAAGACCGGAAGCTCTTTACGGCTTTAGACCCCGCCCAGACAAAGCTTAGACCACGTGCTTCTGTTGACCTAACTGAACTTTGCGTCCCCTCAACAGATTCTAAAATAGGTCGCAGGTTAGATTGACGTGAGCACTCGCTGGTAGTGGTTGTTAGTACACGGTCAGATCGATGGCATGGGAAACACTTTATTGCGAGATCCGAGGGCTCGGTGTCCTAGCCTAGTCATGAGGTTGCGTGTCCTTTGCAGAACATTGCACTCATCACAGCCAGTTTGAAAGAATATCTATCTCTAGTCAGGTCTCCCACAGAACTTTGCACCCATCACAGCCCGTCTGAAAGAATATATGTCTCTAGTCAGATCTCCCACAGAACTTTGCACTCATCACAGCCCGTATGAAAGAATATATGTCTCTAGTCAGATCTCCCACAGAACTTTGCACTCATCACAGCCCGTTTGAAAGAATATATGTCTCTAGTCAGATCTCCCACAGAACTTTGCACTCATCACAGCCCGTATGAAAGAATATATGTCTCTAGTCAGATCTCCCACAGAACTTTGCACTCATCACAGCCCGTATGAAAGAATATATGTCTCTAGTCAGATCTCCCACAGAACTTTGCACTCATCACAGCCCGTATGAAAGAATATATGTCTCTAGTCAGGTCTCCCACAGAACTTTGCACTCATCACAGCCCGTATGAAAGAATATATGTCTCTAGTCAGATCTCCCACAGAACTTTGCACTCATCACAGCCCGTATGAAAGAATATATGTCTCTAGTCAGGTCTCCCACAGAACTTTGCACCCATCACAGCCCGTATGAAAGAATATATGTCTCTAGTCAGATCTCCCACAGAACTTTGCACTCATCACAGCCCGTATGAAAGAATATATGTCTCTAGTCAGATCTCCCACATATCGCTGTGCTCACCACAGCTCTTCTGAAAGAATATCTATCTCTAGTCAGATCTCCCATAGAAAGTTGCACTCATCACAGCTCGTCTGAAAGAATATCTCTCTCTAGTCAGATCTCCCATAGAAAGTTGCACTTATCACAGCCCGTCTGAAAGAATATCTATCTCTAGTCAGATCTCCCATAGAAAGTTGCACTTATCACAGCCCGTCTGAAAGAATATCTATCTCTAGTCAGATCTCCCATAGAAAGTTGCACTTATCACAGCTCGTCTGAAAGAATATCTCTCTCTAGTCAGATCTCCCATAGAAAGTTGCACTTATCACAGCCCGTCTGAAAGAATATCTATCTCTAGTCAGATCTCCCATAGAAAGTTGCACTTATCACAGCTCGTCTGAAAGAATATCTATGTCTGGTCAGATCTCCCATAGAAAGTTGCACTTATCACAGCCCGTCTGAAAGAATATATATCTCTAGTCAGATCTCACATAGAAAGTTGCACTTATCACAGCTCGTCTGAAAGAATATCTATGTCTAGTCAGATCTCCCATAGAAAGTTGCACTTATCACAGCCCGTCTGAAAGAATATCTCTCTCCAGCCAGTATCTTCTGTAATATTTTCTTCTAGGTCTGCCCATGTCTTGTCTGTCCCTGGTTCCATGCCTCCAATTATTGCTATTTGCAACCCGAATTGTCTGTTAACGCAGTATTTTATGTAAGATGTTGATTACCAGCCAGTTCTCTTCATTGAGTAGGTCCTTTAATATCTCTCTATTGTTTTTTTTTTTCATCATCAGAGATATGATAAGGATTTGTCGGTAGTAGGCCTATTTTATTTTGAGTGAACCAATTTTCAAAACCCACAAGTGGATATCAAAACTGAAGGAATAGACCTGGAGACAGTTCAGAACTACAACTACCTTGGACATACTATAACCAGTGATGGAATATAATGTAATATATATATATATATATATATATATATATATATATATATATATATATATATATATATATATTATAATGTAAAACTGAAATCAAAAGAATAGGAATGGCAATTTGTAATTTTAATGCCATGACAAATATACTAACATCAAAACAAATAACACCAGGGCTAAAACTAAGAATAACAAAATGTTATACATTATCAACATTCCTATATGGTGCAGAAACATGGACATTGGACAAGAAAACAGAATACAAAATTGAAGCCTTTGAAATGTGGATATATAGAAAAATAGGTTGAATTGGATGGAAAGAAAATAAAACAAACGATGAAGTCTTAAAACAACTAAAAATGAAAAGAGAACTACTAAATACAATTCAAACAAGATAAATGCGATTTTGGGGCCATATTAAAAGACACAACAGCCTACAAATAGTAATGTGGAGGGGAAAATACAAGGTAAAAGAGGCAGAGGCAGACAAAGACTAACATGGACGAGTATCATCAAAAGATGGACAAGTCAACCTATGACAACCTGCCCCATCAAAGCAAGAGACAGTGGAATGGCACTCCATGGTAGCCAACCTTCGATGCGGAGACGGCACTCAATGATCATGATGATGAAAGCGAGTTTCTAAAAGAGAGTGTTTATTCTGTCGTTGTTTATCGTCTTGTATGTCCAATCAGGTAATCAGTTTCATCATCATCATGTGCCATACCGGTTGGCGTAGGCGATCATGTCCTTCAACAACCTACTATCTACAGTGCATCGTATCAGTTCTGTCGTTGACTGTTTTCCATGCCATGACACCAAGCTTAGTATTTTCTCTCTTTGTAGTCCATGATCTCTCTTTGATTCTGAGCAGAATGGCTCTACATGGTAGCCAACCTTCGCTGCGGAGATGGCACTCGATCATAATAAATTTTCTAAATTGTTTTTTGCGACATTGTCCATGATTCACAAACTTAAGTAGCCATCGGGTATAAGACTGGAATGATTACTCTGAAGACGGGTGATTCCCACGTCCGTTCAGTCCCTGGTCCAGCAACCAGCAAAGTGTTTGCCACAATCGTTCTTGTTCACACTGTTTCACCGAGTGCACCGCGTTCTGTATACGATAGTTGCTGGCTTTTCCGGTTTTATATTCTGCTGGTGGGCTTTATTAACTCTATAGTTGGTTGTGACTAAACTATACCTTACAACCCAAAGAAATTATATGAAGATGCAAGACTATCATTGCTTTACTGTTCAGAATTTTTCAAGGATGGAAATTGATAGGAGCAATCGAGATAAATGTTTTCATCCCAACATTGGGCTATCAATGTCAGCCCTGGACCATAGATGCAAGAACAATAAGAAAAATAACCATTACCGAGATGAAATGTGTTAGACGAATGGCAGGAAACAGCGAATCATTTCAGGTGAAGAGGTATGTTTAAGACTACTCGGAAAAAATCACAAATAATCAACAACAGAAAAAAAGAGCAACAGATGGTCCGCACAAAGATCAAACCGTACTCCTCGGCTCAGCGCCTTGCCACACGAAACAAACGTTAGAGCACACGACAAACTTAGACGAATGACAGGAAACAGCCTGAGAGATAAGATCAAAAATGAAGAACTGAGAAAAAAGCTAGGAATAACCCCGTCATATATATATATGAAGGGAGCCGCGATAGCTCAGTGGTTAGTGAACTGGGCTACAAAGGATAAGAGGTAAGGTTCTATCCCAATCGACGGCTTCAGGGTTCGCCGAGCCTTAAATGGGTACCGGATTTTGTCTTGGAAAGTAAAGCGGCACGGGCGTAATACCGACCACATTACCCCAAAAATCATGTGCTGAAGGTCTGTAAAATGTATGGGCACTAACACCATACGCCACTTGGCGTGACGGAGGCTCTTTACTTATATATATATATATATATATATATATATATATATATATATATATATATATATATATAAAGAAACAACAGATAAAAGGGTTTAGCCACGTGATAAAGCAGAAAAATCAAAACACAACAAAACGAACCTTCAATAAATGTCGTTTGAACACCAGACCCAAGGGATGACCACGAAAAAGATGGATCAATGGAATATTAGAGACACCGAGAAACATAACAGCAGCAGAGGCAAACAGAAGAGCAAAGAACCGCAAATTATATCTCTCGTCGACTCTGAGAGGCAAATGAGAAGGAAGGAAGAAGAATCCAGATAGATTGACTTTGAATGTCTTCCAATATGTGTTTAACGCGACGACTTCCTGTTAAACAAAACGCCATGTTGACATAATGAATCTCCACTCTGCTAAGTGATTAACACTGTTCCAGAGCTGTCACGTGACGGCGTCCAGCCAACAGTCAGGTTCCGGTATGGTTTGCAGTTGAGGCATTTCGGTGAGACCTCTCGCCCCTCGCTCACTACAGTATCCAGTTCAAAACCTGCATGGGCGGGTCACATACAAAATGACTCAAACGGCTATATTTAAACGACGTATTGCCACTGCCAGGGGAGCCGCGATATCTCAGTGGTTAGTGAACTGGACTACAAAGGACAAGAGGTAGGGTTCGATCCCAACCGACGGCTCCGGTTCACCCAGCCTTAAATGGGTACTGGATATTTTTCTGGGAAAGTAAAGCGGCACGGACGTAATACCGACCACATTATCCCAAAAATCATGTGTCGAAGGTCTGTAAAATGTACGGTCCCTAACACCATATTCCCTATACGCCACTCGGCGCGACGGGGGTACTTTGCTTTTTTTTATTTTTATGCCATTGCCAGGGTATATTTTCAAAAGCTGATCAAGCTCCCTTTGCTTTCTCTTAATAATTTTGTTCTTTCTCTTCATTGCTTTCACTTTTTAAAAAAAGTATTTAAAAATTCTGCTCAATTCTGTTATGTTCAAAGCGAATCTATTCTAATTTGGTATATTAAATTACATTCTTCTGCCTCTCAACTCCCTAAGGAGCATAGGTCTTCAACAGTCACTTTCCAAGTCGTTCTGTTTTTCCCATTCTTTTAAGATCATTCCATGTCTTCCCCATCATCTTCATTTCTGCTTTCATCTGTCTTCTCCAACAATAGAAGACAACAATGTCTTCCTCTTTGTCTTTTTCCTTGGGGATTCCAAAAAGGGACTTGTGTAATACTCTCAGTGTATGTCCTATCCAGCGAGATCGTCTGCGCTGTATCTTTTTATACACAGGTATTTCACTGGTACATTTCTAAATTAAATTAAATTAAATTAAATTAAATTAAATTAAATTAAATTAAATTAAATTAAATTAAGTTAAATTAAATTAAATTAAATTAAATTAAATTAAATTAAATTAAATTAAATTAATTCTTTCTGGCCATCAACAAGAACTCTTAAATTATTTCTGCTCTTTGCTGTCTTTTCTAACCTTTCCTGAGGTATTATCCCACAGTATCCCTGTCATCCCATATTATCCCTGTCATCCCATATTACTCTTGTTTCGAGGTTTTGTCTTATCATTTCCCTAAGCATATCATTTTTTCTTGTCCCTTGTAGGCTCCAGGTTAGAGCTTGGCTTGTAAAGTCTTCAGTTCTTCTTCCTCTTTTCTTCCTCATTTCCCTTTCGACGTCGAAGGGAGATATAATTTGCGGTTTTATTTTTTTTTTTGCTCTTCTGCTCGCCTCTGCTGCTCTTATGTTTTTTTATTGACTTTTGAAATATGCAAACTTATCATTCTCTATAATGTGTCTCTCTGTCATCTAGCAACATCATCATGTGCCTCACGAGATGAGCTATTTAATGCTCACGCGGAGGAGTTCAAGCGCAACAGCAGGGTCGGCGGTCCAGCAGCTGACGAAGACCTTGCCTTGACCTTCAAATCGATCTCTGTGGAAAGAGCCTACGTCATAATAGGCAGCATAACAAAGGTAAGATTCGCCATGTTCTCCGTATTTCCTTGTTTGATAATACTTTTGGTCACATACGGCGCGTAGGGTAAGAGTCATAGTTCTTCACATCCGGCAGTTCACCGCAGACTGTTTTAGTTCATAGTTGTTTCCGAGACCCATTGTTGTGCTCTCTGTGATGAAAGTTCTTCAAGGGTTTCTTTCGATCTTCCTCGTTTTTTTTTACCCTCAGGTGTCCATTGGTTATTGTTATTGGTTATGGAAGGCCTCGGCATCACAGCAAACGAATTAAAATCCATAATAATGTCCATATAATGGGTTAAGGCAAATAAATGCAAATGATTGCATAAAAATGCGAAGCTGCAGTAATGCTGAATATAAGGAAAAATTAAAAAATACAGAAAAATGGTATGTTAGAAGCTTTACGTGATAAGTGGACGTCACAGACTAAACGACGTTTCGGCCCAATAGGCCTTCAGCAGGAACAAACAAGAAAAACATACACACAAAACTAATAACGAAACATTCAAAACAAAAATATTCGAAATATGTTAAAGAAAATATGTCTATCCTGTGTGTATGAAAAGGAAATGGTAACAAAAGTGTGGCTGTCGTGAATGTGCAAAAAAGTGGGCAAATGCACACCGAACCATAAGAACACCACACAAACAGATAGGCGGCCTTCAGCAGGAACAAACAACACCACACAGACAGATAGGTGGCCTTCAGCAGGAACAAACAACACCACACAAACAGATAGGCGGCCTTCAGCAGGAACAAACAACACCACACAGACAGATAGGCGGCCTTCAGCAGGAACAAACAACACCACACAGACAGATAGGCGGCCTTCAGCAGGAACAAACAACACCACACAGACAGATAGGCGGCCTTCAGCAGGAACAAACAACACCACACAAACAGATAGGCGGCCTTCAGCAGGAACAAACAACACCACACAAACAGATAGGCGGCCTTCAGCAGGAACAAACAACACCACACAAACAGATAGGCGGCCTTCAGCAGGAACAAACAACACCACACAAACAGATAGGCGGCCTTCAGCAGGAACAAACAACACCACACAAACAGATAGGCGGCCTTCAGCAGGAACAAACAACACCACACAAACAGATAGGCGGCCTTCAGCAGGAACAAACAACACCACACAAACAGATAGGCGGCCTTCAGCAGGAACAAACAACACCACACAAACAGATAGGCGGCCTTCAGCAGGAACAAACAACACCACACAAACAGATAGGCGGCCTTCAGCAGGAACAAACAACACCACACAAACAGATAGGCGGCCTTCAGCAGGAACAAACAACACCACACAAACAGATAGGCGGCCTTCAGCAGGAACAAACAACACCACACAAACAGATAGGCGGCCTTCAGCAGGAACAAACAACACCACACAAACAGATATGGGCCTATTTGTTCCTGCTGAAGCCCTAGTGAGCCTACAGAGTTCGTCCAAGTGGGCCAGAATTCTCCTCGGATGTTCTTGAGTGTCTCGAGGAGGTATCGGAGCACCTATGGATTTGTCTAGTGTGCAGTGATCATCCTAACAACAAACGACGTCTCTTATAATCGTTTGTAATATATCAGAGCAGAATTAGGCATCATGTTTCAGAATTTACCCAAACTTCTAACATAACAGCAAACAGCTGTGGGGAAAATATCGCCTTATTTTATTTTTATTTTTGTCTGCTATACAAGACACGGCGCACTTGAAGCCTACACACACTTGATGTTGCTAACACAACTGGCAGTATAAAACACCTGTACCACAACTCTACAGGCGCACTTGAAGCCTACACACACTTGATGTTGCTAACACAACTGGCAGTATAAAACACCTGTACCACAACTCTACAGGCGCACTTGAAGCCTACACACACTTGATGTTGCTAACACAACTGGCAGTATAAAACACCTGTACCACAACTCTACAGGCGCACTTGAAGCCTACACACACTTGATGTTGCTAACACAACTGGCAGTATAAAACACCTGTACCACATCTCTACAGGCGCACTTGAAGCCTACACACACTTGATGTTGCTAACACAACTGGCAGTATAAAACACCTGTACCACAACTCTATCGGCGCAATACTTATCAATGGAAACGGAGGGAGGTGACTCCAAATGTTGGAGTTCAATTAGGCAGTTTACTCTCTCCTACCTTATTCAATATCATCTTGGAAAGAAACATGACATATGCTGTAGAAAACCATGAAAATACTGTTGGTATTTGTGGCTGAACAGTTTACAACCTGCGGTTTGCTCATTTAATCGATAAGAGACTTGATACATTGATGGTTTAGCAGAAACAAAACAAGAGTTGACAGACTTGATACATCGATGGTTTAGCAGAAACAAAACAAGAGTTGACAGACTTGATACATCGATGGTTTAGAAGAAACAAAACAAGAGTTGACAGACTTGATACATTGATGGTTTAGAAGAAACAAAACAAGAGTTGACAGACTTGATACATTGATGGTTTAGAAGAAACAAAACAAGAGTTGACAGACTTGATACATTGATGGTTTAGAAGAAACAAAACAAGAGTTGACAGACTTGATACATTGATGGTTTAGCAGAAGCAAAACAAGAGTTGACAGACTTGATACATTGATGGTTTAGCAGAAACCGAACAAGAGTTAAGAGACTTGATACATTGATGGTTTAGCAGAAACAAAACAAGAGTTAAGAGACTTGATACATCGATTGTTTAGCAGAAACAAAACAAGAGTTAAGAGACTTGATACATCGATGGTTTAGCAGAAACAAAACAAGAGTTAAGAGACTTGATACATCGATTGTTTAGCAGAAACAAAACAAGAGTTAAGAGACTTGATACATCGATGGTTTAGCAGAAACAAAACAAAAGTTGACAGACTTGATACATTGATGATTTAGTAGAAACAAAACAATAGTTGACAGACTTGATACATTGATGGTTTAGCAGAAACAAAACAAGAGTTAAGAGATTTGATACATTGATGGTTTAGCAGAAACAAATCAAGAGTTGACAGACTTGATACATCGATGGTTTAGCAGAAACAAAACAAGAGTTGACAGACTTGATACATCGATGGTTTAGCAGAAACAAATCAAGAGTTGACAGACTTGATACATCGATGGTTTAGAAGAAACATAACAAATGTTGACAGACTTGATACATTGATGGTTTAGCAGAAACAAAACAAGAGTTGACAGACTTGATACATCGATGGTTTAGCAGAAACAAAACAAGAGTTGACAGACTTGATACATAGATGGTTTAGCAGAAACAAAACAAGAGTTAAGAGACTTGATACATTGATGGTTTAGCAGAAACAAAACAAAAGTTGACAGACTTGATACATCGATGGTTTAGCAGAAACAAAACAAGAGTTGACAGACTTGATACATTGATGGTTTAGCAGAAACAAAACAAGAATTAAGAGACTTGATACATCGATGGTTTAGCTGAAACAAAACAAGAGTTGACAGACTTGATACATCGATGGTTTAGTAGAAACAAAAACAAGAGTTGACATACTTGATACATCGATGGTTTAGCTGAAACAAAACAAGAGTTGACAGACTTGATACATTGCTGGTTTAGCAGAAACAAAACAAGAGTTGACAGACTTGATACATTGATGGTTTAGCAGAAGCAAAACAAGAGTTAAGAGACTTGATACATTGATGGTTTAGCAAAAACAAAACAAGAGTTGACAGACTTGATACATTGATGGTTTAGCAGAAACAAAACAAGAGTTGACAGACTTGATACATTGATGGTTTAGCAGAAGCAAAACAAGAGTTGACAGACTTGATACATTGATGGTTTAGTAGAAACAAAACAAGAATTAAGAGACTTGATACATCGATGGTTTAGCTGAAACAAAACAAAAGTTGACAGACTTGATACATTGATGGTTTAGCTGAAACAAAACAAGAGTTGACAGACTTGATACATTGATGGTTTAGCAGAAACAAAACAAAAGTTGACAGACTTGATACATCGATTGGATAAAACATCTGCTATATGGGGCATGGATATCGATGCCAAGAAAAACAAAACTGACGACCAATAACTCTAGAGCGTTGTAGACAAAATCACAATAAATGGACAAGTGATGTTGACAAATTTAAATATTTAGGATCAACTGTTGGCAATGAAGGCTCAAAACGTGAAATGCCGGCTAGAATAGGGGATACAACAGCATCCCTTGCAAAGATATAATATATTTAGAAATATAAGAACATCATTTTTGGCTCTAAACCAGCTGATGACACCCTGGAAATATTATTTGTTGTTTATACAAGTAAGAAACATGGACACTTACAGCAGGGCTGCAGATAAAAGTAGGTGCTATAGAGATGAAATCTTATCGTAAAGATTTGGGGCATCTCTAATTTTGATCGTATTACAAGTGAAAAAGTTCGGAAAAGTCTGTCGGCGGTGCCCAACGATCCCCAGGTTCACAAAGTCTGTCAGTAAAACTCCCCTAACGCTCACCAGGTTGATAAAGTCTGTCGACGGTACCGCAACAATCCCCAGGTTCACAAAGTCTGTCAGTGGTGCCCCAACGATTTCCAGGTTGACAAAGTCTATCAGTGATTCCCCAACAATCCCCAGGTTGACAAAGTCTATCAGTGGTGCCCCAACGATTTCCAGGTTGACAAAGTCTATCAGTGATTCCCCAACAATCCCCAGGTTGACAAAGTCTATCAGTGATTCCCCAACAATCCCCAGGTTGACAAAGTCTATCAGTGGTGCCCCAACGATTCCCAGGTTCACAAAGTCTGTCAGTGCCCCAACAATCCCCAGGTTGACAAAGTCTGTTAGTAGTGCCCCAACAATCCCCAGGTTGGCAAAGTCTGTCAGTGGTGCCCCAACAATCCCCAGGTTGGCAAAGTCTGTCAGTGGTGCCCCAACAATCCCCAGGTTGATAAAGTCTGTCAGTGGTGCCCCAACAATCCCCAGGTTGATAAAGTCTGTCAGTGGTGCCCCAACAATCCTCAGGTTGATGAAGTCTGTTAGTGGTGCCCCAACAATGCCCAGGTTCACAAAGTCTGTCAGTGGTGCCCCAACAATCCCCAGGTTGGCAAAGTCTGTCAGTGGTGTCCCAACGATCCCCAGGTTCACAAAGTCTGTCAGTGGTGCCCCAACAATCCCCAGGTTCACAAAGTCTGTCAGTGGTGCCCCAACAATCCCCAGGTTGGCAAAGTCTGTCAGTAGTGCCCCAACGATCCCCAGGTTGGCCAAGTCTGTCAGTGGTGCCCCAACGATTCCCAGGTTGACAAAGTCTATCAGTGATTCCCCAACTATTCCCAGTTTGACAAAGTCTATCAGTGATTCCCCAACTATTCCCAGTTTGACAAAGTCTATCAGTGATTCCCCAACTATTCCCAGTTTGACAAAGTCTATCAGTGATTCCCCAACTATTCCCAGTTTGACAAAGTCTATCAGTGATTCCCCAACTATTCCCAGGTTGACAAAGTCTATCAGTGGTGCCCCAACGATTCCCAGGTTGACAAAGTCTATCAGTGATTCCCCAACTATTCCCAGGTTGACAAAGTCTATCAGTGATTCCCCAACTATTCCCAGGTTGACAAAGTCTATCAGTGGTGCCCCAACGATTCCCAGGTTGACAAAGTCTATCAGTGATTCCCCAACTATTCCCAGGTTGACAAAGTCTATCAGTGATTCCCCAACTATTCCCAGGTTGACAAAGTCTATCAGTGGTTCCCCAACTATTCCCAGGTTGACAAAGTCTATCAGTGATTCCCCAACTATTCCCAGGTTGACAAAGTCTATCAGTGATTCCCCAACTATTCCCAGGTTGACAAAGTCTATCAGTGATTCCCCAACTATTCCCAGGTTGACAAAGTCTATCAGTGATTCCCCAACTATTCCCAGGTTGACAAAATCTATCAGTGCAGTGGCGCTCCCTCTTCCCCTCCCCCTTCCCCCCACCTCCCAACAATTCATGTGGTTATGGGGTGAAAAGGAAGGGGACTTTTAAAAGAAAATCCCAGGAAGAAAAGTAACTAATCGACAAACATCACACACACATATACAAACATTTGAGACTGTACCCAATATCCTCCTTCTGTCTACAGAGGAAGGTCAAATTCTTAATCTCACTAAATCGCCAGCCGGTATTAAGAGACACGTCCTGTTCCTGATATACATATCGCACTGATCGGTGACGTCAGCCGGTCAGCGCTAAGATGGCTTCCTTCTCGCTAAGATCTCCTAGAAATCCGCTAAGACTCTTCGGAAATAGATTAGCTTTTGTTGACACAACTGATCGGTTTTTGCTTCGGTGCATTTCTGAGCTCTCCTTAGTAGCTCGCGGCACGGATTTAGCGGGTCAACGAGGCGTGTCCGTGTGGTTACACAGTGAGAAATCAATAAATGTTGTATTACGTTCTATCTCTGATCTCCTTATTCTTTGCTTTCAGTATTCTCTCCTACGAATTCTCCGTGTAGATTACTATTCAAATACAGTTCAACCCCGATATTCGCACGTCTCGCTACTCGAACAATTCAGGTTGGCTAGCTGTGCTGTCACCGAAGACGATCAACGGATCGGACGGACGTCATCAATGCCCTCCCAGATGGGGGAAGGACCCACAAGGCTTTGACAACCATCCACACCACTACTTCCGATGTAAGAGATGCGAGTTAAGATGGGCACTAACGAGACAGTGGGTGTTTAAGAGGACTTATCAACCAAGGGGTCAAGGCAAAGACATACATCAAAATGCAAAGCTGCAGTAAAGCTGACTGTAAGGCTGACTGTAAGGTTGACTGTAAAGCTGACTGTAAGGCTGACTGTAAAGCTGACTGTAAGGCTGACTGTAAAGCTGATTGTAACGCTGATTGTAAAGCTGATTGTAAGGCTGATTGTAAGGCTGATCTATCTATCTATCTATCTATCTATCTATCTATCTATCTATCTATCTATCTATCTATCTATCTATCTATCTATCTATCTATCTATCTATCTATCTATCTATCTATCTATCTATCTATCTATCTATCTATCTATCTATCTATCTATCTATCTATCTATCTATCTATCTATCTATCTATCTATCTATATATCTATCTATCTATCTATCTATCTATCTATCTATCTATCTATCTATCTATCTATCTATCTATCTGTCTGTCTGTCTGTCTGTCAGTCTGTCTGTCTGTCTGTCTGTCTGTCTGTCTGTCTGTCTGTCTGTCTGTCTGTCTGTCCGTCTGTCTGTCTGTCTGCCTGTCTGTCTGTCTGTCTGTCTGACTGTATGTCTGCCTGTCTCTCTGTCTACCTACCTAACTGTCTGTCTGTCTGTCTGCCTGCCTGCCTGCATGCCTGCCTGTATGTCTGTCTATCTGTCTGTTTGTCTGTCTGTCTGTCTATCAGTATGTCTGTCTACCTACCTAACTGCCTGCCTTTATGTCTGTCTGCCTGCCTGCCTGCCTGCATGCCTGCCTGTCTGTCTGTCTACCTACCTAATTGCCTGCCTGCCTGCATGTCTGTCCGTCTGCCTGCCTGTCTGTGTGTCTGTCTGTCTATCGTTCGTTCGCCTGAAGCATTGTCTATATCTGCAATGACGTTTCCTGTATACATTTTTCTGTCTTTTGTAATTCTTGCAGTGGCCCTGTTAGTTTTGTCTGTAGTGTTGTGTCTATGGGCCAATGGATTTCGCAATAGTTCAGTGGTTAGTGAATTGGACTACAAAGGACATGAGCTTGGGTTCGATCCTGATCGACGGCTTCTGGGTTCACCCAGCCTTAATTGGGTACCGGATTTTTTTTCTGGGAAAGTAAAGCGGCATGGGCGTAATACTGACCACATTACACCAAAAATCATGTGCCGGCGGTCTGTAAAAATTATGGTCACTAACACCATATTCCCTATAGGCCACTTGGCGTGACGGGGTCACTAACACCATATTCCCTATAGGCCAATTGGCGTGACGGGGTCACTAACACCATATTCCCTATAGGCCACTTGGCGTGACGGGGTCACTAACACCATATTCTCTATAGGCCACTTGGCGTGACGGGGTTCTTTACTTTACTTTTTACTATATTCAGTACTGTCTTGGAGCATGTCTTCAGTAATCTGGGGCGCCTGTCTACATGTACATCTAGTTGAGGTGCCGATCTTGAATTTTGTATACATGTGATTGTGAAGTCGATTGTGTCCTGTTCTGAGGTGTATAATGATAATTTGTTCATATCTATTCATATTATGGAGGGCATCCTGATTTGGGGCTTGTGGTCTTCTGATTGATTTGATTATCTGTTTCTTATGATGGTATGTAACCGGTGTATCTAGTTGTGTACCTGTTGCGCCTTCTTTTGCCAGGTTATCTGCTTTCTCATTTCTCGGTATTCCACAGTGAGATGGCATCTACTGCAGGGCAACCCTGTGGTGCTTGCAGTGTTCAGTCAATAAAGTCTGCAGATTGCAGTGCCAGGAGTACTGATCTTGCATCTGTCAAAAACACTACAGGCTGTGGGCTAAGATTACTGTTCAACAGTTTTTCTATTGCCAATTTTATTGCTTGGATTTCTGCATCGTAATTGTGACAATATTTCCCTGTTGCTATTTTATTCATATCCCTAATGTTGTTTGGGTACTCTATGTATGAACCTGCTCCCCCATTCTTTACTACATTCTGTGCTGATCCATCTGTGTACACACGAATCTATAGGTCGTGTGGGTATTCTTCATCCAAGAAACTGAGAATTATTGTTTTTCGCTGTAGACTATATCTGTTCCTTGTCAACTATTCCTTTCACTTCTGTCCGTATTTGTATTGATAATCCTGATTCCTCTGTCCAGGGAGTCGGTTCTGGTATGGGCAGTAGAGGGTTAACAATTCTTGGCATGTCTGGTGTTTGTCTACTATAGTCCGTTCAGAAATTCATAATCACACCTGAATTAGTTTTGCGTGATAACCGCTTGTTATTTTGGTTTCAGATTGTGCATGCAATCTTAGAATATTGATGACGCAAAGATTTTGGTATTTTTTATTCCACAAACACAACAGATTTTGCACATCAGCGAATTCCTTTGATCTTTTATGACGATATCACACAAGTTGATTCAAATTTTAGAGTTTACAGTAATCGTGTTAAATTTTCCAGTTTACTGCAATTCTTGTCAGAGGCGCATCTACATAGTGCTTAATTGTGGGTGTTGTTCGTTATGTGTATTTGCAAACATGAATTCAATTGGTTACAATTAGTCTTGTCCTTCGGCCACCATTAGACCCCAGGACGTCCTAACTGCAGCTGGAATTGAATTCATCTTAATTTTAATCATTCCGAATCTGACGATTCCAAGAGGTTGATAATCATTACTGGCTGGACAAATAGTAATCCATCTCGTTTCCAGTACTCATCTTCCACCTGCAGCACATGTTCAACACACTTCTTCCAGAACGGAATGTCTATTTTTGAGAGAGACTCGCGTGTCAGAACTTCAACTCACACATTTTAAACGTCATGTTCTGTTCTGCAACTTGTCCTTTGACGTGAGCCCAGACAAGTTCGATTGGATTAAGGTGCGCATGATATGCAGGGAGTCGAAGAGAGGTGTGGCCGTATTTCTCAATGATTTTGTCAACATGGTACACCTTTTTCTTATTCGTATTCTTCACAAGTTGTAACAATTCGGGTTTTAAATATGTGTCGTCAAATTTGACATTTTCATTCGCAAGCCATGTCCTAATTTGCTCTTTTGTATTTGATGCAGTAGGCACTTTGTCTTCCTCTGATACGACATTGTGGTATGATGCATTATCCGTGACTATGCATGAAGGTCTCTCCAGGATTGGTAAAAGATCGTTCTCCAACCAGTGCCTGAAAATGTTTCCATTCATTTCAGTATGGTAGTCTCTACCGTCGGTACTTTTTGATTGAAAAATAAGTCCCGCATCATGGACAAGGCCGTTTTCAGTGCTTCCAGCATGCGTTAATATAATGCGCTGGCCTTTGCTGCTCGGAATTGTTCTTTTGAGTTTGAATTTCAAATTTCCGAGAGTAACAAGTACATTATTAGCAAACATTTTCAATATCTCACGTTTTATGACATCCATGTCAAAGCTGTCGACTTTCCTTTTCCTTCCTTGATTGACATGAGTGCACTCTGAGTCTTGTTTAATCCAACGAGAAAATGACGATCTATTAAGACCAAGCGCGAGTTGCGTTCGTCTCTCTGGGTCATGAATATCACAATATAAATGCCCCATCTTGGATTCCCTAAGAAAGTGCTGATATAGTAAAACAGTAACCTTTTGCATAGTTATAAATTTGCATTTCAAACTCATTGTAATTTAGATATAAATGTTGGTATTTAAAGTCAACAAATTGTTTAGTGAGTCTTCTCAAAAAATTAATAAAGATACGCCTTCCCTTCGGTAATTAATGCCAAGGCCGTGGTGCGTCATGTCGTTCAATAACAATTCAGTTTTGTGCGCGGGATTTTCCTGAAATTAGTGTTTCTGCAATAGCCAAACTATTTTACGTGAACGACCGCACAAAATTAATGTATATATCCTAAAATGGTGTCAGATTCGAACAGAGTGAATTTAATATAGCCTAAAGAAGAAAACTTTTAAACTAGATCAAATTTCTCAGAGCAAAAAATATGTCTATAACGTCATCAATATTCTAAGATTGCATGCAAATTTTGAAAGCAAAATAACAAACGGTTATCACGCAAAAATAATTCAGGTGTGATTATGAATTTCTGAACGTTTTATAATACGCTTGGCTTGGTGGATAAAACTGCTTCTCTTAAGTCGTCCCAATGCAAGAATCTGGAATCGGTCCTTCATTGGATGTCTCGACATGCATACAAATGTTTCTGCCTGTATCAGCACCTTTGTGTCCCTCCGTTCTCTCAGTGCTGGTATCCTCCACAATTTCTCCATCTCCAATATTGGTGTTGATTTCATTGCTCCTGTGATGACCCTAAGTGCCTGGTTTTGTGCTTTATCCAGCTCTTGCAGTGTGGCGTTTGATGCTGAGCACCATGCAGATGATCCATATTCTAAATGTGAGCGTATACTCTGTTGGTAAACTTTACTGAGTATTTTCCCACGTGGTTCCACACAGCTTTCTTAGAATAGCCAAATTCCTCCATGTTTTTTTGTTTGTTTTATCTGCTGTTTTCAAGATAGTTTGTTGTCAAATGTAACTCTGAGATAAGTAGCTTGTATGTCTTCTTTCACAGGCTCATTGGCTATGTAGATCTATCTATATATTGTCCTTCTGAGCCGAAGACGACACATAGGGCAGAACCACAATCTCAAAAACAGAAACCGTGCGTGCCAAAGTGGCACATATTGGAGAGATCATTGCTTATGTAGATGACTCCTGCTTTTTGTTTTGGGGAGAGAGTGAAAAATGTAATACTGCATTTGTCTGTATCGATGCTGATGCACCATCTATTTGTCCATGAATTCAGTACATTCATAGCTCTTTGCAACAAATTGGGGGCCCATGTTGCATACTCCTCTGTGCACCACATTACCAAGTCATCTGCATACATTGTCACTTTGATGCCATGTGGTAGTTCAGTAACTAGGTCACTGATGTAGATCAGAAAAAGTGTTGGAGATAGTACCCCTCCCTGTGGAACGCCCTGGCACAGTAAGACCTTCTTACTCTTAAGACCATCCAGTTGCACTCTGGCTCTCCTATAATGCAGGTATGCTTTGACCCATTTGTACATCCTGCCATTTACTCCGCAATTATTTAGCTTCTCCAAAAGCACTTCCTTCCATACCTTATCAAATGCTTTCTTTAGGTCTATCCATGCTGCTAGTACCAGTTTCTTTTCTTGGAACTTGGAACGCATCCTATCTGGGAAAAATAGGTTGCCTGATCTTCGGTAGAGTAACACTGTCTAAAGCCTGCTTGCTGTGACACAAGAACGTTTTCACTTTCCAGGTACCACTGCAGTCTGAGATTGATTATTCGTTCCATTGTGTTACACAAACTGCTTGTAAGGATGATTGGTCTATAGCTGGATGTCGTTGAACCATCCTTTCCTGGCTTTAGTAATGGTATCATAATTGCTTCTCTCCATGCCTGTGACACTCTACCTGTGGTCCAGCAAATGTTGTAGATCTGCAGTAGTTTTGATTTAGCTGCAGTTCCCAAGTTCTTAATCATTTCATTGGACACTCACTCCATCACTGCCTGGTGACTTTTTCATTTTTAATTTGGATATTGCCAGCTCTAGCTCTCTTTGTGTAACGTGTATTTCCATGACTTTGTGTAACGTGTATTTCCATGACTTTGTGTAACGTGTATTTCCATGACTTTGTGTAACGTGTATTTCCATGACTTTGTGTAACGTGTATTTCCATGACTTTGTGTATGGTGCCCTCTTGTCTTACGTTTAGTTGTTTTAAGCGGGGTTCTTGTCGTTTCTCCAGGTTAATTTCAATATTATTGTCATTTGCAAAGGAGTCTGCAAAGTGATTTGCTGCATGCTTACCTGTTAGGATGTCTCCATCCATCTTCTGTGTAATTTTGGTGTTCCTTTCTGTACCCTCATCATTCAGCTGTTTTACAAGCTTCCACACTTTTCTTGTGTCTCGTTCAAGATTCAATGACTCTGTTTTCTCTTTCCAGCTTCTCCGTCTGGCTTGTAGTTTAGCCCATTGAAATTTGGCTTTAGCATGCTGATAGTTATTGTGGTGTTCCTGGCAATGGTTATTTTCTGCTTGCTTTCGAGATGTTTCCATGTCATTGTGCAGTTGCTCTAGTTCCCTACTCCAGCATGGCTTGTATTGTTTCCGTGTCCCTCTAGGTATTGTTTCACTGGCAGCTTGTATACTGATTTCATCAACTATTTTGTTGATGTCTCTGTCTGTATTTAGATCTTTAGTCAGTACACTGGTGCGTTGTTGATACATTTTCCAGTCTGCTTTTTTGTAATTCCATCTTGAGAGAGTGCTGCTCTCCCTGACAGCCTTATTTTGCACCACTAAATAGACTGGTCAGTGGTCTCTACTTCCAAGTTGTTTCCCAACAATACGTGTGATATTCCAATCCAGGTCTGATGAATGGAAAGCAAGGTCTGGTGTAGATGTGGTATGTCATGATCTGGAGTAGAATGTTTGTGGATCTGTTGCCTGGTTTAATAGTATAAGCCCATTGTCATCCTGCCAATTTTCAAGCTCTTCACCTCTCTTGTCCATATGTTCATATCCCCAGCTCTGTGAATGGCTGTTAAAGTCTCATACAAACATTCTTTGTTTTAATGAAATTGTGTCTAGTGCCAATGGGTGGTCACTAGGACAGTAGTAGTTGAGTAGTAAATTAAAGGCCGCATTTTCTGTCCTGAGGTGCAGTATCTGATATTCAGCCCCATCTATATTACATTTCAAGCTGACATGCATTGATGTTGTTCTTTACAAGTGTCAATATTCCGCCATTTTGTCTGTCTTTTCTGTTTGATCGGTAACATTGGTATCCCCCAATCTTCAAGATCATGTCTTTGTTTAGATTGGTTTCCTGCAAACAACATATGCTTACTTGCTCTTCATGTATGATATTTTCTAACTCTATCATTTTGTTGTACCCATCTCTTTTGCTGTTGATGCCTTCAGCATTCCAGGACATTATTCTAAGTGGTCTTAGTTTTAATTGGCCAGTAGCTTTATTCTCTCGCCTCCTGATTCCACGGGGCGGTTGAGAAGGACATCCAGTAATAGTAGTTGGGCCCTTGTGAGATTGAGGGCCAGACACTGCACATCCCTGAGTGTTCATCACAGGGCGAGTGCCACATCGATTCACAGTTATAGACATACTTCTCATTGGCATGAGTGCGTGGTATTATGATTGCTGAGGTGCGCCTTTTGGTTGGTTTCCTCGTCCTCGGCACTTAAATTTGCTAGAGCAGACTGTGGTCTTAACTTGCTAGAGCAGATTGTGGTCTTGCTGTGGTGTAGGAAGGCCTGGCCAATCTTGGTTTTCAGTCCCTGGTGACTGTTAAGCCCCATCCCCACGACAAGGAGCTGGCCTTGATGGGGAATGGATGACATAAGTGACATTTGGGCTGAATATACATTCAGCAGAAACAACAAACAACACACACGCAGATAAGTAAATAGCAGGGCCGAGGACTTATCAACCAACACAGAACTTGAGTCGTCAGTAGCTGGACTCTACTGGACATACAAAGGTGGGGAAATTAGAACACGCATGGACATGTTCGAGGTGCAATGTTAATAACCCACAAGTAACTCAATAACAATTCAGAAATTTCAAGAACTCAAAATCGATATTCGTATGGTTTCTCATAGAATTGGGAAAGTTCAATCATTCCGGACAGTGACACGGTCATCAACCAAAGTTGTGAAGTTTTACTTTTTTTTTTAAACACAAAATTGAGAAAATGTGTGTTTGTGTATTTAGTTGCCGTCGGAAATTGCGTCGGCTATTGTCGCTTTTCTGGCGTTGCATAACAAATATTAGTTAGACTGAAATGACATCATTACAAATACTAAACAAAAAGAACTAAACATAGAACTTTCAACTCAAGCCTATTATCAACCCTTACCTATGACAAAACTCTTACCTATGACAAAACTCTTACCTATGAAAAAACCCTTACCTATGAAAAAACCTTTACTTATGAAAAAACCCTTACCTATGAAAAAACCCTTCCCTATGACAAAACTCTTACCTATGAAAAAACCCTTACTTATGAAAAAACCCTTACCTATGAAAAAACCCTTACTTATGAAAAAACCCTTACCTATGAAAAAACCCTTCCCTATGACAAAACCCTTACCTATGAAAAAACCCTTACCTATGAAAAAACTCTTACCTATGAAAAAACCCTTACCTATGAAAAAACCCTTACCTATGAAAAAAACCTTCCCTATGACAAAACCCTTACCTATGAAAAAACCCTTACCTATGAAAAAACTCTTACCTATGAAAAAAACCCTTACCTATGAAAAAACCCTTACCTATGAAAAAACCCTTACCTATGAAAAAACTCTTACCTATGAAAAAACCCTTACCTATGAAAAAACCCTTACCTATGAAAAAACCCTTACCTATGAAAAAACTCTTACCTATGAAAAAACCCTTACTTATGAAAAAACCCTTACCTATGAAAAAACTCTTACCTATGAAAAAACCCTTACCTATGAAAAAACTCTTACCTATGAAAAAACCCTTACTTATGAAAAAACCCTTACCTATGATAAAACCCTTACCTATGAAAAAACCCTTACCTATGGAAAAACTCTTACCTATGAAAAAACCCTTACCTATGAAAAAACCCTTACCTATGAAAAAACCCTTACCTATGTGAAAGCTGGAAAACTACACAAGAGATTGTATGCTTGCGTTCGCCCTATGACTAAAGGGGTATACCTCTTCATCATCCGTCCTTAAAAAGACGTTAAGTGGGCGTGTCTGAGTTGTGTTGTGGTTTACAGTATAATTGTGATATTTGCGACTTTCGGCCCAACACATCCGACTTCAGCATGACATTTGTTGAGCACCGGGTTGTCTTCCCTCTTCGATTCCTATTCGCTTGGCCAGACTAGACAGGTTAATCTGTTACTAGAGGCACCACAGAGAGGTGGAGCAGGGTCTGGATGGTTCTGGTTCACTGATCCTGACGCAAGCCACCAGCAGTGGGTCGCTGACAACTTCCAGCTCTACTACTGTGAGGCGCGCCTTCGTCTCCCAAAAGAGATTGAGAGAGAGAACTAAACGCTTCTCAAGAGAAATGTCGAGGAAGAATACTCTGTGTACAGTGGGATGAATTCAGGACTTAATATGAAGATAAGAGAAATAGCCAAACAACCAACGATCGCATATGTTCATTATAATTATAATTAGGAAGATAAGGTGGACATATGTTGTACATATGCCGAGAAGTGACAAGAGAATTTCTAAACAGGCTTTTCTAGTGAAGACATCAGGATACAGGAAAAAAGGAAGCGCTAGAGAGACACTAAAAAAAAACACTTATAGGAGAAGCAAATTTGACGTCAACTCATTAGATAGAATTAAACATCTTGTCAAGGATGGATGGCGAGAAACACTTTGCGACGTCCATGGACTCTGGAAGAATCAAGATCAAGGAAATGACGTACCATCCTCTTGGAAAATATATTTTTACAGGCAAATGTCTTATTTTGCTTGCGTGTTATCTCTGGTAGAAAGGGACTGACACCCCACCATTGCTGCCGTGAATGGCGGCTTCAGGTGTTCAATAACAAGTTATTTTAGATATTTAAAAAAAAAAAAAATAGAAGGCTTCTAACAACATACAGAGTGAGTCAACATCTAGCAGACAAGGTTTCTACAACAACAGCAGCTGCATAGTCAGAACAGCAGCTGTATAGTCAGAACAGCAGCTGGCTACATAGAGCACTTTGAAGTTGGAGTATGAATAATAAGGGGTGTGTTCTATCTCCCCAGTTGTTTATTACCTAAATGGACTACATATTTAAGTTAGCCAAACCATCGGGGACAAAAGAGACAGTTCCTATTTGATCAGGCACTAATGCATATAAAAATAGAAGACCTACACGAACATTTAATCGACTTGACAGCACAGTAGCTTATTCTTTTTTTTACTTTCTTTCTTCACTTTCTTTTTCTTCATTCCCTCTTGTACCAGTTCGGGTGTCCAGGGAGATACAAAGTTCTGGTTCTCTCCCTTTTGGCGGCTTCAGTCATTGCCAATTAATGCTGTAGCCTTTCTTCAATGTTGTCTGTCCATCTTACTGTGGGTCTCTCTGCTTGTAGTTCAGGACTGGCTCAGGCCTACTCTTCTATCATTCCTGATTCTCTCTTTTCTGGTTACTCCAAGCGCTTTTCCCAGACATCGCGTTGGAGCTCAATATAACATGAAAAATAACAAAACAGATTAAATTATTTAAGAAATAGCAGAAACAGACTCAAGATACAACAAGGTTTGTCAAATCATTGGACAGCTATCACCACTATTGTCCAACAAGGAAATAACTCTGGAGACAAAACGGGCACTCAACAATTCAACCTTCATTCCAACGTTGTGCTAAAAATGCCAGACCTGGACCCTAGGCTCAAGAACAATAAAAAAAATAAGCACTACCGAGATGAAATGTGTTAGACGAATGACAGGAAACAGCCTGAGAGATTATAACAGAAATGAAGAACTGAGAAAAAAGTTAGGAATAATTCCCACCATTGAATACAAAGTCATTAACTCCGGAGTAAGTCAAGGCTGCGTGCTTCCCCCTTTACTTTTCATCACATATATGGACAATATGTGCAAATTAGCATGCCCAATCAAAGGAAGTATACCAGCAAGGATGATAACAAGCGATAACACAAAAGAGAACGAAATATACCTACCAGAAAACAGCAGATGAGAGGAGGCAGAAATAAATGAAATACTATTTGCAGACGACCAAGATCTGATACATGAAACAACTGAGGAAGTGCAAGAACATATCAACAAGCTAAACAACACTTGTAAACAATACAACATGAAGATCAACATAAGCAAAACCGAAGTAATGGCAATAGCGAGAAAGAAAGAAAAACTAAACATCATAATAGATAATACAACTCTGAAGCAAGTAGACAATTTTAAATATCTGGGTAGCACGTTAACACAAGACAATAACCAAGAGACAGAGATAGATAGATAGATATAAGGTTTAACAAAGCATGCCAAGTTATAGGCCAAGTATCAACACTATTGAAAAATAAAGCAATAACTACGGAGGCAAAAAGGGCAATATACAAATCAATTTTTTTAAGAAACACTGACCTGAGGAAGAAACTCGAAATTGAACCAGCCATCGAATACATAAAGAAACAACAGATAAATTGGTTCGGTCACATAACAAGACAAAAAGAACTAACAATGACTCAAAGAGCCATAAACAAACGGTACGAAAACGCCAGATTAAGAGGAAGACCGAGAAAGAGATGGATAAAGGGAATACTTGAGTCACTAGGAGGAATAACACCAGAAGAGGCCAACAGAAGAGCAAAGAATCGCAGATTGTATCTCCCCTCGACGCCAACGGAATTTAGATGAAGGATAGAAGAAGGAGATAATTAATATTGAATACAAAAAGAAAAACGATAAAACAGTTTGGTCACGTGATAAGAAAAAAATAGCAAAATGCAACACAACGAGCCTTTAATAAAAGTTGCGAGAACACCAGATTGAAAGGCCAAACAGATAAAGATGGATTGATGAAATATTAGAAACACTACGAAATATAACATCATGAGAGGCCAACAGAAGCACACACACACACAAAATTATGTCTCCCATGGACGCTGAAAAGCAAGTGGGGAAGGAAAGAAGAAGAAATAAATGGGAGGCAACAATGGACACGTTTTTAAAGTAAAGAATCCACATCAAAGAATATTTCAATCCCAACTATTTTTTGTGAAAAAAAAGATGGAACGGAAATCATCATCATCAAGTACCAAACCTGCTGGCGTAGGTGATCATGTCTCTCTACAACTTTCTATCACGACAGTTATTTATCATTTCTGTTGTTGACCTTTTGCCAAGCCATTCTCTTAAGCTGTCAGGTATTTTTTCTCTTTGCTTCCCTCTATCTCTTAGTCCCTCAATTTTTCCAGTTGTTACAATATTTTCCAGTTATTCTCTTCTCATTACATGGCCACAAAATGATGATTGTTTCTTCCTAATATTGGAAATTAGCTCTCTTCTGGCTTTGACCTCTTTCAGAACATTTTCATTACTCTTCTTAGCTGTCCATGGTATTCTCAACATTCTTCTGTAAAACTACATTTCTACAGACTCCAGTGATTTTCTTGTCTGTTGTCCTATTGTCCATGATTCACATCCATATCTTAAGACTGGCTCTACATAACATTTAAGAACTCTTTTTCTTGTTTCTATTGTCAAAAATGGATTGCATAGTATCTTCCTCATTTTTTGGAAAGCTGCTTTTGCCTGAGCCATTCTGCATCTCACCTCTTTTGTACATCTTCCGTCTGAGGTTAACAAAGTTCCCAAATATTTAAATTCATTTACTTGTTTTAATATTTTTCCACTTTATTTTGCACTGAGGTGATGTCTTTTTCTTTGTTGTTACCATTACTTCTGTCTTTTTGCTATTAAGGCTGAGTCCTTTATTTAAAAGCGAACGGAAAAGCGGGAAAAAAAAAAATCATAATTCTAGCTGGGTTCACTGTTTTTATTAGTCAAAGTGACAAGCCATCTTCCTACCCACCTTCCCCATACAACATAAGCCATATTCAGTACCGGCAAAGTGACAAGCCATCTTCCTACCCACCTTCCCCATACAACATAAGCCATATTCAGTACCGGCAAAGTGACAAGCCATCTTCCTACCCACCTTCCACATACAACATAAGACATATTCAGTACTGGCAAAGTGACAAGTCATCTTCCTACCCACCTTCCACATACAACATAAGCCATATTCAGTACCGGCAAAGTGACAAGCCATCTTCCTACCCACCTTCCACATACAACATAAGCCATATTCAGTACCGGCAAAGTCTAGATATATTTCCATGTTCCACATTCCCTGTACACTTATTAGTTGCACAGTTGTTACGCCTTATTGGTTGCATGAAGTAGGTATTTGAGAGGTAATCAATTCAGACACAGACCAAGACTAACATGGACGAGTAACATCAAAAGATTGACAAATCAGCATATGACAACCTGCACTATCAAAGCAAGAGACAGAGCAGAATGGCGCTCCATGGTAGCCAACCTTCGTTGTGGAGATGGCACTCGATGATGATGATGTAGGTATTATTACCGAGGTTAACGTAAACAATTAACGTCACCCAGGGGAGGATTAATCTCATTGATATTTACATTCTGGCGGGTAAATGTAATTCGCACTCGTGTAATTCGCAACTCAAACAACCTTCTAGAACGAATTACGTATGAATAGCGGGGTTTCGCTGTCGTGTGCTTACTTTGACCTTCTTCATTGAGAATGACAGGTAGACGGACACAGTATCTAGTGCAGACTAACGGCATATAGAGATTGACATTTGGGATCAAGCTGATTTGGACCGACCACCAGTGTTTAGACCAGTAGATTGATATGGAAATTATCACAACACAAATTAGACATCGTGACTAGTATAAAACAGTGATCTCCTATTGATTCTGGGTGTCCGGTTAGCACAATCGATAGGCGGTTGGCTTACCACGGCAACAGCCGGGGTTCGTTCCCTGGCGAGGACACCTGGGTTTTACTAATTCCCTAAAAATTAGTGGGAGCCGCGATAGCTCAGTGGTTAGTGAACTGGACTACTACGGACAAGGGGTAGGGTTCGATCCCAACCGACGGCTCCGGGTTCACCCAGCCTTAAATGGGTACCGGATTTTTTCTGGGAAAGTAAAGCAGCATGGGCGTAATACCGACCACATTACCCCAAAAAATCATGTGCTGAAGGTCTGTAAAATATAGGGTCACTAACACCATATTTCCCTATACGCCACTTGGCGTGACGGGGGGTACTTTACTTTACTTAATGACATGAAATTACGTCATTGTACAGGGTGTTTATAAAGTCTCACTACACTTGGTATCTAGGTCAATTTGAAAAAAAAATGTTTATGACGTCATCACAATATGTGCTCCCACTGTCAATGAAATTTGTTGAATAAGTTTATTGCTACTGGAAATGTGGAAGATGCTCCACGATCTGGTAGGCCTGCTGTGAATGATGAAATATGTTTAGATATCCAAGACAGAATCCTTAAAAGTCCAGACAAGTCATTAAGAAAACTGTCGCAACAAGTGAACTTACCATTGAGCACATATTGTGATGACGTCATAAACATTTTTTTCAAATTGACCTAGATACCAAGTGCAGTGAGACTTTATAAACACCCTATATAACAATCATGTTAAAATAACCAACGACATGAAATTACTCATTGTATAACAATCATGTTAAAATAACCAATGACATGAAATCAATCATTGTATAGCAATCATGTTAAAATAACCAATGACATGAAATCAATCATTGTAGAGCAATCATGTTAAAATAACCAAAGACATGAAATCAATCATTGTATAGCAATCATGTTAAAATAACCAATGACATGAAATCAATCATTGTATAGCAATCATGTTAAAATAACCAATGACATGAAATCAATCATTGTATAGCAATCATGTTAAAATAACCAATGACATGAAATCAATCATTGTATAGCAATCATGTTAAAATAACCAATGACATGAAATCAATCATTGTATAACAATCATGTTAAAATAACCAACGACATGAAATCAATCATTGTATAACAATCATGTTAAAATAACCAATGACATGAAATCAATCATTGTATAGCAATCATGTTAAAATAACCAATGACATGAAATCAATCATTGTATAACAATCATGTTAAAATAACCAACGACATGAAATCAATCATTGTATAACAATCATGTTAAAATAACCAATGACATGAAATCAATCATTGTATAACAATCATGTTAAAATAACCAATGACATGAAATCAATCATTGTAGAGCAATCATGTTAAAATAACCAATGACGTAAAATCAGTCATTGTATAACAATTATGTTAAAGTAACCAATGACATGAAATCAATCATTGTAACAATCATGTTAAAACAACCAAAGACATGAAATCAATCATTGTATAACAATCTTGTTAAAACAACAAATAACATGAAATCAATCATTGTATAACAATCATGCTAAAAAACAAAAAGTCAAGATTCCCTCCAAACCTTTGCTTGGCGTATGGTGACTATGTTGTTAGTGACCATATTCTTCTAAGACCACGGAACATTTTTGGATGATATGGTCGGTATTACGCCAGGCCGCCTTTACTTCCCAGAAAAATCTTTGGTACCCATTTTTAGAGGCTAGATGAACCCCAGAACCTTGAGGGTCCGACAAGAAAATCCGCCACTGCTGGGAATCGAACGTTAAATCAACCACGGCAATCAATAATCGGTGCATATAATCACAGTGAATAAAAGGTAGAACTAAACAAAAAAGCAAACATCATATCTTGCAATCATTGATTGAGAATCCACGTCGTGTCTGAATATTCTCGCAAGATAATTCAATCATATCGTGACAATCACTACACGACTGATTCGTCTATTATAACTCAATTTACCAATATCATCAAGTGTTCATAATCAGCTTTCTACCACTAAAATGATTGACAGATGCCAGTAGACATGTCACATGACCTCAGAGATAATGATCTGTTATACGTGAGGTCTTTAAGTCTAGAGCCACGAGCGCCGATCAGACTTAGCGACTAGAATTCTTAAGTGTAGCCAATAGTTACGAGAGGGATAACTAGAAGTGGTCAGTGCTTCAAGTGGTAGCTGTCGAGGTGGTCGCAATGGTCGCGAGTAGTTGGTTAAGTGAAGCGTGGACACAACCAGGGGCAATAATTAGGGTGATTAGCTTTACCTGCTGGCAAGAAGGTAATGAGGCGGACACGAGGGCGAAACGAGGAATGAGTTATGAAACATAAGTAATGAGGCGGACACGAGGGCGAAACGAGGAATGAGTTATGAAACATAAGTAATGAGGTGGACACGAGGGTGAAACGAGGAATGAGTTATGAAACATAAGTAATGAGACGGACACGAGGGCGAAACGAGGAATGAGTTATGAAACATAAGTAATGAGGCGGACACGAGGGCGAAACGAGGAATGAGTTATGAAACATAAGTAATGAGGCGGACACGAGGACGAAACGAGGAATGAGTTATGAAACATAAGTAATGAGGTGGACACGAGGGTGAAACGAGGAATGAGTTATGAAACATAAGTAATGAGACGGACACGAGGGCGAAACAAAGAATGAGTTATGAAACATAATGAATGAGGCGGACACGAGGGCGAAACGAGGCACTAGTTATGGAACATAAGTAATGAGGCGAACGAGAGGGCGAAACGAGGAATGAGTTATGAAACATAAGTAATGAGGCGGACACGAGGGCGAAACGAGGAATGAGTTATGAAACATAAGTAATGAGGTGGACACGAGGGTGAAACGAGGAATGAGTTATGAAACATAAGTAATGAGACGGACACGAGGGCGAAACAAAGAATGAGTTATGAAACATAATGAATGAGGCGGACACGAGGGCGAAACGAGGCACTAGTTATGGAACATAAGTAATGAGGCGAACGAGAGGGCGAAACGAGGAATGAGTTATGAAACATAAGTAATGAGGCGGACACGAGGGCGAAACGAGGAATGAGTTATGAAACATAAGTAATGAGGTGGACACTAGGGTGAAACGAGGAATGAGTTATGAAACATAAGTAATGAGGTGGACACTAGGGTGAAACGAGGAATGAGTTATGAAACATAAGTAATGAGGCGGACACGAGGGCGAAACGAGGAATGAGTTATGAAACATAAGTAATGAGGTGGACACTAGGGTGAAACGAGGAATGAGTTATGAAACATAAGTAATGAGGTGGACACTAGGGTGAAACGAGGAATGAGTTATGAAACATAAGTAATGAGGCGGACACGAGGACGAAACGAGGAACGAGAAACATAAGTCGCGCGCTATTTTGTGAGTTCAAGGTAATCTGCGTAATCATAAGGGTCGGCCACGAAAAAGATGGATAGACGGAATACAGGAAACATAACAGCGGCAGAGACGAACAGAAGATCAAAAGACAGCAAATTACTTCTCCCCTCGATGCTGAGACGCAAATGAGGAAGGAAAGAGGAAGAAGGAAATCTGAACTTAGAAGAATATATGGAAATGAGAGAGAGACAAAGTGTTTGTATAGGATGGGTGTATGTGTTGGTCTGAGGTGTGTGTGCTGTGTATGTGGAGTGTCGTCTACATGTATGGTGGATATGTGTGTGTTGGGGGAGGGGGGGATTGAGAGGTTAACTTGAAAATGAGTGATAGGTGATATTTAAGAGGCACGTGAAAGTGTCGAAGTGAGTGAGAGAGATATAGTGAGAGAGACAGATAAGGTGGGAGAGACAGATAACGTGGGAGAGAGAGATAAGGAGGGAGAGAAATGCGGTGGGGGAGAGAGATATAAGGTGGGGGAAAGAGACAAGGTGGGAGAGAGATAAGGTGGGAGAGAGATAAGGTGGGAGAGAGAGATAAAGTAGGAGATACAGATAACGTGGAAGAGAGAGACAAGGTGGTAGAGAGATAACGTAGGAGAGAGAGATAAGTTGGGAGAGAGATAAGGTGGTAGAGAGATAACGTAGGAGAGAGAGATAAGGTGGGAGAGAGATAACTTGGGAGAGACTAATAAGGTGGGACAGAGATAACGTGGGAGAGAGATAACGTGGGAGAGACTAATAAGGTGGGACAGAGATAACGTGGGAGAGAGATAAGGTGGTAGAGAGATAACGTGGGACAGAGATAACGTGGGAGAGACTAATAAGGTGGGAGAGAGATAAAGTGGGAGAGAGATAAGGTGGGACAGAGATAACGTGGGAGAGAGTTAAGGTGGTAGAGAGATAAGGTGGTAGAGAGATAACGTAGGAGAGAGAGAGATGGTGGGAGAGAGATAAAGTAGGAGATACAGATAACGTGGGAGAGAGATAAGGTGGTAGAGCGATAACGTAGAAGAGAGAGATAAGGTGGGAGAGAGATAAAGTAGGAGATACAGATAACGTGGGAGAGAGAGACAAGGTGGTAGAGAGATAACGTGGGAGAGAGAGATAAGGTGGGAGAGAGATAACGTGGGAGAGAGAGATAAGGTGTGAGAGAGATAACGTGGGAGAGACTAATAAGGTGGGACAGAAAGATACGGTGTGAGAGAGATAAAGTGGGAGAGACAGATAAGATGGGGGAGAGAGAGAGACAGGTGGGAGAGACAGGTAAGGTGGGAGAGTACGGGTGTAGCTAGAAAAGGGAGGGGACTCGCGGGGTGATAGGGTGTCAATGGATAGCGACGTGAGGGCAAAAATAAACAGAGGACGAGAGATATGTAGAGAGAGGGAGAGAGAGAGAGAGGATGGAGCAAAGAAGGGAAGGGCAGAGAATAGTGAAAAGGAAAAGACAAAGAGAAAGCTGAGGAGAAAGAGACTGACAAATAAAGATGAGAAATAGACGGAGCGAAATTGACAGAATCAGACTTAAGAGGATAGAGATATAGGTATCAGAACATCATGTTCATGAAAAAAAAAGGGATTTCTTGGACACGGTGTTAACTTTCAATGGTAGATGTTGGTCGCAGGTGAAATGTGCAATAGCTCAGGCAAGCCTGCCATTAAGAATAAATAAATAAAATAAAACTATTTTATACAATCCACAGATACAATGGTTTGGCCACGTGACAATGCAGAGTGATCAAAACACAACACAACGAGCCCTCAATAAACGTTGCGAGAATGCCAGACCCAAGGGTTGACCACGAAAAAAATTGAATCAATTGAATATTACAAACACTAGGAAACATAACAACAGCAGAAGCGAACAGAAGAACAAAAGAATGCAAATTATATCTCCTTCGACGCTGAAAGGCAAATGAGGAAGTAAAGAAGAAAGAGGAAGAAGAAAACAATCTATATTTCACAATGAAATTATGTTGAGCCGATCTTGACATATGTAAATGTTTCTTTTAGTCTTGATATGTCTAGCCACTTCCCGCTCTATCTAAACATACAGACAACTAAGATAATGTCCATTGTCAAAACGACAGAGCCAAGACAAAATCATCATCAACAGTGAAGATCTTGAAATTGTAACAAACAATGAATATCTGGGATTTGTAGTAACTAACAATGAAGACTGCCAGAAAGAGACCAAAAGAAGATTAGCAATAGCAAGCAGCACACAAAATAAGCGCCATAAAGAACATGTGGCACACCATCAGTTAGGCCGTAAGTATTTTTTTGTAGTTGAGAAGTTTAACGTATTTCGGATCTACTCTGCTCGATTTCTAACTGCCCTAAGGTTCTTTAACGTATATAGTCTGTACACGGCACTGTCTGGTTTTCGTGGTTTTTTGAGACGGCTAGGTATCTGATCTCACTACCCAGAGAGGGCTAGGTATCTGATCTCACTACCCAGAGAAGGCTAGGTATCTGATCTCACTACCCAGAGAGGGCTAGGTATCTGATCTCACTACCCAGAGAAGGCTAGGTATCTCATCTCACTACCCAGAGAGGGCTAGGTATCTGATCTCACTACCCAGAGAGGGCTAGGTATCTGATCTCACTACCCAGAGAGGGCTAGGTATCTGATCTCACTACCCAGAGAAGGCTAGGTATCTGATCTCACTACCCAGAGAGGGCTAGGTATCTGATCTCACTACCCAGAGAAGGCTAGGTATCTGATCTCACTACCCAGAGAGGGCTAGGTATCTGATCTCACTACCCAGAGAGGGCTAGGTATCTGATCTCACTACCCAGAGAGGGCTAGGTATCTGATCTCACTACCCAGAGAGGGCTAAGTATCTGATCTCACTACCCAGAGAGGGCTAGGTATCTGATCTCACTACCCAGAGAGGGCTAGGTATCTGATCTCACTACCCAGAGAGGGCTAGGTATCTGATCTCACTACCCAGAGAAGGCTAGGTATCTGATCTCACTACCCAGAGAAGGCTAGGTATCTGATCTCACTACCCAGAGAGGGCTAGGTATCTGATCTCACTACCCAGAGACGGCTAGGTATCTGATCTCACTAACCAGAGAAGGCTAGGTATCTGATCTCACTACCCAGAGAGGACTAGGTATCTGATCTCACTACCCAGAGACGGCTAGGTATCTGATCTCACTACCCAGAGACGGCTAGGTATCTGATCTCACTACCCAGAGAAGGCTAGGTATCTGATCTCACTACCCAGAGAGGGCTAGGTATCTGATCTCACTACCCAGAGAGGACTAGGTATCAGATCTCACTACCCAGAGAGGGCTGGGTATCTGATCTCACTACCCAGAGAGGGCTGGGTATCTGATCTCACTACCCAGAGAGGGCTGGGTATCTGATCTCACTACCCAGAGAGGGCTAAGTATCTGATCTCACTACCCAGAGAGGGCTAGGTATCTGATCTCACTACCCAGAGAGGGCTAAGTATCTGATCTCACTACCCAGAGAGGGCTAGGTATCTGATCTCACTACCCAGAGAGGACTAGGTATCTGATCTCACTAACCAGAGAGGACTAGGTATCAGATCTCACTACCCAGAGAGGGCTATATATCTGATCTCACTACCGAGAGAGGACTAGGTATCAGATCTCACTACCCAGAGAGGGCTAGGTATCAGATCTCACTACCCAGAGAGGGCTAGGTATCTGATCTCACTACCCAGAGAGGACTAGGTATCAGATCTCACTACCCAGAGAGGGCTAGGTATCAGATCTCACTACCCAGAGAGGGCTAGGTATCTGATCTCACTACCCAGAGAGGACTAGGTATCAGATCTCACTACCCAGAGAGGACTAGGTATCAGATCTCACTACCCAGAGAGGACTAGGTATCAGATCTCACTACCCAGAGAGGACTAGGTATCAGATCTCACTACCCAGAGAGGACTAGGTATCAGATCTCACTACCCAGAGAGGGCTAGGTATCTGATCTCACTACCCAGAGAGGACTAGGTATCAGATCTCACTACCCAGAGAGGACTAGGTATCAGATCTCACTACCCAGAGAGGACTAGGTATCAGATCTCACTACCCAGAGAGGACTAGGTATCAGATCTCACTACCCAGAGAGGACTAGGTATCAGATCTCACTACCCAGAGAGGACTAGGTATCAGACATCACTACCCAGAGAGGACTAGGTATCTGATCTCACTACCCAGAGAGGGCTAGGTATCTGATCTCACTACCCAGAGAGGACTAGGTATCTGATCTCACTAACCAGAGAGGACTAGGTATCAGATCTCACTACCCAGAGAGGGCTATATATCTGATCTCACTACCGAGAGAGGGCTAGACATTTGATCTCACTACCCAGAGAGGGCTAGGTATCAGATCTCACTACCCAGAGAGGGCTAGGTATCAGACATCACTACCCAGAGAGGACTAGGTATCTGATCTCACTACCCAGAGAGGGCTAGGTATCTGATCTCACTACCCAGAGAGGACTAGGTATCTGATCTCACTAACCAGAGAGGACTAGGTATCAGATCTCACTACCCAGAGAGGACTAGGTATCAGATCTCACTACCCAGAGAGGACTAGGTATCAGATCTCACTACCCAGAGAGGACTAGGTATCAGATCTCACTACCCAGAGAGGACTAGGTATCAGATCTCACTACCCAGAGAGGACTAGGTATCAGATCTCACTACCCAGAGAGGGCTAGGTATCTGATCTCACTACCCAGAGAGGACTAGGTATCAGATCTCACTACCCAGAGAGGACTAGGTATCAGATCTCACTACCCAGAGAGGACTAGGTATCAGATCTCACTACCCAGAGAGGACTAGGTATCAGATCTCACTACCCAGAGAGGACTAGGTATCAGATCTCACTACCCAGAGAGGACTAGGTATCAGACATCACTACCCAGAGAGGACTAGGTATCTGATCTCACTACCCAGAGAGGGCTAGGTATCTGATCTCACTACCCAGAGAGGACTAGGTATCTGATCTCACTAACCAGAGAGGACTAGGTATCAGATCTCACTACCCAGAGAGGGCTATATATCTGATCTCACTACCGAGAGAGGGCTAGACATTTGATCTCACTACCCAGAGAGGGCTAGGTATCTAATCTCACTAACCAGAGAGGACTAGGTATCTGATCTCACTACCCAGAGAGGACTAGGTATCTGATCTCACTACCCAGAGAGGGCTAGGTATCTAATCTCACTAACCAGAGAGGACTAGGTATCTGATCTCACTACCCAGAGAGGACTAGGTTTCAGATCTCACTACCCAGAGAGGACTAGGTATCTGATCTCACTACCCAGAGAGGACTAGGTATCTGATCTCACTACCCAGAGAGGACTAGGTTTCAGATCTCACTACCCAGAGAGGACTAGGTATCTGATCTCACTACCCAGAGAGGACTAGGTTTCAGATCTCACTACCCAGAGAGGACTAGGTATCAGATCTCACTACGCACAGAGCGGGAATCGAACCTGACATCCTCCTGTCCAGAGACTGACGCCGTACCTCTATGCCCCCTAATATCCGTGTGGTAATTGATTATGGACATCACTCAATAGAGACGAGAAATTACTAGAGATCACATTAAATGACTTGTCAATAAGAACATCTGAGTGATAGGGACAGCTAAATGGATTAACGAAGATGATCTGAAAGAGGGACAAACAAAACGAAAAGTAATGTTCAATATCAGGAGGGCAGCAAACACCATTGAAAGAGCAAAAACTGGAAAAGCAAAACAATTGTGACAACCAGGAAACATTGAGACGAGTGGTGATAGATGGAAACAGAGAGAAAAAGATAACAGTGAGTGATTTTGTAGGGAGGGGAAAAAAAACATTAATAAGTAACTTTGGAAAGTTATGAAGAGGCATGATCGTCTACGTCAGCAGAAGAAGCTAAAGGGCCGAAACACTTGCTCGACGTAAGTTACCTTCTGAGAGTCAGATTGCTTCCTGCAACGAATCTCTGTATAAAGAAGTTCTTACTGTATGTGTATATAAGTACATACATACATAAAGACACATATATATATATATATATATATATATATATATATATATATAGTACATACATACATACATAAAGACACACACATATATATATATAAGTACATACATACATACATAAAGACACACACACATATATATATATATATATATATATATATAAGTACATACATACATACATAAAGACACACACACATATATATATAAGTACATACATACATACATAAAGACACACACATATATATATATATATAAGTACATACATACATAAAGACACACACATATATATATATAAGTACATACATACATAAAGACACACACATATATATATATAAGTACATACATGCATACATAAAGACACACATATATATATATATATATATATATATATATATATATATATATATATAAGTACATACATACATAAAGACACACACATATATATATATAAGTACATACATACATAAAGGCACACACATATATATATATATTAAGTACATACATACATACATAAAGACACACACATATATATATGGACTTCATAATGAAGAAATGCTGCACTGGTAATAAAGGCATCGAATGGATACAAGGAGACCATTTGGAGGACCTGGACTTTGCTGATGACATAGTTCTCATCAGCAATCAGATAAAAACGATGCAGGAAAACACAAATGAACTATCATCAATAGCCAGCAAAATTGGGCTTGAGGTCAATCATGAAAAGACTAAAGTCATGAAAAGTTTAATTCCAACAAGTGACAAAATATACATGGAAAACAAACCAGTAGAAGAGATCGATCACTTCATCTATCTTGGAAGTCACATTGATCGAGAAGGGGATACGAGCAAAGAAATTAGAATCAGACTGGCTAAAGCAGCAATGTCTTTCAGAAGCCTTGAAAAGTTGTGGAAATCAAAACTCATTAGCACAAACACAAAACTTAGGCTATTCAAATCAAATGTACTATCAACCCTTACGTATGCGTGTGAAAGCTGGAAAACAACAAGAGATATAGAAACAAAGTTGAACGCATTCGAAAATAAATGTCTAAGGAAAATACTTGGTATAGAATGGAACGAATTCAAAACAAACGAGGAAATTAGAGAAATCGCCAATCAACCACTAATATCTTCAGTAATAAAGAAAAGACGATGGTCATACGTTGGACATGTGATGAGAAGAGATAATAATCGAATAGCAAAGCAAGCCCTCATATGGGAAACAACAGGTAAAAGAAAAAGAGGAAGACCCAGGGAGACACTGAGAAGAACATTGATGAGAGAGGCAAGAGCAGCAGGAATCGGCTCCCTCAATGAGATAGAACTGCTTGCACAGAACAGAGACAGATGGCGAGATTTGATAAAATATCTTTAAAAGAAAACTGCTAGAACAAAAATTCATATAGGAGAAGGTGTATCTTGGTCTACGCCCTATGGGCCGGTTACGGCTCGAAAGGTCAATAGATAGATAGATATATATATCTATTGTCCTTTCGAGCCGAAGACGGCACATAGGGCAGAACCACAATCTCAAAAATAGAAACCTTGCGTGCCAAAATGGCACATATTGCAGAGATCACTGCTTCTAAAATCTATGGTCTGTTTCCATAACAATGCTTTTTACAATGACAGCTTGTCAAGCCATCGACCATATATATACAGGGTGTTTATAAAGTCTCACTACACTTGGTATCTAGGTCAATTTGAAAAAAAAATGTTTATGACGTCATCACAATATGTGCTCCCACTGTCAATGAAATTTGTTGAATAAGTTTATTGCTACTGGAAATGTGGAAGATGCTCCACGATCTGGTAGGCCTGCTGTGAATGATGAAATATGTTTAGATATCCAAGACAGAATCCTTAAAAGTCCAGACAAGTCATTAAGAAAACTGTCGCAACAAGTGAACTTACCATTGAGCACATATTGTGATGACGTCATAAACATTTTTTTCAAATTGACCTAGATACCAAGTGTAGTGAGACTTTATAAACACCCTATATATATGTGTGTGTTTGTATGTATTTATGTCCTAGTATATATTTAGAGAGTTTGAATTAGAACAAGAGAGACAGAGAGGGAGAAGAAAGTGAGAAAAAGGTGTCCAAAAAAAATTGTTGAAGAAGCGAGAAGACAATCTGCTTGTGGCCAATAAAAGGCGAAAACTGTGCGTGATTGCGGCCCCTGATGGAGTCAAGTAAGAGAATGAACCATTTTGGATTGATGATGTTGTCTCGCGCTCCGCCGTTGTTCTCTGGGCACTTTTCTTATTTGACAATAGTCTTAGTTGTCTTAACGATAATAGCCTCATCCAGCTATCTAAAGGTGTCTCGGGAGAGTTGTCTAGACGAGCCTAGGCAGAGGTGCCCACAGATTATTCCTGTTAGGATGTAACGGGCAGACAATCTCTAGGAGGTTCCACTTTTCATGTTCCTCTTAACATCAACAATTAACTGTGGTCACTGGGACACGTTGACCTGGTAAACATCTTGTCTCCACAAAACACAATCGATATTTCATTAGGGACAGGCGGGATGGTATAGGATTATCGGTCAGTAGTCGTCCCCAGGTTTGATAAGCTATCGCTATCAGTATCTGTCTGGAGTTTCACAGACATTACACAGACTTAGATTGTACGTAACAGACATTACATAGACTTAGATTGTATGTCACAGACTCTACACATACTTAGATCGTATGTCACAGACTTTACACAGTCTTATCGAGCATGTCACACTCTACACAGACTTGTATCGCATATCACACATTCTGAAAGAGGCCAAAGCAAAAAGAGAGCTAATTTCCAATATTAGGAAGAAACAATCATCATTTTTTGGCCATGTAATGAGAAGAGAACAGCTGCAATATATTGTAACAACTGGGAAAATTGAGGGACGAAGAGATAGAGGGAAGCAAAGAGAAAAAATACCAGACAGCTTAAGAGAATGGCTTGGCAGTAGGTCAACAATAGAAATGATAAATAACTGTCGTGATAGAAAGTTGTGGAGAGACATGATCACCTACATCAGCAGGCTTGGTACTTGATGATGATGATGATGATATCATTAGTACACAAGAACACATCATTAGTACACAGGTACGCATCATTAGTACACAAGTACATATTATGTACAGAAGTACACATCGTTAGTACACAAGTACACATTGAAGCAACCAATATAGAGAATATTAAGCCACACAGGGAAGTTATATGCCAAGATAGGCAATAGAAGATTGAGACCAATTATAGACCCACAACTAAACGATGCTCAGATGGGCTTCAGGAGGAACAGAGGTTGCACAGATGCCCTATTTATCATAAAACAACTAGCGGAGAAAACAATAGAGCATAATAAAACACTATATACAGCTTTTATTGACCAAGAAAAGGCGTTCGATAGGGTGGACAGGGAACAACTGTGGTCCGTATTGCCCTTGTGCGGAGTGAGTCACCACCTAGTAGAGATATGCAAGAGCCTCTATGAAAGTAGTCGCGCTACAGTAAGACCTTCAGCAGGCTACTAAACATGTCACCATTAACTCCGGAGTAAGATAAGACTGCGCGCTTTCCCCCTACTTTTCATCACATATATGGACAATATATGCAAATTAGCATGCCCAAGCATAGGAAGTATGTCAACAATGATGATGGCATGCAAAAACACAAAAGAGAACGAAATATACGTACCAGAAAACAGCAGAAGAGAGGACGAAATATACGTACCAGAAAACAGCAGAAGAGAGGACGAAATATACGTACCAGAAAACAGCAGAAGAGAGGACGAAATATACGTACAAGAAAACAGCAGAAGAGAGGACGAAATATACGTACCAGAAAACAGCAGAAGAGAGGACGAAATAAATAAAATACTATTTGCAGACTTGTATGCACCAAGTTTTGATACATGAAACAACCTAGGACCTTTAAGAACATATCAACAGGCTAAACAACACTTGTAAACAATACAACATGAAGATCAACATAAGCAAAACCGAAGTAATGGCAATAGGGAGAAAGAAAGAAAAACTAAACATCATAATAGATAATACAACCCTGAAACAAGTAGACAATTTTAAATATCTGGGTAGCACGTTAAACACAAGACAATAACCAAGAGACAGAGATAGATATAAGGTGTAACAAAGCATGTCAAGTTATAGGCCAAGTATTAACACTATTGGAAAACAAGAAAGACAAAAGCAATAAGTACGGAAACAAAAAGGGCAATTTACAAATAAATTTTTCTAACAACTCTGTGCTATCAGTGCCAGAATTGGACGCTGGACTCAATAAGAAAGATAACGACCACCGAAATGAAATGTGTCAGAAGAATGACAGGAAACAGCCTAAGGGACAGAGTAAGAAACACTGACCTGAGGAAGAAACTCGAAATTGAACCAGCCATCGAATACATAAAGAAACAACAGATAAATTGGTTCGGTCACATAACAAGACAAAAAGAACTAACAATGACTCAAAGAGCTATAAACAAACGCTACGAAAACGCCAGAGTAAGAGGAAGACCGAGAAAGAGATGGATAAAGGGAATACTAGAGTCACTAGGAGGGATAACATCAGAAGAGGCCAACAGAAGAGCAAAGAATCGTAGATTGTTTCTCCCCTCGACGCCAACGGCAGCAGAGGAAGGATAGAAGAAGAAGAAAGCAGAAGAAGTACACATTATTAGTACACAAGCAGTATTAGGTCACAAGTACACATTATTAGGTCACCAGTACGCATTACTCGTACACATTACTTTTACACAAGTACTCTTTACTAGTATACACGTACACATTACTAGTACACAAGTACACATTATTAGTGCATAAGTACACATTACTAGTACACAAGTACACATTATACCGCAGCGCTGGTAAACAACATTTTATTCCAAGGATATGAAACATGTTGCATGTTAAAGGCAGAAGACAACACATGAGAACAAGTAGAGAGAGCAAACGACGTCTTGTCAAACACTGAAAGGGCAGACAGACTTCTGATAACTCATTTTGAAAGAAGATTTATTGGGTAACTTGTCTGAAAAGTAAAGATCTGGTAGCGAGCAAATTGTTTCAACAATAAAGATCTGATATTTGTGACATTGTTAAAACTCTATTGATATTATCAGGAGTTGTTTGTATAGACTATAAAGATCTGATAATTACTATAATATTTCATTTATAGAGATCTGATAATTGCCATAATGTTTCAGTTATAAAGATCTGACAATTACCATAATGTTTCAGTTATAAAGATCTGACAATTGCCATAATGTTTCAGTTATGAAGATCTGATAATTGCCATAATGTTTCAGTTATATAGATCTGACAATTATCATAATGTTTCAGTTATAAAGATTTGACAATTGCCATAATGTTTCAGTTATAAAGATCTGGTAATTGACATAATGTTTCAGTTATAAAGATCTGACAATTGCCATAATGTTTCAGATTTAAAGCTTCTATAATTGCCATAATGTTTCAGTTATAAAGATCTGATAATTGCCATAATGTTTCAGTTATAAAGATCTGACATTTACCATAACATTTCAGTTATAAAGATCTGACACATACCATAATGTTTCAGTTATAAAGATCTGATAATTACCATGATGTTTCAGTTATAAAGATCTGATAATTACCATGATGTTTCAGTTATAAAGATCTGATAATTACCATGATGTTTCAGTTATAAAGATCTGATAATTACCATGATGTTTCAGTTATAAAGATCTGATAATTACCATGATGTTTCAGTTATAAAGATCTGACATGTACCATAATGTTTCAGTTACAGAGATCTTATAGATGCCATAATGTTTCGGTTATAAAGATCTGACAACCACTATAATATTTCAGTTATAAAGATCTGAAAAAAAACTTTATATAAAAAATAAGCCAAGATCTGACAAAGAGTACTTTGTCTAAACAATAAAGCCAAGATCTAACAAGAGTACTTTGTCTAAGCAATAAGCTAAAGATCTGACAAATAGTTCTTTTGTCCAAACAACAGAGATCTTATTTTTAAGGAAGCCCATTGCCTGAACAATAAAGAGAATACAAAGATCTGTTTGAAGAATAAAACAGAAAATCACACAGCAACAGAAATCTTCAAAGCCGATCACCACGACAACGAATAAACAAGCGCCATGACACGACGACCCTTACGGAATGATTTCATTGGCAGAGCCGGCAATCGTTATTAAAGGGGGAGAACTACTGGCTACGATTGCATTTCCTGCAGAAGAGAGTTATTGTCCTAGATTTCAAGGCTGCTGTATAGTCGAGGATGCAGTTGAGTACTTAGGAATGAGTATGTGTGAACTCGAAGGTACATGAAATGAGGGACAAGTCTGGTAATCAAGGAAGGTACTCAAATATCATCTTAGAATACATACCCTGTATGCACCAGCTGCAACGAGAATCGTCTCCTAGCGAGTTTAAGTGCGAATAGCCACGGAATGTGTTTGTGTGTATATTTGTAAGTGTGTGTGTCCCGTGGGTGGATGGAAGGATGTTATAATAAGAAAGAATGGAAAGAGGGGGGGGGGTCGATTTTGATGTGTCTTCTACATTATAATTGTTGCATTGTGTTGTATGTCTTATACATTATAATTGTTGGATTGTGTTGTATGTCTTATACATTATAATTGTTGCATTGTGTTGTATGTCTTATACATTATAATTGTTGGATTGTGTTGTATGTCTTATACATTATAATTGTTGGATTGTGTTGTATGTCTTATACATTATAATTGTTGGATTGTGTTGTAAGTCTTATACATTATAATTGTTGGATTGTGTTGTATGTCTTATACATTATAATTGTTGCATTGTGTTGTTTGTCTTATACATTATAATTGTTGCATTGTGTTGTTTGTCTTATACATTATAATTGTTGCATTGTGTTGTATGTCTTATACATTATAATTGTTGCATTGTGTTGTATGTCTTATACATTATAATTGTTGCATTGTGTTGTATGTCTTATACATTATAATTGTTGCATTGTGTTGTTTGTCTTATACATTATAATTGTTGCATTGTGTTGTTTGTCTTATACATTATAATTGTTGCATTGTGTTGTAAGTCTTATACATTATAATTGTTGCATTGTGTTGTATGTCTTATACATTATAATTGTTGCATTGTGTTGTAAGTCTTATGCATTATAATTGTTGGATTGTGTTGTAAGTCTTATACATTATAATTGTTGCATTGTGTTGTAAGTCTTATACATTATAATTGTTGGATTGTGTTGTAAGTCTTATACATTATAATTGTTGGATTGTGTTGTATGTCTTATACATTATAATTGTTGGATTGTGTTGTATGTCTTATACATTATAATTGTTGGATTGTGTTGTATGTCTTATACATTATAATTGTTGGATTGTGTTGTATGTCTTATACATTATAATTGTTGGATTGTGTTGTATGTCTTATACATTATAATTGTTGGATTGTGTTGTATGTCTTATACATTATAATTGTTGGATTGTGTTGTATGTCTTATACATTATAATTGTTGGATTGTGTTGTATGTCTTATACATTATAATTGTTGGATTGTGTTGTATGTCTTATACATTATAATTGCGACCAAACAAAGTTCAGTTTTGTTTTATCCCGGTAATCGATGCCTTACAGTATAAATAAGACAAGAAAAGAAAGAAAGTAAAGAGCCCCGTCACGCCAAGTGACGTCTAGAGAATATGGTGTTGGCGATCATAATTTTTATAGACCTTTGCCACATGATTTCTGGGGTAATGTGGTCGGTATTACGCCCGTGCAGCTTTAATTTTCCAGTAAAACTCCGATACCCATTTAAAACTGGGCGAACCCGGAAGCCATCGATCAGGATCGAACCCGCTCTTGTCCTTTGTAGTCCAGTTCACTAATCATTACAGTATAATAGAAGCACCTATATGTGCCCATGAACGCAGTAGACTTTACTGCAAACATCAAGCAGGTCCAGATATTTGTTGCCCACATTAATTTTTTTTTTTTTCAAAATAAAAATTCGACAAAAGCTCGTTTTGTAGTTTATTAATCGTCACTTTTCTTTTCAGATGATCAGATCAGTTATAACTCGACATCTGTACTTCATATGCTCAAAACAGTTATAACAGAACATCGCGACTTCATATGCTCAAAACAGTTATAACAGAACATCGCGACTTCATATGCTCAAACCAGTTATAACAGAACATTGCGACTTCATATGCTCAAAACAGTTATAACAGAACATTGCGACTTCATATGCTCAAAACAGTTATAACGGGACATCGGAACTTCATATGCTCAAAACAGATATAACGGGACATCGGAACTTCATATGCTGAAACCAGTTATAACGGGACATCGGACATCATATGCTCAAACAAAGTTATAACGGAACATCGGAACATCATATGCTCAAACAAAGTTATAACGGGACATCGGAACTTCATATGCTCAAACCAGTTATAACGGGACATCGGAATTTCATATGGTCAAACCAGTTATAGCGGGGCATCGGAAATTCATATGCTCAAACCAGTTATAACAGAACATTGCGACTTCATATGCTCAAAACAGTTATAACAGAACATTGCGACTTCATATGCTCAAACCAGTTATAACAGAACATTGCGACTTCATATGCTCAAAACAGTTATAACAGAACATTGCGACTTCATATGCTCAAAACAGTTATAACGGGACATCGGAACTTCATATGCTCAAAACAGATATAACGGGACATCGGAACTTCATATGCTGAAACCAGTTATAACGGGACATCGGAACATCATATGCTCAAACAAAGTTATAACGGAACATCGGAACATCATATGCTCAAACAAAGTTATAACGGGACATCGGAACTTCATATGCTCAAACCAGTTATAACGGGACATCGGAATTTCATATGGTCAAACCAGTTATAGCGGGGCATCGGAAATTCATATGCTCAAACCAGTTATAACGGGACATCGGAACTTCATATGCTCAAACCAGTTATAACGGGACATCGGAACTTCATATGCCCAAACCAGTTATAACGGGACATCGGAACTTCATATGCTCAAACCAGTTATAACGGGACATCGGAACTTCATATGCCCAAACCAGTTATAACGGGACATCGGAACTTCATATGCTCAAACAAAGTTATAACGGAACATCGGAACATCATATGCTCAAACAAAGTTATAACGGAACATCGGAACTTCATATGCTCAAACCAGTTATAACGGGACATCGGAACATCATATGCTCAAACAAAGTTATAACGGGACATCGGAACTTCATATGCTCAAACCAGGGATTGTCTATGTTTGTTAGTCTCTATATATGTGGATTGTCTATGTTTGTTAACCTCTGTATATGTGTATTGTCTATGTTTGTAGGTCTCTGTATATGTGGATTGTCTATGTTTGTTAGTCTCTGTATATGTGGATTGTCTATGTTTGTTAACCTCTGTATATGTGGATTGTCTATGTTTGTTAACCTCTGTATATGTGTATTGTCTTTGTTTGTTAACCTCTGTATATGTGGATTGTCTATGTTTGTTAACCTCTGTATATGTGTATTGTCTATGTTTGTTAACATCTGTATATGTGGATTGTCTATGTTTGTTAACCTCTGTATATGTGTATTGTCTATGTTTGTTAACATCGACAAGAGGACATCGCCAAGTTTGTTCTTCACTCCTTAAGAGAAGAGGAGGGGGATATGTGGGGCAATGGTGTATATATTGAAAACTGATGAGGTCTAAAGGTGGAATGGGGTTCTTGTCTATTCGGAGTTGGTTAGTGGGAACAGCAGATTTATCTCTTCACACACAACCGTACAGGGACAATCATATTGCATCGCTTTGAGAAATGGTGGGAAGGGAGGTGGAGCGGGAATGGGGCTGTCCGATTGAAATGAAACTTATTCCACGAATCTTGAGTAATGTACTGTCTATGTCCCAATTCAGGACCAGTCTCTGTTTATGTGTACTGCCTATGTCCAAATTCAGCACCAGTCTCTGTTTATGTGTACTGTCTATGGCCCAATTCAGGACCAGTCTCTGTTTATGTGTACTGTCTATGTCCCAATTCAGGAGCATTCTCAGTTTATGTGTACTGCCTATGTCCCAATTCAGGACCAGTCTCTGTTTATGTGTACTGTCTATGGCCCAATTCAGGACCAGTCTCTGTTTATGTGTACTGTCTATGTCCCAATTCAGGAGCATTCTCAGTTTATGTGTAATGTTTTTGTGCCAATTCAGGACCAGTCTCTGTTTATGTGTACTGTTTTTTGTCCCAATTCAGGACCAGTCTCTGTTTATGTGTACTGTTTTTTTGTCCCAATTCAGGACCAGTCTCTGTTTATGTGTAATGTTTTTGTCCCAATTCAGTAGCATTCTCTGTTTATGTGTACTATCTTTGTCCAAATTCAGGACCACTATATGTTTATGTGTACTATCTTTGTCCCAATTCAGGACCAATATCTGTTTATGTGTACTATCTTTGTCCCAATTCAGGACCAATATCTGTTTATGTGTACTATCTCTATCCCATTTCAGGACCAATATCTGTTTATGTGTACTATCTCTATCCCATTTCAGGACCAATATCTGTTTATGTGTACTATCTCTATCCCATTTCAGGACCAATATCTGTTTATGTGTACTATCTCTATCCCATTTCAGGACCAATATCTGTTTATGTGTTCTGTCTATGTCAAAATTCAGGACCAGTTTTTAGACCGTAACTTTTTTTTTTTATTTTTTTTTTTGTGGTTTGTTATCACAGCAGGGGGATAACAACTTTCTCATCGTTGTTTACTTTCTCCTGTTTGTTAGATTTACCTTCAATCTTGATTGTTTATGATTACTCCCCCCCCCTCCTCCCCCAATCATGACCGGATTTAGGTCAAGGTTAAATATGCTACAACTTAGGGCCTCACAATCCGAGGGGGCCTCAAATTTGTTGCTACTGTTATTTATGGTATAAAGACCTTCGGGTATTAATTTTTTAACAGGAGGCAGGAGGGGTTCCAGAGCGCCTGCGATCGGAGCGGCAGGGTCGGCACACCATCAGCTGACCAAGACTTAACAGTTCTACCTCCTCGTGGTCTTCCCCAGTAACAGTCTGCGCCCAAACAGGTTGGCTAACAGAAGCTAGAATCGCCGTGTTCCCTATATTGGTGGCTGTTATGGAAGACCTAGTATTGCAGTACAGCAAGGACTGGACTAGTAGTTTCCCAGCATAGCCTAGGACAGACGAACTCCAACCTCTCCAGTAATAGCCGGCAATGTCAAGAAAGCCATTACGATCCTCCACATCAATGAATAAAAGAGCATCCTGTATGCATCCACTTGTGGCATTACATCAACAAAAATCAACAATGTCAAGAAAGCCATTACGATCCTCCACATCAATGAATAAAAGAGCATCCTGTATGCATCCACTTGTGGCATTACATCAACAAAAATCAACGATGTCAATCAACAAAAGAAAGCCTCAAAGATTCATTTAGCTCAGCCAGTGCCTCATCGTCCAGCCCTGCCCACAAGCCATAACCAGGAAACTCTTTTCTGTACTCTCCGGATCATCGGCTGACAGTTGGTCAAGGTCAGATCGCTTGAAGGATATCTACCAGCCAGTTCAGATCATAGGCGGTGGGTGTGTCCATCGTGGTCTGGCAGAGTCCTACAGGACTAGTGTAGCACTTGTCATGTCAGAAGAAGAGTGTGTGAGAGAAGTTTAACGCTAAGTGTATTAGTTCTGTGCGATAATGTGAAAGTGTGTGAGAGAAGTTTAACGCTAAGTGTATTAGTTCTGTGCGATAATGTGAAAGTGTGTGAGAGAAGTTTAATGTTGAGTGTATTAGTTCTGTGCGATAATGTGAAAATGTGTGAGAGAAGTTTAACATTGAGTGTATTAGTTCTGTGCGATAATGTGAGTGTGTGAGAGAAGTTTAACGTTAAGTGTATTAGTTCTGTGCGATAATGTGAAAGTGTGTGAGAGAAGTTTAACATTGAGTGTATTAGTTCTGTGCGATAATGTGAGTGTGTGAGAGAAGTTTAACATTGAGTGTATTAGTTCTGTGCAATAATGTGAAAGTATGGGATACAAGTTTACGTTGATTGTATTAGTTGTGTGTGATAATGTGATAGTGTGTGAGAGAAGTTTAACGTTGAGTGTAATAATTCTGTGCGATAATGTGATAGTGTGTGAGAGAAGTTTATCGTTGAGTGTATTAGTTCTGTGTGATAATGTGATAGTGTGTGATGCATGTTTAATATTGACCGTATTAGTTCTGTATGATAATGTGATAGTGTGTGATACAAGTTTAACGTTGAGTGTATTAGTTCTGTGTGATAATGTGAAAGTGTGTGAGACAAGTTTAACATTGAGTTTATTAGTTCTGTGTGATAATGTGAAAGTGTGTGAGACAAGTTTAACATTGAGTGTATTAGTTCTGTGTGATAATGTGAAAGCGAGTGATACAAGTTCAACGTGGAGTGTATTAAGTTCTGTGCGATGAAAGTGTGTGAGATACAAGTTTAAGTTTGAGTGTATTAGTTCTGTGTGATGAAAGTGTGTGAGATACAAGTTTAACATTGAGTGTATTAGTTCTGTGTGATGAAAGTGTGTGAGAGAAGTTTAACATTGAGTGTATTAGTTCTGTGTGATAATGTAAAAGTGTGTGAGAGAAGTTTAACGTTGAGTGTATTAGTTCTGTGTGATAATGTGAAAGTGTGTGAGAGAAGTTTAATGTTGAGTGTATTAGTTCTGTGTGATAATGTGAAAGTGTGTGAAACAAGTTTAATGTTGAGTGTATTAGTTCTGTGTGATAATGTGAAAGTGTGTGAGAGAAGTTTAACGTTGAGTGTATTAGTTCTGTGCGATAATGTGATAGTGTGTGAGGGAAGTTTAACATTAAGTGTATTATTTCTGTGCAATAATGTGATAGTGCGTGGAGAAGTATAACGTTGAGTGTATTAGTTCTGTGCGATAATGTGATAGTGCGTGGAGAAGTTTAACGTTAAGTGTATTAGTTCTAAGCAATAATGTGAAAGTATGGGATACAAGTTTACGTTGAGTGTATTAATTGTGTGTGATAATGTGATAGTGTGTGAGAGAAGTTTAACGTTGAGTGTAATAGTTCTGTGCGATAATGTGATAGTGTGTGAGAGAAGTTTAACGTTGAGTGTATTAGTTCTGTGTGATAATGTGATAGTGTGTGAGAGAAGTTTAACGTTGAGTGTATTAGTTCTGTGTGATAATGTGATAGTGTGTGAGAGAAGTTTAACTTTGAGTGTATTAGTTCTGTGTGATAATGTGATAGTGTGTGAGAGAAGTTTAACGTTTAGTGTATTAGTTCTGTGTGATAATGTGATAGTGTGTGAGAGAAGTTTAACGTTGAGTGTATTAGTTCTGTGTGATAATGTGATAGTGTGTGAGAGAAGTTTAACATTGAGTGTATTAGTTCTGTGTGATGAAAGTGTGTGATACAAGTTTAACATTGAGTGTATTAGTTCTGTGTGATAATGTGAAAGTGTGTAAGAGAAGTTTAACATTGAGTGTATTAGTTCTGTGTGATGAAAGTGTGTGATACAAGTTTAACATTGAGTGTATTATTTCTGTGTGATAATGTGAAAGTGTGTGAGATACAAGTTTAACATTGAGTGTATTAGTTCTGTGTGATGAAAGTGTGTGAGACAAGTTTAACATTGAGTGTATTAGTTCTGTGTGATAATGTGAAAGCGTGTGATACAAAGTTCAGTGTACATGTCCTGTACAGTAAAGTCAAGATCACAAAATCTGTACACACTTTAAAACAAATCTAACATTCCTCATCCTTTCCCCCACCCATCTTCTTCCCCTGCCCTCCCCACCCTCAAACAATCTACCAACTGACCCTGAAGATTATAGAAATATACATCAGTTATTTTGAGATCTGCTATTCATCCCATCAAGTGGATGTATCAATCTCTGTAGTTAATTATATCAGAATCGCTGTTTCCTTACTCTAGGAACATCACAGTGCTAATTATCCGCTCCGGTAAAAAAGATAATATTATGACAGGACGTCAATGATCACTTATTAACAAGATCGACAACTTTGAAGAAGATCAAGGTGATAATTAGTTCAGCCACACATCTGACGTGTCGGATGGTGCTCTCAAGGTTCGTGGCATCTCCAGGTGAGTGGTGTACATACCTGTCTGACGATTATTAGCAGGAGTAATTGGAAAGCGAGAATGATTCCACGAAATTCTCCCTCAAGAATACAAACAGGACGTAGAGGAATGTGCTATAGACAACTCATGGGCTGGGCTGCACGTGTGTGAATAGGAGCATCTGGATATATCAGTCCATGAAATGAGCTTCTAATATGCTCTTGTCAAAATGTTGTCATGAACAAGAATATCTAATTTCATATCATTCTCTTGTCATGTACAAAACTATCTAATTTCATGTCATTTATAAAATATCTAATTTCATGTCACGTACAAAAATATCTAATTTCATGTCATTCTCTTGTAATGCACAAAATATCTAATTTCCTGTCATGTACAAACAAATTTAATTTCATGTCATTCTCTTGTCGTGTACAAAAATATCTAATTTCATGTCATGTACATAACAAATCTCATTTCATGTCATGTACACAAAAAATCTAATTTCATATCGTTCTCTTGTCATGTACACAAAATATCTAATTTCATGTCATTCTCTTGTCATGTACACACAAAACTAATTTCACGTTATTCTCTTGTCATGTACAAAAATATCTAATTTCATGTCATTCTCTTGTCGTGTACAAAAATATCTAATTTCATGTCATGTACACAAAAAATCTAATTTCATGTCGTTCTCTTGTCATGTACAACAATACAGATCTATTATCATATTATAATGGTGTTATGTGAACTGTTGAAGGTCTACAATCATGTTATAATGTTGTCATATGTAAAACATTGAAGATATGTATTCACGGTATAATGTTGACATATAAAGCACTGAAGATCTATCTTTACGGTATAATGTTGCCATATAACACATTGAAGATCTACTCTCGTATCACTATATTGTCATATGAAATAATAAAGATCTACATTCATCATATGATGTCATTTCAAATTGTCAACGTCATTCGACACGTTGGTGTGAATGACACATTTTGTATTTTTGTGCATGAGAGAGTTCCGAAGACATTCAAGACAATGGTGTGGGGGTGTGTCGTGACTGTGCACGTCAGCAACGGGGCTGAAAGCCTGGAACGGTGACGAGGATGACTATCCATTTCATAAACAGTCGTCAGGTGAAAGCCAGGCAGAAATGTTTAAAAGTCAAGTCAAATCACACCTGCGATCCGATGACCAAGTGGTGTATAGGGAATATGGTGTTAATGACCATAATTTTTACAGACCATCGGCACATGATTTTTGGGGTAATGTGGTTGGTATTACACCCGTGCCGCTTTACTTTCGCAGAAAAAATCCGGTACTCATTTAAGGCTGGGTGAACCCGGAAGCCGTCGATCAGGATCGAACCTGACCTCTTGTTCTTTGTAGTCCAGTTCGCTAACCAGTGAGCTAACGCGGCTGCCTGGTGGATTTATGTGCTCAATGATAAATAAACAGGTTTAAGCTAACTGCTCTCACTGTCGATCATTCGATTCGAGCCTAGAGATAAAGACTCTTGACAAGATTCTACAGAATGTGTCCAACAAGTCACTTGTATTTTGATCATTTTTTGATATATGTAATTATATAAATAACTTACATGTTAATAGAGAGATAGAGGGAGAGAGAGAAGCGATTGTCAGAGTCAAGGAGAGAGAACCTATATAGATAATGACACTGAGATAGAGAGAAAGGGAGATAGTAGTGTTTGTCAGAGTCAAGGGAAGAGATTAGTGTACAGATATAGATAATGGCACTGAGAGAGAGAGAGAGAGAGAGAGAGAGAGAGAGAGAGAGAAAGTAGTGTTTGTCAGAGTCAAGGAGAGAGATTGGTGTACAGATACAGATAATGACACTGAGAGAGAGAGAGAGAGATAGAGAGAGAGAGAAAGTAGTGTTTGTCAGAGTCAAGGAGAGAGATTGGTGTACAGATATAGATAATAACACTGAGAGAGAGAGAGAGAGAGAGAGAGAGAGAGAGAAAGTAGTGTTTGTCAGAGTCAATGAGAGAGATTGGTGTACAGATACAGATAATGACACTGAGAGAGAGAGAGAGAGAGAGTAGTGTTTGTCAGAGTCAAGGAGAGAGATTGGTGTACAGATATAGATAATGACACTGAGAGAGAGAGAGAGAGAGAGAGAGAGAGAGAAAGTAGTGTTTGTCAGGGTCAAGGAGAGAGATTGGTGTACAGATATAGATAATGACACTGAGAGCGAGAGAGAGAGAGAGAGAGAGAGAGAGAGATAGTAGTGTTTGTCAGAGTCAAGGAGAGAGATTGGTGTACAGATATAGATAATGATGACACTG